>CAKAJI010000431.1:0-39464 GCA_916610255.1 Lasioglossum lativentre
AATATAACGTAATATGCAGTGTATCATTGAAAATACCTTAGAATATATGGTAATTCTAGTCTATCAATGAAAATACCTTATAATATAACGTAATATGCAGTGTATCATTGAAAATACCTTATAATATATCGTAATTTGTAGTGTATCATTGAAAATACCTTATAGTATAACGTAATATGCAGTGCATCATTGAAAAAACCTTATAATATAACGTAATATGCAGTGTATCATTGAAAATACCTTATAATATAACGTAATATGCAGTGTATCATTGAAAAAACCTTATAATATAACGTAATATGCAGTGTATCACTGAAAATACCTTATAATATAACGTAATATGCGGTGTATCCGTGAAAATACCTTATGATATAACGTAATATGCAGTGTATCATTGAAAATACCTTATGATATAAAGTAATATGCAGTGTATCATTGAAAATACCTTAGAATATATGGTAATTCTAGTCTATCAATGAAAATACCTTATAATATAACGTAATATGCAGTGTATCATTGAAAATACCTTATAATATATAGCACTTTATCATTGAGAATACCTTATAATATAACTTAATATGCAGTGTATCATTGAAAATACCTTATGATATAACGTAATATGCAGTGTATCATTGAAAATACCTTAGAATATATGGTAATTCTAGTCTATCAATGAAAATACCTTATAATATAACGTAATATGCAGTGTATCATTGAAAATACCTTATAATATATAGCACTTTATCATTGAGAATACCTTATAATATAACTTAATATGCAGTGTATCATTGAAAATACCTTATGATATAACGTAATATGCAGTGTATCATTGAAAATACCTTAGAATATATGGTAATTCTAGTCTATCAATGAAAATATCTTATAATATAACGTATATGCAGTGTATCATTGAAAATACCTTATAATATATCGTAATTTGTAGTGTATCATTGAAAATACCTTATAGTATAACGTAATATGCAGTGCATCATTGAAAATAACTTATAATATAACGTAATATGCAGTGTATCATTGAAAATACCTTATAATATAACGTAATATGCAGTGTATCACTGAAAATACCTTATAATATAACGTAATATGCGGTGTATCCGTGAAAATACCTTATAATATAACTTAATATGCAGTGTATCATTGAAAATACCTTAGAATATATGGTAATTCTAGTCTATCAATGAAAATATCTTATAATATAACGTAATATGCAGTGTATCATTGAAAATACCTTATAATATATCGTAATTTGTAGTGTATCATTGAAAATACCTTATAGTATAACGTAATATGCAGTGCATCATTGAAAATAACTTATAATATAACGTAATATGCAGTGTATCATTGAAAATACCTTATAATATAACGTAATATGCAGGTTATCATTGAAAATACCTTATAATATAACTTAATATGCAGTGTATCATTGAAAATACCTTATGATATAACGTAATATGCAGTGTATCATTGAAAATACCTTAGAATATATGGTAATTCTAGTCTATCAATGAAAATACCTTATGATATAACGTAATATGCAGTGTATCATTGAAAATACCTTAGAATATATGGTAATTCTAGTCTATCAATGAAAATATCTTATAATATAACGTAATATGCAGTGTATCATTGAAAATACCTTAGAATATATGGTAATTCTAGTCTATCAATGAAAATACCTAATAATATAACGTAATATGCAGTGTATCATTGAAAATACCTTATAATATAACGTAATATGCAGGTTATCATTGAAAATACTTTATAATATATCGTAATTTGTAGCGTATCATTGAAAATACCTTAGAATATATGGTAATTCTAGTCTATCAATGAAAATATCTTATAATATAACGTAATATGCAGTGTATCATTGAAAATACCTTATAATATATCGTAATTTGTAGCGTATCATTGAAAATACCTTAGAATATATGGTAATTCTAGTCTATCATTGAAAATACCTTATAATATAACGTAATATGCAGTGTATCATTGACAATACCTTATAATATAACGTAATATGCAGTGTATCACTGAAAATACCTTATAATATAACGTAATATGCGGTGTATCCGTGAAAATACCTTATGATATAACGTAATATGCAGTGTATCATTGAAAATACCTTATGATATAAAGTAATATGCAGTGTATCATTGAAAATACCTTAGAATATATGGTAATTCTAGTCTATCAATGAAAATACCTTATAATATAACGTAATATGCAGTGTATCATTGAAAATACCTTATAATATATAGCACTTTATCATTGAGAATACCTTATAATATAACTTAATATGCAGTGTATCATTGAAAATACCTTATGATATAACGTAATATGCAGTGTATCATTGAAAATACCTTAGAATATATGGTAATTCTAGTCTATCAATGAAAATACCTTATGATATAACGTAATATGCAGTGTATCATTGAAAATACCTTAGAATATATGGTAATTCTAGTCTATCAATGAAAATATCTTATAATATAACGTAATATGCAGTGTATCATTGAAAATACCTTAGAATATATGGTAATTCTAGTCTATCAATGAAAATACCTTATAATATAACGTAATATGCAGTGTATCATTGAAAATACCTTATAATATATCGTAATTTGTAGTGTATCATTGAAAATACCTTATAGTATAACGTAATATGCAGTGCATCATTGAAAAAACCTTATAATATAACGTAATATGCAGTGTATCATTGAAAATACCTTATAATATAACGTAATATGCAGTGTATCATTGACAATACCTTATAATATAACGTAATATGCAGTGTATCACTGAAAATACCTTATAATATAACGTAATATGCGGTGTATCCGTGAAAATACCTTATGATATAACGTAATATGCAGTGTATCATTGAAAATACCTTATGATATAAAGTAATATGCAGTGTATCATTGAAAATACCTTAGAATATATGGTAATTCTAGTCTATCAATGAAAATACCTTATAATATAACGTAATATGCAGTGTATCATTGAAAATACCTTATAATATATAGCACTTTATCATTGAGAATACCTTATAATATAACTTAATATGCAGTGTATCATTGAAAATACCTTATGATATAACGTAATATGCAGTGTATCATTGAAAATACCTTAGAATATATGGTAATTCTAGTCTATCAATGAAAATACCTTATAATATAACGTAATATGCAGTGTATCATTGAAAATACCTTATAATATATAGCACTTTATCATTGAGAATACCTTATAATATAACTTAATATGCAGTGTATCATTGAAAATACCTTATGATATAACGTAATATGCAGTGTATCATTGAAAATACCTTAGAATATATGGTAATTCTAGTCTATCAATGAAAATATCTTATAATATAACGTAATATGCAGTGTATCATTGAAAATACCTTATAATATATCGTAATTTGTAGTGTATCATTGAAAATACCTTATAGTATAACGTAATATGCAGTGCATCATTGAAAATAACTTATAATATAACGTAATATGCAGTGTATCATTGAAAATACCTTATAATATAACGTAATAATGCAGTGTATCACTGAAATACCTTATAATATAACGTAATATTGCGGTGTATCCGTGAAAATACCTTATAATATAACTTAATATGCAGTGTATCATTGAAAAAACCTTATAATATAACGTAATATGCAGTGTATCATTGAAAATACCTTATGATATAAAGTAATATGCAGTGTATCATTGAAAATACCTTAGAATATATGGTAATTCTAGTCTATCAATGAAAATATCTTATAATATAACGTAATATGCAGTGTATCATTGAAAATACCTTAGAATATATGGTAATTCTAGTCTATCAATGAAAATATCTTATAATATAACGTAATATGCAGTGTATCATTGAAAATACCTTATAATATATCGTAATTTGTAGTGTATCATTGAAAATACCTTATAGTATAACGTAATATGCAGTGCATCATTGAAAATAACTTATAATATAACGTAATATGCAGTGTATCATTGAAAATACCTTATAATATAACGTAATATGCAGGTTATCATTGAGAATACCTTATAATATAACTTAATATGCAGTGTATCATTGAAAATACCTTATGATATAACGTAATATGCAGTGTATCATTGAAAATACCTTAGAATATATGGTAATTCTAGTCTATCAATGAAAATACCTTATGATATAACGTAATATGCAGTGTATCATTGAAAATACCTTAGAATATATGGTAATTCTAGTCTATCAATGAAAATATCTTATAATATAACGTAATATGCAGTGTATCATTGAAAATACCTTAGAATATATGGTAATTCTAGTCTATCAATGAAAATACCTTATAATATAACGTAATATGCAGTGTATCATTGAAAATACCTTATAATATATCGTAATTTGTAGTGTATCATTGAAAATACCTTATAGTATAACGTAATATGCAGTGCATCATTGAAAAAACCTTATAATATAACGTAATATTCAGTGTATCATTGTAAATACCTTATAATATAACGTAATATGCAGTGTATCATTGACAATACCTTATAATATAACGTAATATGCAGTGTATCACTGAAAATACCTTATAATATAACGTAATATGCGGTGTATCCGTGAAATACCTTATGATATAACGTAATATGCAGTGTATCATTGAAAATACCTTATGATATAAAGTAATATGCAGTGTATCATTGAAAATACCTTAGAATATAAGGTAATTCTAGTCTATCAATGAAAATACCTTATAATATAACGTAATATGCAGTGTATCATTGAAAATACCTTATAATATATAGCACTTTATCATTGAGAATACCTTATAATATAACTTAATATGCAGTGTATCATTGAAAATACCTTATGATATAACGTAATATGCAGTGTATCATTGAAAATACCTTAGAATATATGGTAATTCTAGTCTATCAATGAAAATACCTTATAATATAACGTAATATGCAGTGTATCATTGAAAATACCTTATAATATATAGCACTTTATCATTGAGAATACCTTATAATATAACTTAATATGCAGTGTATCATTGAAAATACCTTATGATATAACGTAATATGCAGTGTATCATTGAAAATACCTTAGAATATATGGTAATTCTAGTCTATCAATGAAAATATCTTATAATATAACGTAATATGCAGTGTATCATTGAAAATACCTTATAATATATCGTAATTTGTAGTGTATCATTGAAAATACCTTATAGTATAACGTAATATGCAGTGCATCATTGAAAATAACTTATAATATAACGTAATATGCAGTGTATCATTGAAAATACCTTATAATATAACGTAATATGCAGTGTATCACTGAAAATACCTTATAATATAACGTAATATGCGGTGTATCCGTGAAAATACCTTATAATATAACTTAATATGCAGTGTATCATTGAAAAAACCTTATAATATAACGTAATATGCAGTGTATCATTGAAAATACCTTATGATATAAAGTAATATGCAGTGTATCATTGAAAATACCTTAGAATATATGGTAATTCTAGTCTATCAATGAAAATATCTTATAATATAACGTAATATGCAGTGTATCATTGAAAATACCTTAGAATATATGGTAATTCTAGTGTATCAATGAAAATATCTTATAATATAACGTAATATGCAGTGTATCATTGAAAATACCTTATAATATATCGTAATTTGTAGTGTATCATTGAAAATACCTTATAGTATAACGTAATATGCAGTGCATCATTGAAAATAACTTATAATATAACGTAATATGCAGTGTATCATTGAAAATACCTTATAATATAACGTAATATGCAGGTTATCATTGAAAATACCTTATAATATATCGTAATTTGTAGCGTATCATTGAAAATACCTTATAATATAACGTAATATGCAGTGTATCATTGAAAATACCTTATAATATATCGTAATTTGTAGTGTATCATTGAAAATACCTTATAGTATAACGTAATATGCAGTGCATCATTGAAAAAACCTTATAATATAACGTAATATGCAGTGTATCATTGAAAATACCTTATGATATAACGTAATATGCAGTGTATCATTGAAAATACCTTAGAATATATGGTAATTCTAGTCTATCAATGAAAATATCTTATAATATAACGTAGTATGCAGTGTATCATTGAAAATACCTTATAATATATCGTAATTTGTAGTGTATCATTGAAAATACCTTATAGTATAACGTAATATGCAGTGCATCATTGAAAATAACTTATAATATAACGTAATATGCAGTGTATCACTGAAAATACCTTATAATATAACGTAATATGCTGTGTATCCGTGAAAATACCTTATAATATAACTTAATATGCAGTGTATCATTGAAAAAACCTTATAATATAACGTAATATGCAGTGTATCATTGAAAATACCTTATGATATAAAGTAATATGCAGTGTATCATTGAAAATACCTTAGAATATATGGTAATTCTAGTCTATCAATGAAAATATCTTATAATATAACGTAATATGCAGTGTATCATTGAAAATATCTTAGAATATATGGTAATTCTAGTCTATCAATGAAAATATCTTATAATATAACGTAATATGCAGTGTATCATTGAAAATACCTTATAATATATCGTAATTTGTAGTGTATCATTGAAAATACCTTATAGTATAACGTAATATGCAGTGCATCATTGAAAATAACTTATAATATAACGTAATATGCAGTGTATCATTGAAAATACCTTATAATATAACGTAATATGCAGGTTATCATTGAAAATACCTTATAATATATCGTAATTTGTAGCGTATCATTGAAAATACCTTATAATATAACGTAATATGCAGTGTATCATTGAAAATACCTTATCATATATCGTAATTTGTAGTGTATCATTGAAAATACCTTATAGTATAACGTAATATGCAGTGCATCATTGAAAAAACCTTATAATATAACGTAATATGCAGTGTATCATTGAAAATACCTTATAATATAACGTAATATGCAGTGTATCATTGACAATACCTTATAATATAACGTAATATGCAGTGTATCACTGAAAATACCTTATAATATAACGTAATATGCGGTGTATCCGTGAAAATACCTTATGATATAACGTAATATGCAGTGTATCATTGAAAATACCTTATGATATAAAGTAATATGCAGTGTATCATTGAAAATACCTTAGAATATATGGTAATTCTAGTCTATCAATGAAAATACCTTATAATATAACGTAATATGCAGTGTATCATTGAAAATACCTTATAATATAACGTAATATGCAGTGTATCATTGAAAATACCTCATAATATAACGTAATATGCAGTGGATCATTGAAAACATCTTATAATATAACGTAATATGCAGTGTATCATTGAAAATACCTTATAATATAACTTAATATGCAGTGTATCATTGAAAATACCTTATGATATAACGTAATATGCAGTGTATCATTGAAAATACCTTAGAATATATGGTAATTCTTGTCTATCAATGAAAATATCTTACAGTATAACGTAATATGCAGTGTATCATTGAAAATACCTTATAATATATCGTAATTTGTAGTGTATCATTGAAAATACCTTATAATATAACGTAATATGCGGTGTATCATTGAAAATACCTTATAATATAACGTAATATGCAGGTTATCATTGAAAATACCTTATAATATATCGTAATTTGTAGTGTATCATTGAAAATACCTTAGAATATATGGTAATTCTAGTCTATCAATGAAAATACCTTATAATATAACGTAATATGCAGTGTATCATTGAAAATACCTTATAATATATCGTAATTTGTAGTGTATCATTGAAAATACCTTATAATATAACGTAATATGCGGTGTATCATTGAAAATACCTTATAATATAACGTAATATGCAGGTTATCATTGAAAATACCTTATAATATATCGTAATTTGTAGCGTATCATTGAAAATACCTTATAATATAACGTAATATGCAGTGTATCATTGAAAATACCTTATCATATATCGTAATTTGTAGTGTATCATTGAAAATACCTTATAGTATAACGTAATATGCAGTGCATCATTGAAAAAACCTTATAATATAACGTAATATGCAGTGTATCATTGAAAATACCTTATAATATAACGTAATATGCAGTGTATCATTGACAATACCTTATAATATAACGTAATATGCAGTGTATCACTGAAAATACCTTATAATATAACGTAATATGCGGTGTATCCGTGAAAATACCTTATGATATAACGTAATATGCAGTGTATCATTGAAAATACCTTATGATATAAAGTAATATGCAGTGTATCATTGAAAATACCTTAGAATATATGGTAATTCTAGTCTATCAATGAAAATACCTTATAATATAACGTAATATGCAGTGTATCATTGAAAATACCTTATAATATAACGTAATATGCAGTGTATCATTGAAAATACCTAATAATATAACGTAATATGCAGTGGATCATTGAAAACATCTTATAATATAACGTAATATGCAGTGTATCATTGAAAATACCTTATAATATAACTTAATATGCAGTGTATCATTGAAAATGCCTTATGATATAACGTAATATGCAGTGTATCATTGAAAATACCTTAGAATATATGGTAATTCTTGTCTATCAATGAAAATATCTTACAGTATAACGTAATATGCAGTGTATCATTGAAAATACCTTATAATATATCGTAATTTGTAGTGTATCATTGAAAATACCTTATAATATAACGTAATATGCGGTGTATCATTGAAAATACCTTATAATATAACGTAATATGCAGGTTATCATTGAAAATACCTTATAATATATCGTAATTTGTAGTGTATCATTGAAAATACCTTAGAATATATGGTAATTCTAGTCTATCAATGAAAATACCTTATAATATAACGTAATATGCAGTGTATCATTGAAAATACCTTATAATATATCGTTATTTGTAGTGTATCATTGAAAATACCTTATAATATAACGTAATATGCGGTGTATCATTGAAAATACCTTATAATATAACGTAATATGCAGGTTATCATTGAAAATACCATATAATATAACGTAATATGCAGTGTATCATTGAAAATACCTTATAATATAACGTAATATGCAGTGTATCATTGACAATACCTTATAATATAACGTAATATGCAGTGTATCACTGAAAATACCTTATAATATAACGTAATATGCAGTGTATCCGTGAAAATACCTTATGATATAACGTAATATGCAGTGTATCATTGAAAATACCTTATGATATAAAGTAATATGCAGTGTATCATTGAAAATACCTTAGAATATATGGTAATTCTAGTCTATCAATGAAAATACCTTATAATATAACGTAATATGCAGTGTATCATTGAAAATACCTTATAATATATAGCACTTTATCATTGAGAATACCTTATAATATAACTTAATATGCAGTGTATCATTGAAAATACCTTATGATATAACGTAATATGCAGTGTATCATTGAAAATACCTTAGAATATATGGTAATTCTAGTCTATCAATGAAAATATCTTATAATATAACGTAATATGCAGTGTATCATTGAAAATACCTTATAATATATCGTAATTTGTAGTGTATCATTGAAAATACCTTATAGTATAACGTAATATGCAGTGCATCATTGAAAATAACTTATAATATAACGTAATATGCAGTGTATCATTGAAAATACCTTATAATATAACGTAATATGCAGTGTATCACTGAAAATACCTTATAATATAACGTAATATGCTGTGTATCCGTGAAAATACCTTATAATATAACGTAATATGCAGTGTATCATTGAAAAAACCTTATAATATAACGTAATATGCAGTGTATCATTGAAAATACCTTATGATATAAAGTAATATGCAGTGTATCATTGAAAATACCTTATGATATAAAGTAATATGCAGTGTATCATTGAAAATACCTTAGAATATATGGTAATTCTAGTCTATCAATGAAAATACCTTATAATATAACGTAATATGCAGTGTATCATTGAAAATACCTTATAATATAACGTAATATGCAGTGTATCATTGAAAATACATCATAATATAACGTAATATGCAGTGGATCATTGAAAACATCTTATAATATAACGTAATATGCAGTGTATCATTGAAAATACCTTATAATATAACTTAATATGCAGTGTATCATTGAAAATGCCTTATGATATAACGTAATATGCAGTGTATCATTGAAAATACCTTAGAATATATGGTAATTCTTGTCTATCAATGAAAATATCTTATAGTATAACGTAATATGCAGTGTATCATTGAAAATACCTTATAATATATCGTAATTTGTAGTGTATCATTGAAAATACCTTATAATATAACGTAATATGCGGTGTATCATTGAAAATACCTTATAATATAACGTAATATGCAGGTTATCATTGAAAATACCTTATAATATATCGTAATTTGTAGTGTATCATTGAAAATACCTTAGAATATATGGTAATTCTAGTCTATCAATGAAAATACCTTATAATATAACGTAATATGCAGTGTATCATTGAAAATACCTTATAATATATCGTTATTTGTAGTGTATCATTGAAAATACCTTATAATATAACGTAATATGCAGTGTATCATTGAAAATACCTTATAATATAACGTAATATGCAGGTTATCATTGAAAATACCTTATAATATATCGTAATTTGTAGCGTATCATTGAAAATACCTTATAATATAACGTAATATGCAGTGTTTCATTGAAAATACCTTATCATATATCGTAATTTGTAGTGTATCATTGAAAATACCTTATAGTATAACGTAATATGCAGTGCATCATTGAAAAAACCTTATAATATAACGTAATATGCAGTGTATCATTGAAAATACCTTATAATATAACGTAATATGCAGTGTATCATTGACAATACCTTATAATATAACGTAATATGCAGTGTATCACTGAAAATACCTTATAATATAACGTAATATGCGGTGTATCCGTGAAAATACCTTATGATATAACGTAATATGCAGTGTATCATTGAAAATACCTTATAATATAAAGTAATATGCAGTGTATCATTGAAAATACCTTAGAATATATGGTAATTCTAGTCTATCAATGAAAATACCTTATAATATAACGTAATATGCAGTGTATCATTGAAAATACCTTATAATATAACGTAATATGCAGTGTATCATTGAAAATACCTCATAATATAACGTAATATGCAGTGGATCATTGAAAACATCTTATAATATAACGTAATATGCAGTGTATCATTGAAAATACCTTATAATATAACTTAATATGCAGTGTATCATTGAAAATGCCTTATGATATAACGTAATATGCAGTGTATCATTGAAAATACCTTAGATTATATGGTAATTCTTGTCTATCAATGAAAATATCTTACAGTATAACGTAATATGCAGTGTATCATTGAAAATACCTTATAATATATCGTAATTTGTAGTGTATCATTGAAAATACCTTATAATATATCGTAATTTGTAGTGTATCATTGAAAATACCTTAGAATATATGGTAATTCTAGTCTATCAATGAAAATACCTTATAATATAACGTAATATGCAGTGTATCATTGAAAATACCTTATAATATATCGTTATTTGTAGTGTATCATTGAAAATACCTTATAATATAACGTAATATGCGGTGTATCATTGAAAAAACCTTATAATATAACGTAATATGCAGGTTATCATTGAAAATACCTTATAATATATCGTAATTTGTAGCGTATCATTGAAAATACCTTATAATATAACGTAATATGCAGTGTATCATTGAAAATACCTTATCATATATCGTAATTTGTAGTGTATCATTGAAAATACCTTATAGTATAACGTAATATGCAGTGCATCATTGAAAAAACCTTATAATATAACGTAATATGCAGTGTATCATTGAAAATACCTTATAATATAACGTAATATGCAGTGTATCATTGACAATACCTTATAATATAACGTAATATGCAGTGTATCACTGAAAATACCTTATAATATAACGTAATATGCGGTGTATCCGTGAAAATACCTTATGATATAACGTAATATGCAGTGTATCATTGAAAATACCTTATGATATAAAGTAATATGCAGTGTATCATTGAAAATACCTTAGAATATATGGTAATTCTAGTCTATCAATGAAAATACCTTATAATATAACGTAATATGCAGTGTATCATTGAAAATACCTTATAATATAACGTAATATGCAGTGTATCATTGAAAATACCTTATAATATATAGCACTTTATCATTGAGAATACCTTATAATATAACTTAATATGCAGTGTATCATTGAAAATACCTTATGATATAACGTAATATGCAGTGTATCATTGAAAATACCTTAGAATATATGGTAATTCTAGTCTATCAATGAAAATATCTTATAATATAACGTAATATGCAGTGTATCATTGAAAATACCTTATAATATATCGTAATTTGTAGTGTATCATTGAAAATACCTTATAGTATAACGTAATATGCAGTGCATCATTGAAAATAACTTATAATATAACGTAATATGCAGTGTATCATTGAAAATACCTTATAATATAACGTAATATGCAGTGTATCACTGAAAATACCTTATAATATAACGTAATATGCTGTGTATCCGTGAAAATACCTTATAATATAACTTAATATGCAGTGTATCATTGAAAAAACCTTATAATATAACGTAATATGCAGTGTATCATTGAAAATACCTTATGATATAAAGTAATATGCAGTGTATCATTGAAAATACCTTATGATATAAAGTAATATGCAGTGTATCATTGAAAATACCTTAGAATATATGGTAATTCTAGTCTATCAATGAAAATACCTTATAATATAACGTAATATGCAGTGTATCATTGAAAATACCTTATAATATAACGTAATATGCAGTGTATCATTGAAAATACATCATAATATAACGTAATATGCAGTGGATCATTGAAAACATCTTATAATATAACGTAATATGCAGTGTATCATTGAAAATACCTTATAATATAACTTAATATGCAGTGTATCATTGAAAATGCCTTATGATATAACGTAATATGCAGTGTATCATTGAAAATACCTTAGAATATATGGTAATTCTTGTCTATCAATGAAAATATCTTATAGTATAACGTAATATGCAGTGTATCATTGAAAATACCTTATAATATATCGTAATTTGTAGTGTATCATTGAAAATACCTTATAATATAACGTAATATGCGGTGTATCATTGAAAATACCTTATAATATAACGTAATATGCAGGTTATCATTGAAAATACCTTATTATATATCGTAATTTGTAGTGTATCATTGAAAATACCTTAGAATATATGGTAATTCTAGTCTATCAATGAAAATACCTTATAATATAACGTAATATGCAGTGTATCATTGAAAATACCTTATAATATATCGTAATTTGTAGTGTATCATTGAAAATACCTTATAATATAACGTAATATGCGGTGTATCATTGAAAATACCTTATAATATAACGTAATATGCAGGTTATCATTGAAAATACCTTATAATATATCGTAATTTGTAGCGTATCATTGAAAATACCTTATAATATAACGTAATATGCAGTGTTTCATTGAAAATACCTTATCATATATCGTAATTTGTAGTGTATCATTGAAAATACCTTATAGTATAACGTAATATGCAGTGCATCATTGAAAAAACCTTATAATATAACGTAATATGCAGTGTATCATTGAAAATACCTTATAATATAACGTAATATGCAGTGTATCATTGAAAATACCTTATAATATAACGTAATATGCAGTGTATCACTGAAAATACCTTATAATATAACGTAATATGCGGTGTATCCGTGAAAATACCTTATGATATAACGTAATATGCAGTGTATCATTGAAAATACCTTATGATATAACGTAATATGCAGTGTATCATTGAAAATACCTTAGAATATATGGTAATTCTAGTCTATCAATGAAAATACCTTATAATATAACGTAATATGCAGTGTATCATTGAAAATACCTTATAATATAACGTAATATGCAGTGTATCATTGAAAATACCTCATAATATAACGTAATATGCAGTGGATCATTGAAAACATCTTATAATATAACGTAATATGCAGTGTATCATTGAAAATACCTTATAATATAACTTAATATGCAGTGTATCATTGAAAATGCCTTATGATATAACGTAATATGCAGTGTATCATTGAAAATACCTTAGAATATATGGTAATTCTTGTCTATCAATGAAAATATCTTATAATATAACGTAATATGCAGTGTATCATTGAAAATACCTTATAATATATCGTAATTTGTAGTGTATCATTGAAAATACCTTATAATATATCGTAATTTGTAGTGTATCATTGAAAATACCTTAGAATATATGGTAATTCTAGTCTATCAATGAAAATACCTTATAATATAACGTAATATGCAGTGTATCATTGAAAATACCTTATAATATATCGTTATTTGTAGTGTATCATTGAAAATACCTTATAATATAACGTAATATGCGGTGTATCATTGAAAATACCTTATAATATAACGTAATATGCAGGTTATCATTGAAAATACCTTATAATATATCGTAATTTGTAGCGTATCATTGAAAATACCTTATAATATAACGTAATATGCAGTGTATCATTGAAAATACCTTATCATATATCGTAATTTGTAGTGTATCATTGAAAATACCTTTTAGTATAACGTAATATGCAGTGCATCATTGAAAAAACCTTATAATATAACGTAATATGCAGTGTATCATTGAAAATACCTTATAATATAACGTAATATGCAGTGTATCATTGACAATACCTTATAATATAACGTAATATGCAGTGTATCACTGAAAATACCTTATAATATAACGTAATATGCGGTGTATCCGTGAAAATACCTTATGATATAACGTAATATGCAGTGTATCATTGAAAATACCTTATGATATAAAGTAATATGCAGTGTATCATTGAAAATACCTTAGAATATATGGTAATTCTAGTCTATCAATGAAAATACCTTATAATATAACGTAATATGCAGTGTATCATTGAAAATACCTTATAATATAACGTAATATGCAGTGTATCATTGAAAATACCTCATAATATAACGTAATATGCAGTGGATCATTGAAAACATCTTATAATATAACGTAATATGCAGTGTATCATTGAAAATACCTTATAATATAACTTAATATGCAGTGTATCATTGAAAATGCCTTATGATATAACGTAATATGCAGTGTATCATTGAAAATACCTTAGAATATATGGTAATTCTTGTCTATCAATGAAAATATCTTATAGTATAACGTAATATGCAGTGTATCATTGAAAATACCTTATAATATATCGTAATTTGTAGTGTATCATTGAAAATACCTTATAATATAACGTAATATGCGGTGTATCATTGAAAATACCTTATAATATAACGTAATATGCAGGTTATCATTGAAAATACCTTATAATATATCGTAATTTGTAGTGTATCATTGAAAATACCTTAGAATATATGGTAATTCTAGTCTATCAATGAAAATACCTTATAATATAACGTAATATGCAGTGTATCATTGAAAATACCTTATAATATATCGTTATTTGTAGTGTATCATTGAAAATACCTTATAATATAACGTAATATGCGGTGTATCATTGAAAATACCTTATAATATAACGTAATATGCAGGTTATCATTGAAAATACCATATAATATAACGTAATATGCAGTGTATCATTGAAAATACCTTATAATATAACGTAATATGCAGTGTATCATTGACAATACCTTATAATATAACGTAATATGCAGTGTATCACTGAAAATACCTTATAATATAACGTAATGTGCAGTGTATCCGTGAAAATACCTTATGATATAACGTAATATGCAGTGTATCATTGAAAATACCTTATGATATAAAGTAATATGCAGTGTATCATTGAAAATACCTTAGAATATATGGTAATTCTAGTCTATCAATGAAAATACCTTATAATATAACGTAATATGCAGTGTATCATTGAAAATACCTTATAATATATAGCACTTTATCATTGAGAATACCTTATAATATAACTTAATATGCAGTGTATCATTGAAAATACCTTATGATATAACGTAATATGCAGTGTATCATTGAAAATACCTTAGAATATATGGTAATTCTAGTCTATCAATGAAAATATCTTATAACATAACGTAATATGCATTGTATCATTGAAAATACCATATAATATATCGTTATATATAGTTTATCATTGAAAATACCTTATAATATATAGCACTTTATCATTGAGAATACCTTATAATATAACTTAATATGCAGTGTATCATTGAAAATACCTTATGATATAACGTAATATGCAGTGTATCATTGAAAATACCTTATAATATAACGTAATATGCAGTGTATCACTGAAAATACCTTATAATATAACGTAATGTGCAGTGTATCCGTGAAAATACCTTATGATATAACGTAATATGCAGTGTATCATTGAAAATACCTTATGATATAAAGTAATATGCAGTGTATCATTGAAAATACCTTAGAATATATGGTAATTCTAGTCTATCAATGAAAATACCTTATAATATAACGTAATATGCAGTGTATCATTGAAAATACCTTATAATATATAGCACTTTATCATTGAGAATACCTTATAATATAACTTAATATGCAGTGTATCATTGAAAATACCTTATGATATAACGTAATATGCAGTGTATCATTGAAAATACCTTAGAATATATGGTAATTCTAGTCTATCAATGAAAATATCTTATAATATAACGTAATATGCAGTGTATCATTGAAAATACCTTATAATATATCGTAATTTGTAGTGTATCATTGAAAATACCTTATAGTATAACGTAATATGCAGTGCATCATTGAAAATAACTTATAATATAACGTAATATGCAGTGTATCATTGAAAATACCTTATAATATAACGTAATATGCAGTGTATCACTGAAAATACCTTATAATATTACGTAATATGCGGTGTATCCGTGAAAATACCTTATAATATAACTTAATATGCAGTGTATCATTGAAAAAACCTTATAATATAACGTAATATGCAGTGTATCATTGAAAATACCTTATGATATAAAGTAATATGCAGTGTATCATTGAAAATACCTTAGAATATATGGTAATTCTAGTCTATCAATGAAAATACCTTATAATATAACGTAATATGCAGTGTATCATTGAAAATACCTTATAATATATAGCACTTTATCATTGAGAATACCTTATAATATAACGTAATATGCAGTGTATCATTGAAAATACCTTATGATATAACGTAATATGCAGTGTATCATTGAAAATACCTTAGAATATATGGTAATTCTAGTCTATCAATGAAAATATCTTATAATATAACGTAATATGCAGTGTATCATTGAAAATACCTTATAATATATCGTAATTTGTAGTGTATCAATGAAAATACCTTATAATATAACGTAATATGCAGTGTATCATTGACAATACCTTATAATATAACGTAATATGCAGTGTATCACTGAAAATACCTTATAATATAACGTAATATGCGGTGTATCCGTGAAAATACCTTATGATATAACGTAATATGCAGTGTATCATTGAAAATACCTTATGATATAAAGTAATATGCAGTGTATCATTGAAAATACCTTAGAATATATGGTAATTCTAGTCTATCAATGAAAATACCTTATAATATAACGTAATATGCAGTGTATCATTGAAAATACCTTATAATATATAGCACTTTATCATTGAGAATACCTTATAATATAACTTAATATGCAGTGTATCATTGAAAATACCTTATGATATAACGTAATATGCAGTGTATCATTGAAAATACCTTAGAATATATGGTAATTCTAGTCTATCAATGAAAATACCTTATAATATAACGTAATATGCAGTGTATCATTGAAAATACCTTATAATATATAGCACTTTATCATTGAGAATACCTTATAATATAACGTAATATGCAGTGTATCATTGACAATACCTTATAATATAACGTAATATGCAGTGTATCACTGAAAATACCTTATAATATAACGTAATATGCGGTGTATCCGTGAAAATACCTTATGATATAACGTAATATGCAGTGTATCATTGAAAATACCTTATGATATAAAGTAATATGCAGTGTATCATTGAAAATACCTTAGAATATATGGTAATTCTAGTCTATCAATGAAAATACCTTATAATATAACGTAATATGCAGTGTATCATTGAAAATACCTTATACTATATAGCACTTTATCATTGAGAATACCTTATAATATAACTTAATATGCAGTGTATCATTGAAAATACCTTATGATATAACGTAATATGCAGTGTATCATTGAAAATACCTAGAATATATGGTAATTCTAGTCTATCAATGAAAATACCTTATGATATAACGTAATATGCAGTGTATCATTGAAAATACCTTAGAATATATGGTAATTCTAGTCTATCAATGAAAATATCTTATAATATAACGTAATATGCAGTGTATCATTGAAAATACCTTAGAATATATGGTAATTCTAGTCTATCAATGAAAATACCTTATAATATAACGTAATATGCAGTGTATCATTGAAAATACCTTATAATATATAGCAGTTTATCATTGAGAATACCTTATAATATAACTTAATATGCAGTGTATCATTGAAAATACCTTATGATATAACGTAATATGCAGTGTATCATTGAAAATACCTTAGAATATATGGTAATTCTAGTCTATCAATGAAAATACCTTATAATATAACGTAATATGCAGTGTATCATTGAAAATACCTTATAATATATAGCAGTTTATCATTGAGAATACCTTATAATATAACTTAATATGCAGTGTATCATTGAAAATACCTTATGATATAACGTAATATGCAGTGTATCATTGAAAATACCTTAGAATATATGGTAATTCTAGTCTATCAATGAAAATATCTTATAATATAACGTAATATGCAGTGTATCATTGAAAATACCTTATAATATATCGTAATTTGTAGTGTATCATTGAAAATACCTTATAGTATAACGTAATATGCAGTGCATCATTGAAAATAACTTATAATATAACGTAATATGCAGTGTATCATTGAAAATACCTTATAATATAACGTAATATGCAGTGTATCACTGAAAATACCTTATAATATAACGTAATATGCGGTGTATCCGTGAAAATACCTTATAATATAACTTAATATGCAGTGTATCATTGAAAAAACCTTATAATATAACGTAATATGCAGTGTATCATTGAAAATACCTTATGATATAAAGTAATATGCAGTGTATCATTGAAAATACCTTAGAATATATGGTAATTCTAGTCTATCAATGAAAATACCTTATAATATAACGTAATATGCAGTGTATCATTGAAAATACCTTAGAATATATGGTAATTCTAGTCTATCAATGAAAATATCTTATAATATAACGTAATATGCAGTGTATCATTGAAAATACCTTATAATATATCGTAATTTGTAGTGTATCATTGAAAATACCTTATAGTATAACGTAATATGCAGTGCATCATTGAAAATAACTTATAATATAACGTAATATGCAGTGTATCATTGAAAATACCTTATAATATAACGTAATATGCAGGTTATCATTGAAAATACCTTATAATATATCGTAATTTGTAGCGTATCATTGAAAATACCTTATAATATAACGTAATATGCAGTGTATCATTGAAAATACCTTATAATATATCGTAATTTGTAGTGTATCATTGAAAATACCTTATAGTATAACGTAATATGCAGTGCATCATTGAAAAAACCTTATAATATAACGTAATATGCAGTGTATCATTGAAAATACCTTATAATATAACGTAATATGCAGTGTATCATTGACAATACCTTATAATATAACGTAATATGCAGTGTATCACTGAAAAATACCTTATAATATAACGTAATATGCGGTGTATCCGTGAAAATACCTTATGATATAACGTAATATGCAGTGTATCATTGAAAATACCTTATGATATAAAGTAATATGCAGTGTATCATTGAAAATACCTTAGAATATATGGTAATTCTAGTCTATCAATGAAAATACCTTATAATATAACGTAATATGCAGTGTATCATTGAAAATACCTTATAATATAACGTAATATGCAGTGTATCATTGAAAATACCTCATAATATAACGTAATATGCAGTGTATCATTGAAAACATCTTATAATATAACGTAATATGCAGTGTATCATTGAAAATACCTTATAATATAACTTAATATGCAGTGTATCCGTGAAAATGCCTTATGATATAACGTAATATGCAGTGTATCATTGAAAATACCTTAGAATATATGGTAATTCTTGTCTATCAATGAAAATATCTTACAGTATAACGTAATATGCAGTGTATCATTGAAAATACCTTATAATATATCGTAATTTGTAGTGTAATCATTGAAAATACCTTATAATATAAACGTAATATGCAGTGTATCATTGAAAATACCTTATAATATAACGTAATATGCAGGTTATCATTGAAAATACCTTATAATATATCGTAATTTGTAGTGTATCATTGAAAATACCTTAGAATATATGGGTAATTCTAGTCTATCAATGAAAATACCTTATAATATAACGTAATATGCAGTGTATCATTGAAAATACCTTATAATATATCGTTATTTGTAGTGTATCATTGAAAATACCTTATAATATAACGTAATATTCTGTGTATCATTGAAAATACCTTATAATATAACGTAATATGCAGGTTATCATTGAAAATACCATATAATATAACGTAATATGCAGTGTATCATTGAAAATACCTTAGAATATATGGTAATTCTAGTCTATCAATGAAAATACCTATAATACAACGTAATATGCAGTGTATCATTGAAATACCTTATAATATATCCTAATTTGTAGTGTATCATTGAAAATACCATATAGTATAACGTAATATGCAGTGCATCATTGAAAATACCTTATAATATAACTTAATATGCAGTGTATCATTGAAAAAACCTTATAATATAACGTAATATGCAGTGTATCATTGAAAATACCTTATGATATAAAGTAATATGCAGTGTATCATTGAAAATACCTTAGAATATATGGTAATTCTAGTCTATCAATGAAAATACCTTATAATATAACGTAATATGCAGTGTATCATTGAAAATACCTTATAATATATAGCACTTTATCATTGAGAATACCTTATAATATAACGTAATATGCAGTGTATCATTGAAAATACCTTATAATATAACGTAATATGCAGTGTATCATTGAAAATACCTTAGAATATATGGTAATTCTAGTCTATCAATGAAAATACCTTATAATATAACGTAATATGCAGTGTATCATTGAAAATACCTTATAATATACCGTAATTTGTAGTGTATCAATGAAAATACCTTATAATATAACGTAATATGCAGTGTATCATTGACAATACCTTATAATATAACGTAATATGCAGTGTATCACTGAAAATACCTTATAATATAACGTAATATGCGGTGTATCCGTGAAAATACCTTATGATATAACGTAATATGCAGTGTATCATTGAAAATACCTTATGATATAACGTAATATGCAGTGTATCATTGAAAATACCTTAGAATATATGGTAATTCTAGTCTATCAATGAAAATACCTTATAATATAACGTAATATGCAGTGTATCATTGAAAATACCTTATAATATATAGCACTTTATCATTGAGAATACCTTATAATATAACTTAATATGCAGTGTATCATTGAAAATACCTTATGATATAACGTAATATGCAGTGTATCATTGAAAATACCTTAGAATATATGGTAATTCTAGTCTATCAATGAAAATACCTTATGATATAACGTAATATGCAGTGTATCATTGAAAATACCTTAGAATATATGGTAATTCTAGTCTATCAATGAAAATATCTTATAATATAACGTAATATGCAGTGTATCATTGAAAATACCTTAGAATATATGGTAATTCTAGTCTATCAATGAAAATACCTTATAATATAACGTAATATGCAGTGTATCATTGAAAATACCTCATAATATAACGTAATATGCAGTGTATCATTGAAAACATCTTATAATATAACGTAATATGCAGTGTATCATTGAAAATACCTTATAATATAACTTAATATGCAGTGTATCCGTGAAAATGCCTTATGATATAACGTAATATGCAGTGTATCATTGAAAATACCTTAGAATATATGGTAATTCTTGTCTATCAATGAAAATATCTTACAGTATAACGTAATATGCAGTGTATCATTGAAAATACCTTATAATATATCGTAATTTGTAGTGTATCATTGAAAATACCTTATAATATAACGTAATATGCGGTGTATCATTGAAAATACCTTATAATATAACGTAATATGCAGGTTATCATTGAAAATACCTTATAATATATCGTAATTTGTAGTGTATCATTGAAAATACCTTAGAATATATGGTAATTCTAGTCTATCAATGAAAATACCTTATAATATAACGTAATATGCAGTGTATCATTGAAAATACCTTATAATATATCGTTATTTGTAGTGTATCATTGAAAATACCTTATAATATAACGTAATATGCGGTGTATCATTGAAAATACCTTATAATATAACGTAATATGCAGGTTATCATTGAAAATACCATATAATATAACGTAATATGCAGTGTATCATTGAAAATACCTTAGAATATATTGGTAATTCTAGTCTATCAATGAAAATACCTTATAATACAACGTAATATGCAGTGTATCATTGAAAATACCTTATAATATATCCTAATTTGTAGTGTATCATTGAAAATACCATATAGTATAACGTAATATGCAGTGCATCATTGAAAATACCTTATAATATAACTTAATATGCAGTGTATCATTGAAAAAACCTTATAATATAACGTAATATGCAGTGTATCATTGAAAATACCTTATGATATAAAGTAATATGCAGTGTATCATTGAAAATACCTTAGAATATATGGTAATTCTAGTCTATCAATGAAAATACCTTATAATATAACGTAATATGCAGTGTATCATTGAAAATACCTTATAATATATAGCACTTTATCATTGAGAATACCTTATAATATAACGTAATATGCAGTGTATCATTGAAAATACCTTATAATATAACGTAATATGCAGTGTATCATTGAAAATACCTTAGAATATATGGTAATTCTAGTCTATCAATGAAAATATCTTATAATATAACGTAATATGCAGTGTATCATTGAAAATACCTTATAATATATCGTAATTTGTAGTGTATCAATGAAAATACCTTATAATATAACGTAATATGCAGTGTATCATTGACAATACCTTATAATATAACGTAATATGCAGTGTATCACAGAAAATACCTTATAATATAACGTAATGTGCGGTGTATCCGTGAAAATACCTTATGATATAACGTAATATGCAGTGTATCATTGAAAATACCTTATAATATAACGTAATATGCAGTGTATCATTGAAAATACCTTAGAATATATGGTAATTCTAGTCTATCAATGAAAATACCTTATAATATAACGTAATATGCAGTGTATCATTGAAAATACCTTATAATATATAGCACTTTATCATTGAGAATACCTTATAATATAACTTAATATGCAGTGTATCATTGAAAATACCTTATGATATAACGTAATATGCAGTGTATCATTGAAAATACCTTAGAATATATGGTAATTCTAGTCTATCAATGAAAATACCTTATGATATAACGTAATATGCAGTGTATCATTGAAAATACCTTAGAATATATGGTAATTCTAGTCTATCAATGAAAATATCTT
This sequence comes from Lasioglossum lativentre, assembly GCA_916610255.1. Taxonomy (NCBI): domain Eukaryota; kingdom Metazoa; phylum Arthropoda; class Insecta; order Hymenoptera; family Halictidae; genus Lasioglossum; species Lasioglossum lativentre. The sequence goes on from CAKAJI010000431.1 coordinate 24,029, forward strand.
ATAATATAACGTAATATGCAGTGTATCATTGAAAATACCTTAGAATATATGGTAATTCTAGTCTATCAATGAAAATACCTTATAATATAACGTAATATGCAGTGTATCATTGAAAATACCTTATAATATATAGCACTTTATCATTGAGAATACCTTATAATATAACTTAATATGCAGTGTATCATTGAAAATACCTTATGATATAACGTAATATGCAGTGTATCATTGAAAATACCTTAGAATATATGGTAATTCTAGTCTATCAATGAAAATACCTTATAATATAACGTAATATGCAGTGTATCATTGAAAATACCTTATAATATATAGCACTTTATCATTGAGAATACCTTATAATATAACTTAATATGCAGTGTATCATTGAAAATACCTTATGATATAACGTAATATGCAGTGTATCATTGAAAATAACTTAGAATATATGGTAATTCTAGTCTATCAATGAAAATATCTTATAATATAACGTAATATGCAGTGTATCATTGAAAATACCTTATAATATATCGTAATTTGTAGTGTATCATTGAAAATACCTTATAGTATAACGTAATATGCAGTGCATCATTGAAAATAACTTATAATATAACGTAATATGCAGTGTATCATTGAAAATACCTTATAATATAACGTAATATGCAGTGTATCACTGAAAATACCTTATAATATAACGTAATATGCGGTGTATCCGTGAAAATACCTTATAATATAACTTAATATGCAGTGTATCATTGAAAAAACCTTATAATATAACGTAATATGCAGTGTATCATTGAAAATACCTTATGATATAAAGTAATATGCAGTGTATCATTGAAAATACCTTAGAATATATGGTAATTCTAGTCTATCAATGAAAATATCTTATAATATAACGTAATATGCAGTGTATCATTGAAAATACCTTAGAATATATGGTAATTCTAGTCTATCAATGAAAATATCTTATAATATAACGTAATATGCAGTGTATCATTGAAAATACCTTATAATATATCGTAATTTGTAGTGTATCATTGAAAATACCTTATAGTATAACGTAATATGCAGTGCATCATTGAAAATAACTTATAATATAACGTAATATGCAGTGTATCATTGAAAATACCTTATAATATAACGTAATATGCAGGTTATCATTGAAAATACCTTATAATATATCGTAATTTGTAGCGTATCATTGAAAATACCTTATAATATAACGTAATATGCAGTGTATCATTGAAAATACCTTATAATATATCGTAATTTGTAGTGTATCATTGAAAATACCTTATAGTATAACGTAATATGCAGTGCATAATTGAAAAAACCTTATAATATAACGTAATATGCAGTGTATCATTGAAAATACCTTATAATATAACGTAATATGCAGTGTATCATTGACAATACCTTATAATATAACGTAATATGCAGTGTATCACTGAAAATACCTTATAATATAACGTAATATGCGGTGTATCCGTGAAAATACCTTATGATATAACGTAATATGCAGTGTATCATTGAAAATACCTTATGATATAAAGTAATATGCAGTGTATCATTGAAAATACCTTAGAATATATGGTAATTCTAGTCTATCAATGAAAATACCTTATAATATAACGTAATATGCAGTGTATCATTGAAAATACCTTATAATATAACGTAATATGCAGTGTATCATTGAAAATACCTCATAATATAACGTAATATGCAGTGTATCATTGAAAACATCTTATAATATAACGTAATATGCAGTGTATCATTGAAAATACCTTATAATATAACTTAATATGCAGTGTATCCGTGAAAATGCCTTATGATATAACGTAATATGCAGTGTATCATTGAAAATACCTTAGAATATATGGTAATTCTTGTCTATCAATGAAAATATCTTACAGTATAACGTAATATGCAGTGTATCATTGAAAATACCTTATAATATATCGTAATTTGTAGTGTATCATTGAAAATACCTTATAATATAACGTAATATGCGGTGTATCATTGAAAATACCTTATAATATAACGTAATATGCAGGTTATCATTGAAAATACCTTATAATATATCGTAATTTGTAGTGTATCATTGAAAATACCTTAGAATATATGGTAATTCTAGTCTATCAATGAAAATACCTTATAATATAACGTAATATGCAGTGTATCATTGAAAATACCTTATAATATATCGTTATTTGTAGTGTATCATTGAAAATACCTTATAATATAACGTAATATGCGGTGTATCATTGAAAATACCTTATAATATAACGTAATATGCAGGTTATCATTGAAAATACCATATAATATAACGTAATATGCAGTGTATCATTGAAAATACCTTAGAATATATGGTAATTCTAGTCTATCAATGAAAATACCTTATAATACAACGTAATATGCAGTGTATCATTGAAAATACCTTATAATATATCCTAATTTGTAGTGTATCATTGAAAATACCATATAGTATAACGTAATATGCAGTGCATCATTGAAAATACCTTATAATATAACGTAAAATGCAGTGTATCATTGAAAATACCTTATAATATAACGTAATATGCAGTGTATCATTGAAAATACCTTATAATAAAACGTAATATGCAGTGTATCATTGAAAATATCTTAGAATATATGGTAATTCTAGTCTATCAATGAAAATACCTTATAATATAATGTGGCGGCCTTGGCGCTGCCTTACGCCGCTGTCCATTTTCTATTTCTTTTCCTTTGTATTCTATTTCCGCTCCGCGCGGGTCTGGTCAGTCCTGGTTCACATCTGGCGGCCAGATTCGCGCGGTTCTAACCATTTCCTTTTTTATGTTTCCCAGGTGTCGCTTGGGCCTGTTCAAGGTTTACGATCAGGCCCTGGCGAACCTTTCCGTTTCCAAGTGTTTTATAGCACCCTTCCGCGATGACCTTTTTCCGCACGTTCTTACCTTCCTCTCCTTACTTTCCTCTCCTTACTTTTCTCTCCTTACTTTCCTCTCCTTACTTTCCTCTCCTTACTTTTCTCCTACTTTTTCCTCTTCGCTTTTGGGGACTGAGTCTTGAGACACCAGTACGGTAGAGAGTCTTGAATCGCCTTAGAGACAACAAGTCTCTTGCACGCGAAAACACGTCCTACTTAATAAATTGTGTTGAGGAAAGAATTTATTCTGAGTTGGTTATTTCTCTACCTCCTCCACAAATTGGTGACCCCGACGTGATTCGTGTGTGATAGTTAACGCGATTTGTGATATAGTTAACGCGATTCATACAGATTTTAAAAACTATCGTTTGTTGTGTCCGGACGTGCGAACATTTATTGCCGCAACAGTGTATATATATAGTGTAAGTTTTCGTGTTAAGATATTGTAAGACTCTTTTGTAGACATTGACAATTAGACATAAAATATTAACAATGACTGATCCGAGCGGAAGTCAAAATTTTCCGGTTGTGTCCACGGGTTTGTCCTTGGAGCGTGTCGCGGTTCGTATACCGGAGTTCTGCCCATCTGATCCGGAGATGTGGTTCTCCATGGTGGAGCGCAGTTTTGACGCGACTGGGATCACGACTGAGAAAACGAAGTTCGGGTACGTTCTTGGTGCGTTAAATCCTCGATATGCCGCGGAAGTTCGGGATATTATAATGAATCCGCCGCCTGTAGACCCGTATCAGAAGTTGAAGGCCGAGTTTATTCGGCGGTTAAGTTCCACGCAAGAGCAAAAGACGCGACGCTTGCTGGAACATGAGGAAATCGGGGACAGGAAGCCGTCACAATTCTTACGGCACCTGCGAGAGTTGGCCGGTACTTCAATTGATGATAGTGTTTTGCGGACACTTTGGGCGGGCCGTTTACCTGCGAGCATGCAAGTAATTCTTGCTACGCAACGTGATGTCGAGCTCGATAAGGTGGCCGAGTTGGCAGATGCCATAGCGGAGACGCTGACACCTCGGGCGCACATCACCGAGGCCGCGGGCCCTAGCGCGACTTCTGCCATCGTCAGCGGTTCCTCAGGGTTGGACCAGAATTTGGAGGCTTTATTAAGCCTAAAGATGGCCCAGCTCGCGGTTACTTTGCGGCAGGAGATATCCGCGATCCGTCAGGATTTTGCTTCCGAGGAGCGTGCTACTCGTCGAGGTTGGACGCGGCACCCAAGATCATCGGGTTTCCGGCGAAGGCGTTCATCTTCCCGATCGGTGGAGCGCAGCACGGATGGGAATAATTACCAGGGCAAGTGCTGGTATCATTGGCGTTTTGGAGAGAACGCACATCGTTGTGTTCAGCCCTGCAACTGGACGTCGGCCCAGGGAAACGACCAGGGCAATCGTTGATGACGGCCAACGATCCCCATCCAGCGTCACGCCGTCTATTCATTACGGATGTCAGGTCGAAAACGCAATACTTGGTCGACACTGGAGCTGACCTCTGTGTTTTTCCGCGTCAAGGATTGCGCGGACCGCGGGCGAAGTCAACATACGAGCTGACCGCGGCGAATGGGACGTCAATTTCAACGTACGGCATGGTGACGCTCACCCTTAATCTTGGGCTACGGCGGGAATTCACATGGAGGTTCGTGGTGGCGGATGTGACGAAACCCATCATTGGGGTGGATTTTCTGGACCACTTCAATTTGATGGTGGACATCCGCAACCGTCGTCTGGTGGATCCGATGACCTCTGTATCCGCGCGAGGTCAAGCTGTAGTCACGGAGGCACCCTCAATTAAGACGGTGGTTGGTGCATCTGTTTTTCATCAACTCCTCGCAGAAACCCCGGAGATAACTCGACCAAGGGGATTGCCAACCGTGGTCAAGCACGCAACGGTGCATCATTTGGAGACCACCCCAGGACCACCTGTCTCTAGCAGGCCACGTAGGCTTGCCCCGGACAGGCTCGAAGCAGCAAGGAAGGAGTTCGAGCTGATGATGAAGATGGGAATCGCTCGCCCGTCCAAAAGCTGCTGGTCGTCGCCTCTACATATGGTCCCGAAGAAAGGCGAAGACGCATGGAGGCCCTGCGGTGACTATAGGGCGTTAAATGCGAGGTCAATTCCTGACCGTTATCCGGTGCGCCATATCGAGGACTTTGCGCAAAGCCTGCGGGGTAAGAGGATATTCTCCACCATAGATTTGGTCCGTGCGTACAATCAAATCCCCGTCGCCCCCGAAGACATAGAGAAAACGGCAATTACAACGCCGTTCGGGTTATTCGAATTTCCCTTTATGTCTTTCGGGTTACGTAATGCTGCACAGACTTTTCAAAGGTTTATCGATGAGGTTCTTCGCGATTTTGATTTTTGCTACGCCTATATTGACGATATTTTAGTCGCGTCGGAATCCCAGGAACAGCATGTACATCATATAAAATTATTATTCGCACGTTTAAAGGAGTACGGTATTGTCGTAAATCCGGCAAAATGTAATTTCGGGCAAGAGATTGTAAAATTTTTAGGGTATCAGGTGTCCGAAAATGGGACGCAACCTCTTCCCGATAAAGTGAAGGTCTTAAGATCTTTTCCGTGTCCTAAAACAGCGAAGGATTTGCGACAATTTTTAGGGATGGTTAACTTCTATCGTCGTTTCATCCCCAATGCCGCCCATTGTCAAGCCCCTTTAAATGACCTGCTCGCGGGTAATATAAAGGGTAAGGCGCCCATAGCGTGGACGGAGGAGGCTCGGCAGGCATTCGTTACCTGCAAGGAGAGCCTAGCTGAAGCGACTCTATTGTCGCATCCTAAGCTTAATGCTCCGTTGGCGGTTACCTGCGACGCCTCCGATTTTACGGTCGGAGCTGTTTTACAACAACGCATCGGCAATGATTGGCAACCCTTGGCGTTCTTTTCGAAGAAGCTAGGGTCCGCCGAACGAAAGTACGGTGCTTATGACCGCGAATTACTAGCAATATATCTCGCCATTAAGCATTTTCGACACATGATCGAGGGTAGAAATTTTGTTATTTTCACAGATCACAAGCCGATTACTTTCGCGTTTAAACAAAAGTTAGATAAATGTTCACCAAGACAATTCAGACACCTTGATTTCATTGCACAATTCTCTACCGATATCCAACATGTTTCTGGAAAAGATAATGTCGTTGCCGATGCGTTGTCCAGAATAGAGGAGGTACATACTCAATTGGATTACGAAGCGTTAGCGGATTCACAAGCCGAGGATACGGAAATTCAGACATTCCTGTGCGAAGGATCAAATTTAAAATTACGTAAGATCCTGCTGCCCGGTTCGAACAGAGAGGTGTTTTGCGACGTCTCAACGGATGTAGCAAGACCCTTTCTCACTGTTCCCTTTAGACGCGTTGCATTTAACGCAATTCACAGTTTGTCCCATCCAGGAATTAATGCGACGGTCAAGCTCATGACGCATCGTTATGTATGGCCGTCAATTAAAAAGGATGTTCGTTTGTGGGCACGATGCTGTATTCTTTTGTTGCGCCTTCTGCGAGGTTCGAACATATACATTTAGATATTGTAATTTTGCCGGTTACCGAAGGTTTTAAATACTGCCTTACCTGTGTAGACAGGTTCTCACGTTGGCCGGAAGCGTTCCCCATGGTCAATCAAGAGGCCTCAACGGTAGCTCGAACGTTTTATGACGGTTGGGTAGCCCGTTTTGGTATTCCGTTACGGATTACCACTGATCAGGGAAGACAGTTCGAATCCAAGATTTTTTCCGCGTTAAACGTTTTGATCGGCGCGAAACATCTACACACTACAGCATACCACCCTTCGGCCAACGGAATGGTAGAAAGGTTTCATAGACAGCTCAAAGCCGCGATCCATTGCCACCAATCGAATCGGTGGACGGAAGTTCTTCCGTCGGTTTTGTTGGGAATCCGAGCCGCGTGGAAAGACGATTTGAAGGCTACATCGGCCGAATTAGTATATGGCGAATCCTTACGGCTTCCTGGCGAATTTTTATCTTCGCGTTCAACAGAAGACACAGGGGACATGTCTGACTTTGTTAATAATCTCCGTTCCCATTTCTCTAAAATAGGTCCGAAGAGTGGTTCTCATCATTCTGCAAATCGTACATTTGTTTTTAAAGATTTAAATAGTTCGTCTCATGTTTTTGTTAGAACCGATGCATCAAAACCGATTTTGCAACAAGCTTATGAAGGTCCGTATACAGTAGTTCGTCGAGGCCCAAAAACCTTCGGAATTCTCATTAAAGATAAAGAGGTTACTGTGACCATTGATCGTTTAAAGCCCGCTTATATTCTTGCGGAAACCGATATTTCGCCCAGAGCAAACGTTGCTACGGATGTACCAAATACGGAGCAGCGGGTTACTCGTTCTGGTAGACGCGTGTGTTTTCCTGAGCGTTATCAAGCAGGTCTTCGTTAGTCCGTAGGTGTTTTAAACATTCCTTTAATGTTCTTTTGGATTTTGTTTTGTTCTGCGTCCTGCATCCTATGTAGTGTTATGGGGCGAGTTTTGTAATTGTAGCGGATTATATTGTGTATTTTTTGTAAGTGCGTGTTTGTATCTATTGTTAGGGTATTTTTTATTTTAGTTGCACGATTAAAGTACGATCGCGGATTATAATAACGTGATATTGAATAGCATTATTATTTGATGTTTTAGTTGTATTGTATACGTGTTATGTAATTATGTTAATTACTGGCAGGGGGGTACTGTGGCGGCCTTGGCGCTGCCTTACGCCGCTGTCCATTTTCTATTTCTTTTCCTTTGTATTCTATTTCCGCTCCGCGCGGGTCTGGTCAGTCCTGGTTCACATCTGGCGGCCAGATTCGCGCGGTTCTAACCATTTCCTTTTTTATGTTTCCCAGGTGTCGCTCGGGCCTGTTCAAGGTTTACGATCAGGCCCTGGCGAACCTTTCCGTTTCCAAGTGTTTTATAGCACCCTTCCGCGATGACCTTTTTCCGCACGTTCTTACCTTCCTCTCCTTACTTTCCTCTCCTTACTTTTCTCTCCTTACTTTCCTCTCCTTACTTTCCTCTCCTTACTTTCCTCTCCTTACTTTTCTCCTACTTTTTCCTCTTCGCTTTTGGGGACTGAGTCTTGAGACACCAGTACGGTAGAGAGTCTTGAATCGCCTTAGAGACAACAAGTCTCTTGCACGCGAAAACACGTCCTACTTAATAAATTGTGTTGAGGAAAGAATTTATTCTGAGTTGGTTATTTCTCTACCTCCTCCACAATAACGTAATATGCAGTGTATCAATGAAAATACCTTATAATATAACGTAATATGCAGTGTATCATTGAAAATACCTTATAATATAACGTAATATGCAGTGTATCATTGAAAATACCTCATAATATAACGTAATATGCAGTGTATCATTGAAAACATCTTATAATATAACGTAATATGCAGTGTATCATTGAAAATACCTTATAATATAACGTAATATGCAGTGTATCATTGAAAATACCGTATAATATAACGTAATATGCAGTGTATCATTGAAAATACCATATAGTATAACGTAATATGCAGTGCATCATTGAAAATACCTTATAATATAACGTAATATGCAGTGTATCATTGAAAATACCTTATAATATAACGTAATATGCGGTGTACCATTGAAAATACCTTATAATATAACGTAATATGCAGTCTACCATTGAAAATACCTTATAATATAACGTAATATGATATATATCATTAAAAATACCTTATAAAATAACGTAATATGCAGTATACCATTGAAAATACTTATAATATAACGTAATATGCAGTGTATCATTGAAAATACCTTATAATATATAGTAGTTTATCATTGAAAATACCTTATAATATAACGTAATATGCAGTGTATCATTGAAAATACCTTATAATATAACGTAATATGCAGTGTATCATTGAAAATACCTTATAATAAAACGTAATATGCAGTGTATCATTGAAAATACCTTATAATATAACTTAATATGCAGTGTATCATTGAAAATACCTTATAATATATCGTAATTTGTAGTGTATCTTTGAAAATACCTTATAGTATAACGTAATATGCAGTGCATCATTTAAAAAAACCTTATAATATAACGTAATATGCAGTGTATCATTGAAAATACCTTATCATATAACGTAATATGCAGTGTATCATTGAAAATACCTTAGAATATATGGTAATTCTAGTCTATCAATGAAAATACCTTATAATATAACGTAATATGCAGTGTATCATTGAAAATACCTTATAATATATCGTAATTCGTAGTGTATCATTGAAAATACCTTAGAATATATGGTAATTCTAGTCTATCAATGAAAATACCTTATAATATAACGTAATATGCAGTGTATCATTGAAAATACTTTATAATATATCGTAATTTGTAGTGTATCATTGAAAATACCTTAGAATATATGGTAATTCTAGTCTATCAATGAAAATACCTTATAATATAACGTAATATGCAGTGTATCATTGAAAATACCTTATAATATAACGTAATATGCGGTGTACCATTGAAAATACCTTATAATATAACGTAATATGCAGTCTACCATTGAAAATACCTTATAATATAACGTAATATGATATATATCATTAAAAATACCTTATAAAATAACGTAATATGCAGTATACCATTGAAAATACTTATAATATAACGTAATATGCAGTGTATCATTGAAAATACCTTATAATATATAGTAGTTTATTATTGAAAATACCTTATAATATAACGTAAATGCTGTGTATCATTGAAAATACCTTATAATATATCGTAATTTGTAGTGTATCAATGAAAATACCTTATAATATAACGTAATATGCAGTGTATCATTGAAAATACCTTATAATATATCGTAATTTGTAGTGTATCATTGAAAATACCTTATAGTATAACGTAATATGTAGTGCATCATTGAAAAAACCTTATAATATAACGTAATATGCAGTGTATCATTGAAAATACCTTATAATATAACGTAATATGCAGTGTATCATTGAAAATACCTTATAATATAACGTAATATGCAGTGTATCACTGAAAATACCTTATAATATAACGTAATATGCGGTGTATCCGTGAAAATACCTTATAATATAACTTAATATGCAGTGTATCATTGAAAAAACCTTATAATATAACGTAATATGCGGTGTACCATTGAAAATACCTTATAGTATAACGTAATATGCAGTGTATCATTGAAAATACCTTATAATATAACGTAATATGCAGTGTATCATTGAAAATACCTTATAGTATAACATAATATGCAGTGCATTATTGAAAATACCTTATAATATAACGTAATATGCAGTGTATCATTGCAAATACCTTATAATATAACGTAATATGCAGTGTATCATTGAAAATACCTTATAATATAACGTAATATGCAGTGTATCATTGAAAATACCTTATAATATAACGTAATATGCAGTGTATCACTGAAAATACCTTATAATATAACGTAATATGCGGTGTATCCGTGAAAATACCTTATAATATAACTTAATATGCAGTGTATCATTGAAAAAACCTTATAATATAACGTACTATGCGGTGTATCATTGAAAATACCTTATAATATAACGTAATATGCAGTGTATCATTGAAAATACCTTATAATATAACGTAATATGCAGTGTATCATTGAAAATACCTTATAATATAACGTAATATGCGGTGTATCATTGAAAATACCTTATAATATAACGTAATATGCAGTGTATCATTGAAAATACCTTATAATATAACTTAATATGCAGTGTATCATTGAAAATACCTTATGATATAACGTAATATGCAGTGTATCATTGAAAATACCTTAGAATATATGGTAATTCTAGTCTATCAATGAAAATACCTTATAATATAACGTAATATGCAGTGTATCATTGAAAATACCTTATAATATATAGCACTTTATCATTGAGAATACCTTATAATATAACTTAATATGCAGTGTATCATTGAAAATACCTTATGATATAACGTAATATGCAGTGTATCATTGAAAATACCTTAGAATATATGGTAATTCTAGTCTATCAATGAAAATACCTTATAATATAACGTAATATGCAGTGTATCAGTGAAAATACCTTATAATATATAGTAGTTTATCATTGAAAATACCTTATAATATAACGTAATATGCAGTGTATCATTGAAAATACCTTAGAATATATGGTAATTCTAGTCTATCAATGAAAATACCTTATAATATAACGTAATATGCAGTGTATCATTGAAAATACTTTATAATATATCGTAATGTGTAGTGTATCATTGAAAATACCTTATAGTATAACGTAATATGCAGTGCATCATTGAAAATACCTTATAATATAACGTAATATGCGGTGTATCATTGAAAATACCTTATAATATAACGTAATATGCAGGTTATCATTGAAAATACCTTATAATATATCGTAATTTGTAGTGTATCATTGAAAATACCTTAGAATATATGGTAATTCTAGTCTATCAATGAAAATACCTTATCATATAACGTAATATGCAGTGTATCAATGAAAATACCTTATAATATAACGTAATATGCAGTGTATCATTGAAAATACCTTATAATATAACGTAATATGCGGTGTATCATTGAAAATACCTTATAATATAACGTAATATGCTGTGTATCATTGAAAATACCTTATAATATATCGTAATTTGTAGTGTATCAATGAAAATACCTTATAATATAACGTAATATGCAGTGTATCATTGAAAATACCTTATAATATATCGTAATTTGTAGTGTATCATTGAAAATACCTTAGAATATAACGTAATATGCAGTGTATCATTGAAAATACCTTATAATATAACGTAATATGCAGTGTATCATTGAAAATACCTTATAATATAACGTAATATGCAGTGTATCATTGAAAATACCTTATAATATAACGTAATATGCAGTGTATCACTGAAAATACCTTATAATATAACGTAATATGCGGTGTATCCGTGAAAATACCTTATAATATATCGTAATTTGTAGTGTATCAATGAAAATACCTTATAATATAACGTAATATGCAGTGTATCATTGAAAATACCTTATAATATAACGTAATATGCGGTGTATCATTGAAAATACCTTATAATATAACGTAATATGCAGTGTATCATTGAAAATACCTTATAATATAACGTAATATGCGGTGTATCATTGAAAATACCTTATAATATAACGTAATATGCAGTGTATCATTGAAAATACCTTATAATATAACTTAATATGCAGTGTATCACTGAAAATACCTTATGATATAACGTAATATGCAGTGTATCATTGAAAATACCTTAGAATATATGGTAATTCTAGTCTATCAATGAAAATACCTTATAATATAACGTAATATGCAGTGTATCATTGAAAATACCTTATAATATATCGTAATTTGTAGTGTATCATTGAAAATACCTTATCATATAACGTAATATGCAGTGTATCAATGAAAATACCTTATAATATAACGTAATATGCAGTGTATCATTGAAAATACCTTATAATATAACGTAATATGCGGTGTATCATTGAAAATACCTTATAATATAACGTAATATGCTGTGTATCATTGAAAATACCTTATAATATATCGTAATTTGTAGTGTATCAATGAAAATACCTTATAATATAACGTAATATGCAGTGTATCATTGAAAATACCTTATAATATATCGTAATTTGTAGTGTATCATTGAAAATACCTTAGAATATATGGTAATTCTAGTCTATCAATGAAAATACCTTATAATATAACGTAATATGCAGTGTATCAGTGAAAATACCTTATAATATATAGTAGTTTATCATTGAAAATACCTTATAATATATCGTAATATGCAGTGTATCATTGAAAATACCTTATAATATAACGTAGTATGCAGTGTATCATTGAAAATACCTTATAATATATCGTAATTTGTAGTGTATCATTGAAAATACCTTAGAATATAACGTAATATGCAGTGTATCATTGAAAATACCTTATAATATAACGTAATATGCAGTGTATCATTGAAAATACCTTATAATATAACGTAATATGCAGTGTATCATTGAAAATACCTTATAATATAACGTAATATGCAGTGTATCACTGAAAATACCTTATAATATAACGTAATATGCGGTGTATCCGTGAAAATACCTTATAATATATCGTAATTTGTAGTGTATCAATGAAAATACCTTATAATATAACGTAATATGCAGTGTATCATTGAAAATACCTTATAATATAACGTAATATGCGGTGTATCATTGAAAATACCTTATAATATAACGTAATATGCAGTGTATCATTGAAAATACCTTATAATATAACGTAATATGCGGTGTATCATTGAAAATACCTTATAATATAACGTAATATGCAGTGTATCATTGAAAATACCTTATAATATAACTTAATATGCAGTGTATCATTGAAAATACCTTATGATATAACGTAATATGCAGTGTATCATTGAAAATACCTTAGAATATATGGTAATTCTAGTCTATCAATGAAAATACCTTATAATATAACGTAATATGCAGTGTATCATTGAAAATACCTTATAATATATCGTAATTTGTAGTGTATCATTGAAAATACCTTATCATATAACGTAATATGCAGTGTATCAATGAAAATACCTTATAATATAACGTAATATGCAGTGTATCATTGAAAATACCTTATAATATAACGTAATATGCGGTGTATCATTGAAAATACCTTATAATATAACGTAATATGCTGTGTATCATTGAAAATACCTTATAATATATCGTAATTTGTAGTGTATCAATGAAAATACCTTATAATATAACGTAATATGCAGTGTATCATTGAAAATACCTTATAATATATCGTAATTTGTAGTGTATCATTGAAAATACCTTAGAATATATGGTAATTCTAGTCTATCAATGAAAATACCTTATAATATAACGTAATATGCAGTGTATCAGTGAAAATACCTTATAATATATAGTAGTTTATCATTGAAAATACCTTATAATATATCGTAATATGCAGTGTATCATTGAAAATACCTTATAATATAACGTAGTATGCAGTGTATCATTGAAAATACCTTATAATATAACGTAATATGCGTTGTATCATTGAAAATACCTTATAATATAACGTAATATGCAGTGTATCATTGAAAATACCTTATAATATAACTTAATATGCAGTGTATCATTGAAAATACCTTATGATATAACGTAATATGCAGTGTATCATTGAAAATACCTTAGAATATGTGGTAATTCTAGTCTATCAATGAAAATACCTTATAATATAACGTAATATGCAGTGTATCATTGAAAATACCTTATAATATATCGTAATTTGTAGTGTATCATTGAAAATACCTTATAGTATAACGTAATATGCAGTGCATCATTGAAAAAACCTTATAATATAACGTAATATGCAGTGTATCATTGAAAATACCTTATAATATAACGTAATATGCAGTGTATCACTGAAAATACCTTATAATATAACGTAATATGCGGTGTATCCGTGAAAATACCTTATAATATAACTTAATATGCAGTGTATCATTGAAAATACCTTATGATATAACGTAATATGCAGTGTATCACTGAAAATACCTTATAATATAACGTAATATGCGGTGTATCCGTGAAAATACCTTATAATATAACGTAATATGCAGTGTATCATTGAAAATACCTTATAATATAACGTAATATGCGGTGTATCATTGAAAATACCTTAATATATAACGTAATATGCAGTGTATCATTGAAAATACCTTATAATATAACTTAATATGCAGTGTATCATTGAAAATACCTTATAATATATAGTAGTTTATCATTGAAAATACCTTATAATATAACTTAATATGCAGTGTATCATTGAAAATACCATATAATATAACGTAATATGCAGTGTATCAGTGAAAATACCTTATAATATATAGTAGTTTATCATTGAAAATACCTTATAATATATCGTAATATGCAGTGTATCATTGAAAATACCTTATAATATATCGTAATTTGTAGTGTATCATTGAAAATACCTTATCATATAACGTAATATGCAGTGTATCAATGAAAAATACCTTATAATATAACGTAATATGCAGTGTATCATTGAAAATACCTTAGAATATATGGTAATTCTAGTCTATCAATGAAAATACCTTATAATATAACGGTAATATGCAGTGTATCAGTGAAAATAACCTTATAATATATAGTAGTTTATCATTGAAAAATACCTTATAATATATCGTAATATGCAAGTGTATCATTGAAAATACCTTATAATATAACGTAAGTATGCAGTGTATCATTGAAATAATACCTTAGAATATATGGTAATTCTAGGTCTATCAATGAAAAATACCTTATAATATAACGTAATATGCAGTGTATCAGTGAAAATACCTTATAATATTATAGTAGTTTTATCATTGAAATAAT
>CAKAJI010000431.1:39964-64007 GCA_916610255.1 Lasioglossum lativentre
AGGTATTTTTAATGATACACTACAAATTACGATATATTATAAGGTATTTTCAATGATACACTGCATATTACGTTATATTATAACGTATTTGAATTGATACAGTTCAAATTACCATATATTATAAGGTATTTTCATTGATACACTGCATATTACGTTATATTATAAGGTATTTTCAATGATACACCGCATATTACGTTATATTATAAGGTATTTTCAATGATACACTGCATATTACGTTATATTATAAGGTATTTTCAATGATACACTGCATATTACGTTATATTATAAGGTATTTTCATTGATAGACTAGAATTACCATATATTCTAAGGTATTTTCAATGATACACTGCATATTACTTTATATCATAAGGTATTTTCAATGATACACTGCATATTAAGTTATATTATAAGGTATTTTCAATGATACACCGCATATTACGTTATATTATAAGGTATTTTCAATGATACACTGCATATTACGTTATATTATAAGGTATTTTCAATGATACACTGCATATTACGTTATATTATAAGGTATTTTCAATGATACACCGCATATTACGTTATATTATAAGGTTTTTTCAATGATACACTGCATATTAAGTTATATTATAAGGTATTTTCACGGATACACCGCATATTACGTTATATTATAAGGTATTTTCAGTGATACACTGCATATTACGTTATATTATAAGGTTTTTTCAATGATGCACTGCATATTACGTTATACTATAAGGTATTTTCAATGATACACTACAAATTACGATATATTATAAGGTATTTTCAATGATACACTGCATATTACGTTATATTATAAGGTATTTTCATTGATAGACTAGAATTACCATATATTCTAAGGTATTTTCAATTATACGCTACAAATTACGATATATTATAAGGTATTTTCAATGATAACCTGCATATTACGTTATATTATAAGGTATTTTCAATGATGCACTGCATATTACGTTATACTATAAGGTATTTTCAATGATACACTACAAATTACGATATATTATAAGGTATTTTCAATGATACACTGCATATTACGTTATATTATAAGGTATTTTCAATGATAACCTGCATATTACGTTATATTATAAGTTATTTTCAATGATGCACTGCATATTACGTTATACTATAAGGTATTTTCAATGATACACTACAAATTACGATATATTATAAGGTATTTTCAATGATACACTGCATATTACGTTATATTATAAGGTACTTTCAATGATACACTGCATATTACGTTATATGATAAGGTATTTTCATTGATAGACTAGAATTACCATATATTCTAAGGTATTTTCAATGATACACTGCATATTACTTTATATCATAAGGTTTTTTCAATGATACACTGCATATTAAGTTATATTATAAGGTATTTTCACGGATACACCGCATATTACGTTATATTATAAGGTATATTCAGTGATACACTGCATATTACGTTATATTATAAGGTATTGTCAATGATGCACTGCATATTACGTTATACTATAAGGTATTTTCAATGATACACTACAAATTACGATATATTATAAGGTATTTTCAATGATACACTGCATATTACGTTATATTATAACGTATTTTGATTGATACAGTTCAAATTACCATATATTATAAGGTATTTTCAATGATACACTGCATATTACGTTTTATCGTAAGGTATTTTCAATGATACACTGCATATTACGTTATATTATAAGATGTTTTCAATGATAAACTACTATATTTTATAACGTATTTTCAATGATACACTGCATATTACGTTATATTATAAGGTATTTTCAATGATAAACTACTATATATTATAAGGTATTTTCACTGATACCCAGCATATTACGTTATATTATAAGGTATTTTCATTGATAGACTAGAATTATCATATATTCTAAGGTATTTTCAATGATACACTGCATATTACGTTATATTATAAGATATTTGCATTGATAGACTAGAATTACCATATATTCTAAGGTATTTTCAATGATACACTGCATATTACGTTATATCATAAGGTATTTTCAATGATACACTGCATATTAAGTTATATTATAAGGTATTCTCAATGATAAAGTGCTATATATTATAAGGTATTTTCAATGATAACCTGCATATTACGTTGTATTATAAAGTATTTTCAATGATACACTGCATATTACGTTATATTATAAGGTATTTTCAAAGATACACTGCATATTACGTTATATTATAAGGTTTTTTCAATGATGCACTGCATATTACGTTATACTATAAGGTATTTTCAATGATACACTACAAATTACGATATATTATAAGGTATTTTCCATGATACACTGCATATTACGTTATTTTATAAGGTATTTTCAATGGTAGACTGCATATTACGTTATATTATAAGGTATTTTCAATGATACACCGCATATTACGTTATATTATAAGGTATTTTCAATGATACACTGCATATTACGTTATATTATAAGGTATTTTCAATGATAAACTGCATATTACGTTATATTATAAGGTATTTTCAATGATACACTGCATATTACGTTATATTATAAAGTTTTTTCAATGATGCACTGCATATTACGTTATACTATAAGGTATTTTCAATGATACACTACAAATTACGATATATTATAAGGTATTTTCCATGATACACTGCATATTACGTTATTTTATAAGGTATTTTCAATGGTAGACTGCATATTACGTTATATTATAAGGTATTTTCATTGATAGACTAGAATTACCATATATTCTAAGGTATTTTCAATGATACACTGCATATTACGTTATATTTTAAGGTATTTTCAATGATAAACTACTATATATTATAAGGTATTTTCACTGATACACTGCATATTACGTTATATTATACGGTATTTTCATTGATAGACTAGAATTACCATATATTCTAAGGTATTTTCAATGATACACTGCATATTACGTTATATCATAAGGTATTTTCACGGATACACCGCATATTACGTTATATTATAAGGTATTTTCAGTGATACACTGCATATTACGTTATATTATAAGGTATTTTCAATGATACACTACAAATTACGATATATTATAAGGTATTTTCAATGATACACTGCATATTACGTTATATTATAAGGTATTTTCATTGATAGACTAGAATTACCATATATTCTAAGGTATTTTCAATGATACACTGCATATTACGTTATATTATAAGGTATTTTCATTGATAGACTAGAATTACCATATATTCTAAGGTATTTTCAATGATACACTGCATATTACGTTATATTATAAGGTATTTTCAATGATAAACTACTATATATTATAAGGTATTTTCACTGATACACTGCATATTACGTTATATTATAAGGTATTTTCATTGATAGACTAGAATTACCATATATTCTAAGGTATTTTCAATGATACACTGCATATTACGTTATATCATAAGGTATTTTCACGGATACACCGCATATTACGTTATATTATAAGGTATTTTCAGTGATACACTGCATATTACGTTATATTATAAGGTATTTTCAATGATACACTGCATATTACGTTATATTATAAGGTATTTTCAATGATACACTGCATATTACGTTATATTATAAGGTTTTTTCAATGATGCACTGCATATTACGTCATACTATAAGGTATTTTCAATGATACACTACAAATTACGATATATTATAAGGTATTTTCAATGATACACCGCATATTACGTTATATTATAAGGTATTTTCATTGATGCACTGCATATTACGTTATACTATAAGGTATTTTCAATGATACACTACACATTACGATATATTATAAAGTATTTTCAATGATACACTGCATATTACGTTATATTATAAGGTATTTTCATTGATAGACTAGAATTACCATATATTCTAAGGTATTTTCAATGATACACTGCATATTACGTTATATGATAAGGTATTTTCAATGATACACTGCATATTACGTTATATTATAAGGTATTTTCATTGATAGACTAGAATTACCATATATTCTAAGGTATTTTTAATGATACAGTACAAATTACGATATATTATAAGGTATTTTCAATGATAACCTGCATATTACGTTATATTATAAGGTATTTTCAATGATACACTGCATATTACGTTATATTATAAGTTATTTTCAATGATGCACTGCATATTACGTTATACTATAAGGTATTTTCAATGATACACTACAAATTACGATATATTATAAGGTATTTTCAATGATACACTGCATATTACGTTATATTGTAAGATATTTTCATTGATAGACTAGAATTACCATATATTCTAAGGTATTTTCAATTATACACTGCATATTACGTTATATCATAAGGTATTTTCAATGATACACTGCATATTAAGTTATATTATAAGGTATTTTCAATGATACACTGCATATTACGTTATATTATAAGGTATTTTCAATGATACACCGCATATTACGTTATATTATAAGGTATTTTCAATGATACACTGCATATTACGTTATATTATAAGGTACTTTCAATGATACACTGCATATTACGTTATATGATAAGGTATTTTCAATGATACACTGCATATTAAGTTATATTATAAGGTATTCTCAATGATAAAGTGCTATATATTATAAGGTATTTTCAATGATACACTACAAATTACGATATATTATAAGGTATTTTCAATGATACACCGCATATTACGTTATATTATAAGGTATTTTCATTGATGCACTGCATATTACGTTATACTATAAGGTATTTTCAATGATACACTACACATTACGATATATTATAAAGTATTTTCAATGATACACTGCATATTACGTTATATTATAAGGTATTTTCATTGATAGACTAGAATTACCATATATTCTAAGGTATTTTCAATGATACACTGCATATTACGTTATATGATAAGGTATTTTCAATGATACACTGCATATTACGTTATATTATAAGGTATTTTCATTGATAGACTAGAATTACCATATATTCTAAGGTATTTTTAATGATACAGTACAAATTACGATATATTATAAGGTATTTTCAATGATAACCTGCATATTACGTTATATTATAAGGTATTTTCAATGATACACTGCATATTACGTTATATTATAAGTTATTTTCAATGATGCACTGCATATTACGTTATACTATAAGGTATTTTCAATGATACACTACAAATTACGATATATTATAAGGTATTTTCAATGATACACTGCATATTACGTTATATTGTAAGATATTTTCATTGATAGACTAGAATTACCATATATTCTAAGGTATTTTCAATTATACACTGCATATTACGTTATATCATAAGGTATTTTCAATGATACACTGCATATTAAGTTATATTATAAGGTATTTTCAATGATACACTGCATATTACGTTATATTATAAGGTATTTTCAATGATACACCGCATATTACGTTATATTATAAGGTATTTTCAATGATACACTGCATATTAAGTTATATTATAAGGTATTTTCAATGATACACTGCATATTACGTTATATTATAAGGTATTTTCAATGATACACCGCATATTACGTTATATTATAAGGTATTTTCAATGATACACTGCATATTACGTTATATTATAAGGTACTTTCAATGATACACTGCATATTACGTTATATGATAAGGTATTTTCAATGATACACTGCATATTAAGTTATATTATAAGGTATTCTCAATGATAAAGTGCTATATATTATAAGGTATTTTCAATGATACACTGCATATTACGTTATATTATAAGGTATTTTCATTGATAGACTAAAATTACCATATATTCTAAGGTATTTTCAATGATACACTGCATATTACGTTATATCATAAGGTATTTTCACGGATACACCGCATATTACGTTATATTATAAGGTATTTTCAGTGATACACTACTATATATTATAAGGTATTTTCACTGATACACTGCATATTACGTTATATTATAAGGTATTTTCATTGATAGACTAGAATTACCATATATTCTAAGGTATTTTCAATGATACACTGCATATTACGTTATATCATAAGGTATTTTCACGGATACACCGCATATTACGTTATATTATAAGGTATTTTCAGTGATACACTGCATATTACGTTATATTATAAGGTATTTTCAATGATACACTGCATATTACGTTATATTATAAGGTATTTTCAATGATACACTGCATATTACGTTATATTATAAGGTTTTTTCAATGATGCACTGCATATTACGTTATACTATAAGGTATTTTCAATGATAGACTAGAATTACCATATATTCTAAGGTATTTTCAATGATACACAACAAATTACGATATATTATAAGGTATTTTCAATGATACACTGCATATTACGTTATATTATAAGGTTTTTTCAATGATGCACTGCATATTACGTTATACTATAAGGTATTTTCAATGATACACTACAAATTACGATACTTTATAAGGTATTTTCAATGATACACTGCATATTACGTTATATTATAAGGTATTTTCATTGATAGACTAGAATTACCATATATTCTAAGGTATTTTCAATGATACACTGCATATTACGTTATATTATAAGGTATTTTCAATGATAAACTACTATATATTATAAGGTATTTTCACTGATACACTGCATATTACGTTATATTATAAGGTATTTTCATTGATAGACTAGAATTACCATATATTCTAAGGTATTTTCAATGATACACTGCATATTACGTTATATCATAAGGTATTTTCACGGATACACGGCATATTACGTTATATTATAAGGTATTTTCAGTGATACACTGCATATTACGTTATATTATAAGGTATTTTCAATGATACACTGCATATTACGTTATATTATAAGGTATTTTCAATGATACACTGCATATTACGTTATATTATAAGGTTTTTTCAATGATGCACTGCATATTACGTTATACTATAAGGTATTTTCAATGATACACTACAAATTACGATATATTATAAGGTATTTTCAATGATACACCGCATATTACGTTATATTATAAGGTATTTTCATTGATGCACTGCATATTACGTTATACTATAAGGTATTTTCAATGATACACTACACATTACGATATATTATAAAGTATTTTCAATGATACACTGCATATTACGTTATATTATAAGGTATTTTCATTGATAGACTAGAATTACCATATATTCTAAGGTATTTTCAATGATACACTGCATATTACGTTATATGATAAGGTATTTTCAATGATACACTGCATATTACGTTATATTATAAGGTATTTTCATTGATAGACTAGAATTACCATATATTCTAAGGTATTTTCAATGATACAGTACAAATTACGATATATTATAAGGTATTTTCAATGATAACCTGCATATTACGTTATATTATAAGGTATTTTCCATGATACACTGCATATTACGTTATATTATAAGTTATTTTCAATGATGCACTGCATATTACGTTATACTATAAGGTATTTTCAATGATACACTACAAATTACGATATATTATAAGGTATTTTCAATGATACACTGCATATTACGTTATATTATAAGATATTTTCATTGATAGACTAGAATTACCATATATTCTAAGGTATTTTCAATTATACACTGCATATTACGTTATATCATAAGGTATTTTCAATGATACACTGCATATTAAGTTATATTATAAGGTATTTTCAATGATACACTGCATATTACGTTATATTATAAGGTATTTTCAATGATACACCGCATATTACGTTATATTATAAGGTATTTTCAATGATACACTGCATATTACGTTATATTATAAGGTACTTTCAATGATACACTGCATATTACGTTATATGATAAGGTATATTCAATGATACACTGCATATTAAGTTATATTATAAGGTATTCTCAATGATAAAGTGCTATATATTATAAGGTATTTTCAATGATACACTGCATATTACGTTATATTATAAGGTATTTTCATTGATAGACTAAAATTACCATATATTCTAAGGTATTTTCAATGATACACTGCATATTACTTTATATCATAAGGTATTTTCAATGATACACTGCATATTAAGTTATATTATAAGGTATTTTCAATGATACACTGCATATTACGTTATATTATAAGGTATTTTCAATGATACACCGCATATTACGTTATATTATAAGGTATTTTCAATGATACACTGCATATTACGTTATATTATAAGGTATTTTCACGGATACACCGCATATTACGTTATATTATAAGGTATTTTCAGTGATACACTGCATATTACGTTATATTATAAGGTATTGTCAATGATGCACTGCATATTACGTTATACTATAAGGTATTTTCAATGATACACTACAAATTACGATATATTATAAGGTATTTTCAATGATACACCGCATATTACGTTATATTATAAGGTAGTTTCAATGATACACTACACATTACGATATATTATAAAGTATTTTCAATGATACACTGCATATTACGTTATATTATAAGGTATTTTCATTGATAGACTAGAATTACCATATATTCTAAGGTATTTTCAATGATATACTACAAATTACGATATATTATAAGGTATTTTCAATGATAACCTGCATATTACGTTATATTATAAGGTATTTTCAATGATACACCGCATATTACGTTATATTATAAGGTATTTTCAATGATGCACTGCATATTACGTTTTACTATAAGGTATTTTCAATGATACACTACACATTACGATATATTATAAAGTATTTTCAATGATACACTGCATATTACGTTATATTATAAGGTATTTTCATTGATAGACTAGAATTACCATATATTCTAAGGTATTTTCAATGATACACTGCATATTACGTTATATCATAAGGTATTTTCAATGATACACTGCATATTACGTTATATTATAAGGTATTTTCAATGATACACTGCATATTACGTTATATTATAAGGTTTTTTCAATGATGCACTGCATATTACGTTATACTATAAGGTATTTTCAATGATACACTACAAATTACGTTATATTATAAGGTATTTTCAATGATACACTGCATATTACGTTATATGATAAGGTATTTTCAATGATACACTGCATATTACGTTATATTATAAGGTTTTTTCAATGATGCACTGCATATTACGTTATACTATAAGGTATTTTCAATGATACACTACAAATTACGATATATTATAAGGTATTTTCAATGATACACTGCATATTACGTTATATTATTAGGTATTTTCATTGATAGACTAGAATTACCATATATTATAAGCTATTTTCAATGATACACTGCATATTACGTTATATTATAAGTATTTTCAATGGTATACTGCATATTACTTTATTTTATAAGGTATTTTTAATGATATATATCATATTACGTTATATTATAAGGTATTTTCAATGGTAGACTGCATATTACGTTATATTATAAGGTATTTTCAATGATACACCGCATATTACGTTATATTATAAGGTATTTTCAATGATACACTGCATATTACGTTATATTATAAGGTATTTTCAATGATACACTGCATATTACGTTATATGATAAGGTATTTTCAATGATACACTGCATATTACGTTATATTATAAGGTTTTTTCAATGATGCACTGCATATTACGTTATACTATAAGGTATTTTCAATGATACACTACAAATTACGATATATTATAAGGTATTTTCAATGATACACTGCATATTACGTTATATTATTAGGTATTTTCATTGATAGACTAGAATTACCATATATTATAAGCTATTTTCAATGATACACTGCATATTACGTTATATTATAAGTATTTTCAATGGTATACTGCATATTACTTTATTTTATAAGGTATTTTTAATGATATATATCATATTACGTTATATTATAAGGTATTTTCAATGGTAGACTGCATATTACGTTATATTATAAGGTATTTTCAATGATACACCGGATATTACGTTATATTATAAGGTATTTTCAATGATACACTGCATATTACGTTATATTATAAGGTATTTTCAATGATACACTACACATTACGATATATTATAAAGTATTTTCAATGATACACTGTATATTACGTTATATTATAAGGTATTTTCATTGATAGACTAGAATTACCATATATTCTAAGGTATTTTCAATGATGCACTGCATATTACGTTATACTATAAGGTATTTTCAATGATACACTACACATTACGATATATTATAAAGTATTTTCAATGATACACTGCATATTACGTTATATTATAAGGTATTTTCATTGATAGACTAGAATTACCATATATTCTAAGGTATTTTCAATGATACGCTACAAATTACGATATATTATAAGGTATTTTCAATGATAACCTGCATATTACGTTATATTATAAGGTATTTTCAATGATACAACGCATATTACGTTATATTATAAGGTATTTTCAATGATACACTGCATATTACGTTATATTATAAGGTATTTTCAATGATACACTGCATATTACGGTATATGATAAGGTATTTTCAATGATACACTGCATATTACGTTATATTATAAGGTTTTTTCAATGATGCACTGCATATTACGTTATACTATAAGGTATTTTCAATGATACACTACAAATTACGATATATTATAAGGTATTTTCAATGATACACTGCATATTACGTTATATTATAAGGTATTTTCATTGATAGACTAGAATTACCATATATTCTAAGGTATTTTCAATGATACACTACAAATTACGATATATTATAAGGTATTTTCAATGATAACCTGCATATTACGTTATATTATAAGGTATTTTCAATGATACACCGCATATTACGTTATATTATAAGGTATTTTCAATGATGCACTGCATATTACGTTTTACTATAAGGTATTTTCAATGATACACTACACATTACGATATATTATAAAGTATTTTCAATGATACACTGCATATTACGTTATATTATAAGGTATTTTCATTGATAGACTAGAATTACCATATATTCTAAGGTACTTTCAATGATACACTGCATATTACGTTATATTATAAGGTATTTTCAATGATAAACTACTATATATTATAAGGGATTTTCACTGATACACTGCATATTACGTTATATTATAAGGTATTTTCATTGATAGACTAGAATTACCATATATTCTAAGGTATTTTCAATGATACACTGCATATTACGTTATATCAGAAAGTATTTTCACGGATATACCGCATATTACGTTATATTATAAGGTATTTTCAATGATACACTGCATATTACGTTATATTATAAGGTTTTTTCAATGATGCACTGCATATAACGTTATACTATAAGGTATTTTCAATGATACACTACAAATTACGATATATTATAAGGTATTTTCAATGATAACCTGCATATTACGTTATATTATAAGGTATTTTCAATGATACACCGCATATTACGTTATATTATAAGGTATTTTCAATGATGCACTGCATATTACGTTATACTATAAGGTATTTTCAATGATACACTACACATTACGATATATTATAAAGTATTTTCAATGATACACTGTATATTACGTTATATTATAAGGTATTTTCATTGATAGACTAGAATTACCATATATTCTAAGGTATTTTCAATGATACACTGCATATTACGTTATATTATAAGGTATTTTCAATGATAAACTACTATATATTATAAGGGATTTTCACTGATACACTGCATATTACGTTATATTATAAGGTATTTTCATTGATAGACTAGAATTACCATATATTCTAAGGTATTTTCAATGATACACTGCATATTACGTTATATCAGAAGGTATTTTCACGGATACACCGCATATTACGTTATATTATAAGGTATTTTCAATGATACACTGCATATTTCGTTATATTATAAGGTTTTTTCAATGATGCACTGCATATAACGTTATACTATAAGGTATTTTCAATGATACACTACAAATTACGATATATTATAAGGTATTTTCAATGATAACCTGCATATTACGTTATATTATAAGGTATTTTCAATGATACACCGCATATTACGTTATATTATAAGGTATTTTCAATGATACACTGCATATTACGTTATACTATAAGGTATTTTCAATGATACACTACACATTACGATATATTATAAAGTATTTTCAATGATACACTGTATATTACGTTATATTATAAGGTATTTTCATTGATAGACTAGAATTACCATATATTCTAAGGTATTTTCAATGATACACTGCATATTACGTTATATTATAAGGTATTTTCAATGATAAACTACTATATATTATAAGGTATTTTCACTGATACACTGCATATTACGTTATATTATAAGGTATTTTCATTGATAGACTAGAATTACCATATATTCTAAGGTATTTTCAATGATACACTGCATATTACGTTATATCATAAGGTATTTTCACGGATACACCGCATATTACGTTATATTATAAGGTATTTTCAATGATACACTGCATATTACGTTATATTATAAGGTTTTTTCAATGATGCACTGCATATAACGTTATACTATAAGGTATTTTCAATGATACACTACAAATTACGATATATTATAAGGTATTTTCAATGATACACTGCATATTACGTTATATTATAAGGTATTTTCAATGATAAACTACTATATATTATAAGGTATTTTCACTGATACACTGCATATTACGTTATATTATAAGGTATTTTCATTGATAGACTAGAATTACCATATATTCTAAGGTATTTTCAATGATACACTGCATATTACGTTATATCATAAGGTATTTTCACGGATACACCGCATATTACGTTATATTATAAGGTGTTTTCAATGATGCACTGCATATTACGTTATACTATAAGGTATTTTCAATGATACACTACAAATTACGATATATTATAAGGTATTTTCAATGATACACTGCATATTACGTTATATTATAAGGTATTTTCATTGATAGACTAGAATTACCATATATTCTAAGGTATTTTCAATGATACACTACAAATTACGATATATTATAAGGTATTTTCAATGATAACCTGCATATTACGTTATATTATAAGGTATTTTCAATGATACACTGCATATTACGTTATATTATAAGGTTTTTTTCAATGATGCACTGCATATAACGTTATACTATAAGGTATTTTCAATGATACACTACAAATTACGATATATTATAAGGTATTTTCAATGATACACTGCATATTACGTTATATTATAAGGTATTTTCAATGATACACTGCATATTACGTTATATTATAAGGTTTTTTTCAATGATGCACTGCATATTACGTTATACTATAAGGTATTTTCAATGATACACTACAAATTACGTTATATTATAAGGTATTTTCAATGATACACTGCATATTACGTTATATGATAAGGTATTTTCAATGATACACTGCATATTACGTTATATTATAAGGTTTTTTTCAATGATGCACTGCATATTACGTTATACAATAAGGTATTTTCAATGATACACTACAAATTACGATATATTATAAGGTATTTTCAATGATACACTGCATATTACGTTATATTATAAGGTATTTTCATTGATAGACTAGAATTACCATATATTCTAAGGTATTTTCAATGATACACTACAAATTACGATATATTATAAGGTTTTTTCAATGATGCACTGCATATTACGTTATACTATAAGGTATTTTCAATGATACACTACAAATTACGTTATATTATAAGGTATTTTCAATGATACACTGCATATTACGTTATATGATAAGGTATTTTCAATGATACACTGCATATTACGTTATATTATAAGGTTTTTTCAATGATGCACTGCATATTACGTTATACTATAAGGTATTTTCAATGATACACTACAAATTACGATATATTATAAGGTATTTTCAATGATACACTGCATATTACGTTATATTATAAGGTATTTTCATTGATAGACTAGAATTACCATATATTCTAAGGTATTTTCAATGATACACTACAAATTACGATATATTATAAGGTATTTTCAATGATAACCTGCATATTACGTTATATTATAAGGTATTTTCAATGATACACCGCATATTACGTTATATTATAAGGTATTTTCAATGATGCACTGCATATTACGTTATACTATAAGGTATTTTCAATGATACACTACACATTACGATATATTATAAAGTATTTTCAATGATACACTGTATATTACGTTATATTATAAGGTATTTTCATTGATAGACTAGAATTACCATATATTCTAAGGTATTTTCAATGATACACTGCATATTACGTTATATCATAAGGTATTTTCACGGATACACCGCATATTACGTTATATTATAAGGTATTTTCAATGATACACTGCATATTACGTTATATTATAAGGTTTTTTCAATGATGCACTGCATATAACGTTATACTATAAGGTATTTTCAATGATACACTACAAATTACGATATATTATAAGGTATTTTCAATGATACACTGCATATTACGTTATATTATAAGGTATTTTCAATGATACACTGCATATTACGTTATATTATAAGGTTTTTTCAATGTTGCACTGCATATTACGTTATACTATAAGGTATTTTCAATGATACACTACAAATTACGTTATATTATAAGGTATTTTCAATGATACACTGCATATTACGTTATATGATAAGGTATTTTCAATGATACACTGCATATTACGTTATATTATAAGGTTTTTTCAATGATGCACTGCATATTACGTTATACTATAAGGTATTTTCAATGATACACTACAAATTACGATATATTATAAGGTATTTTCAATGATACACTGCATATTACGTTATATTATAAGGTATTTTCATTGATAGACTAGAATTACCATATATTATAAGCTATTTTCAATGATACACTGCATATTACGTTATATTATAAGTATTTTCAATGGTATACTGCATATTACGTTATTTTATAAGGTATTTTTAATGATATATATCATATTACGTTGTATTATAAGGTATTTTCAATGGTAGACTGCATATTACGTTATATTATAAGGTATTTTCAATGATACACTGCATATTACGTTATATGATAAGGTATTTTCAATGATACACTGCATATTACGTTATATTATAAGGTTTTTTCAATGATACACTACAAATTACGATATATTATAAGGTATTTTCAATGATACACTGCATATTACGTTATATTATAAGGTATTTTCATTGATAGACTAGAATTACCATATATTATAAGCTATTTTCAATGATACACTGCATATTACGTTATATTATAAGTATTTTCAATGGTATACTGCATATTACGTTATTTTATAAGGTATTTTTAATGATATATATCATATTACGTTATATTATAAGGTATTTTCAATGGTAGACTGCATATTACGTTATATTATAAGGTATTTTCAATGATACACCGCATATTACGTTATATTATAAGGTATTTTCAATGATACACTGCATATTACGTTATATTATAAGGTATTTTCAATGATACACTGCATATTACGTTATATGATAAGGTATTTTCAATGATGCACTGCATATTACGTTATACTATAAGGTATTTTCAATGATACACTACAAATTACGTTATATTATAAGGTATTTTCAATGATACACTGCATATTACGTTATATTATAAGGTTTTTTCAATGATGCACTGCATATAACGTTATACTATAAGGTATTTTCAATGATACACTACAAATTACGATATATTATAAGGTATTTTCAATGATACACTGCATATTACGTTATATTATAAGGTATTTTCAATGATACACTGCATATTACGTTATATTATAAGGTTTTTTCAATGATGCACTGCATATTACGTTATACTATAAGGTATTTTCAATGATACACTACAAATTACGTTATATTATAAGGTATTTTCAATGATACACTGCATATTACGTTATATTATAAGGTATTTTCATTGATAGACTAGAATTACCATATATTATAAGCTATTTTCAATGATACACTGCATATTACGTTATATTATAAGTATTTTCAATGGTATACTGCATATTACGTTATTTTATAAGGTATTTTTAATGATATATATCATATTACGTTATATTATAAGGTATTTTCAATGGTAGACTGCATATTACGTTATATTATAAGGTATTTTCAATGATACACCGCATATTACGTTATATTATAAGGTATTTTCAATGATACACTGCATATTACGTTATATTATAAGGTATTTTCAATGATACACTGCATATTACGTTATATGATAAGGTATTTTCAATGATACACTGCATATTACGTTATATTATAAGGTTTTTTCAATGATGCACTGCATATTACGTTATACTATAAGGTATTTTCAATGATACACTACAAATTACGATATATTATAAGGTATTTTCAATGATACACTGCATATTACGTTATATTGTAAGGTATTTTCATTGATAGACTAGAATTACCATATATTCTAAGGTATTTTCAATGATACACTACAAATTACGATATATTATAAGGTATTTTCAATGATAACCTGCATATTACGTTATATTATAAGGTATTTTCAATGATACACCGCATATTACGTTATATTATAAGGTATTTTCAATGATGCACTGCATATTACGTTTTACTATAAGGTATTTTCAATGATACACTACACATTATGATATATTATAAAGTATTTTCAATGATACACTGCATATTACGTTATATTATAAGGTATTTTCATTGATAGACTAGGATTACCATATATTCTAAGGTATTTTCAATGATACACTGCATATTACGTTATATTATAAGGTATTTTCAATGATAAACTACTATATATTATAAGGGATTTTCACTGATACACTGTATATTACGTTATATTATAAGGTATTTTCATTGATAGACTAGAATTACCATATATTCTAAGGTATTTTCAATGATACACTGCATATTACGTTATATCATAAGGTATTTTCACGGATACACCGCATATTACGTTATATTATAAGGTATTTTCAATGATACACTGCATATTACGTTATATTATAAGGTTTTTTCAATGATGCACTGCATATACCGTTATACTATAAGGTATTTTCAATGATACACTACAAATTACGATATATTATAAGGTATTTTCAATGATAACCTGCATATTACGTTATATTATAAGGTATTTTCAATGATACACCGCATATTACGTTATATTATAAGGTATTTTCAATGATGCACTGCATATTACGTTATACTATAAGGTATTTTCAATGATACACTACACATTACGATATATTATAAAGTATTTTCCATGATACACTGTATATTACGTTATATTATAAGGTATTTTCATTGATAGACTAGAATTACCATATATTCTAAGGTATTTTCAATGATACACTGCATATTACGTTATATGATAAGGTATTTTCAATGATACACTGCATATTACGTTATATTATAAGGTTTTTTCAATGATACACTACAAATTACGATATATTATAAGGTATTTTCAATGATACACTGCATATTACGTTATATTATAAGGTATTTTCATTGATAGACTAGAATTACCATATATTATAAGCTATTTTCAATGATACACTGCATATTACGTTATATTATAAGTATTTTCAATGGTATACTGCATATTACGTTATTTTATAAGGTATTTTTAATGATATATATCATATTACGTTATATTATAAGGTATTTTCAATGGTAGACTGCATATTACGTTATATTATAAGGTATTTTCAATGATACACCGCATATTACGTTATATTATAAGGTATTTTCAATGATACACTGCATATTACGTTATATTATAAGGTATTTTCAATGATACACTGCATATTACGTTATATGATAAGGTATTTTCAATGATACACTGCATATTACGTTATATTATAAGGTTTTTTCAATGATGCACTGCATATTACGTTATACTATAAGGTATTTTCAATGATACACTACAAATTACGATATATTATAAGGTATTTTCAATGATACACTGCATATTACGTTATATTATAAGGTATTTTCATTGATAGACTAGAATTACCATATATTCTAAGGTATTTTCAATGATACACTACAAATTACGATATATTATAAGGTATTTTCACGGATACACCGCATATTACGTTATATTATAAGGTATTTTCAATGATACACTGCATATTACGTTATATTATAAGGTTTTTTCAATGATGCACTGCATATAACGTTATACTATAAGGTATTTTCAATAATACACTACAAATTACGATATATTATAAGGTATTTTCAATGATAACCTGCATATTACGTTATATTATAAGGTATTTTCAATGATACACCGCATATTACGTTATATTATAAGGTATTTTCAATGATGCACTACAAATTACGATATATTATAAGGTATTTTCACTGATACACTGCATATTACGTTATATTATAAGGTATTTTCATTGATAGACTAGAATTACCATATATTCTAAGGTATTTTCAATGATACACTGCATATTACGTTATATTATAAGGTATTTTCAATGATACACTGCATATTACGTTATATTATAAGGTATTTTCATTGATAGACTAGAATTACCATATATTCTAAGGTATTTTCAATGATACACTGCATATTACGTTATATTATAAGGTATTTTCAATGATACACTGCATATTACGTTATATTATAAGGTATTTTCAATGATACACTGCATATTACGTTATATTATAAGGTATTTTCAATGATACACTACAAATTACGATATATTATAAGGTATTTTCAATGATACACTGCATATTACTTTATATTATAAGGTATTTTCATTGATACACTACAAATTACGATATATTATAAGGTATTTTCAATGATACACAGCATATTACGTTATATTATAAGGTATTTTCAATGATAAACTACTATATATTATAAGGTATTTTCAATGATAAACTACTATATATTATAAGGTATTTTCAATGATACACTGCATATTACGTTATATTATAAGGTATTTTCATTGATAGCCTAGAATTACCATATATTCTAAGGTATTTCCAATGATACATTGCATATTACGTTATATTATAAGGTATTTTCAATGATACACTGCATATTACGTTATATTATAAGGTATTTTCAATGATACACTGCATATTACGTTATATTATAAGGTATTTTCAATGATACACAGAATATTACGTTATATTATAAGGTATTTTCATTGATACACTACAAATTACGATATATTATAAGGTATTTTCATTGATAGACTACAATTACCATATATTCTAAGGTATTTTCAATGATACACTGCATATTACGTTATATTATAAGGTATTTTCAAAGATACATTGCATATTACGTTATATTATTAGGTATTTTCAATGATACACTAAAAAATTCCGATATATTATAAGGTATTTCCAATGATACACTGCATATTACCATATATTATAAGGTATTTTCAATGATACACTACAAATTACGATATATTATAAGGTATTTTCAATGATACACTGCATATTACTTTATATTATAAGGTATTTTCATTGATGCACTACAAATTACCATATATTATAAGGTATTTTCAATGATACACTACAAATTACGATATATTATAAGGTATTTTCAATGATACACTGCATATTACGTTTTATTATAAGGTATTTTCAATGATACATTGCATATTACGTTTTATTATAAGGTATTATCAATGATACACAGAATATTACGTTATATTATACGGTATTTTCATTGATACACTACAAAATACAATATATTATAAGGTATTTTCAATGATACACTACAAATTGCGATATATTATAAGGTATTTTCAATGATACACTGCATATTACGTTATATTATAAGGTATTTTCATTGATAGACTAGAATTTCCATATATTCTAAGGTATTTTCAATGATACACTGCATATTACGTTATATTATAAAGTATTTTCAATGATACACTGCATATTACGTTATATTATAAGGTATTTTCAATGATACACTGCATATTACGTTATATTATAAGGTATTTTCAATGATACACAGAATATTACGTTATATTATAAGGTATTTTCAATGATAAACTACTATATATTTTAAGGTATTTTCAATGATACACTGCATATTACGTTATATTATAAGGTATTTTCATTGATAGCCTAGAATTACCATATATTCTAAGGTATTTCCAATGATACATTGCATATTACGTTATATTATAAGGTATTTTCAATGATACACTGCATATTACGTTATATTATAAGGTATTTTCAATGATACACTGCATATTACGTTATATTATAAGGTATTTTCAATGATACACAGAATATTACGTTATATTATAAGGTATTTTCATTGATACACTACAAATTACGATATATTATAAGGTATTTTCATTGATAGACTACAATTACCATATATTCTAAGGTATTTTCAATGATACACTGCATATTACGTTATATTATAAGGTATTTTCAAAGATACATTGCATATTACGTTATATTATTAGGTATTTTCAATGATACACTAAAAAATTTCGATATATTATAAGGTATTTCCAATGATACACTGCATATTACCATATATTATAAGGTATTTTCAATGATACACTACAAATTACGATATATTATAAGGTATTTTCAATGATACACTGCATATTACTTTATATTATAAGGTATTTTCATTGATGCACTACAAATTACCATATATTATAAGGTATTTTCAATGATACACTACAAATTACGATATATTATAAGGTATTTTCAATGATACACTGCATATTACGTTTTATTATAAGGTATTTTCAATGATACATTGCATATTACGTTTTATTATAAGGTATTTTCAATGATACACTGCATATTACGTTATATTATAAGGTATTTTCAATGATACACTGCATATTACGTTATATTATAAGGTATTTTCAATGATACACTGCATATTACGTTATATTATAAGGTATTTTCAATGATACACTGCATATTACGTTATATTATACGGTATTTTCATTGATACACTACAAATTGCGATATATGATAAGGTATTTTCAATGATACACAGCAGATTACGTTATATTATAAGGTATTTTCAATGATACACTGCATATTACGTTATATTATAAGGTATTTTCAATGATACACTGCATATTACGTTATATGATAAGGTATTTTCAATGATACACTGCATATTACGTTATATTATAAGGTTTTTTCAATGATACACTACAAATTACGATATATTATAAGGTATTTTCAATGATACACTGCATATTACGTTATATTATAAGGTATTTTCATTGATAGACTAGAATTACCATATATTATAAGCTATTTTCAATGATACACTGCATATTACGTTATATTATAAGGTATTTTCAATGATACACAGAATATTACGTTATATTATAAGGTATTTTCATTGATACACTACAAATTACGATATATTATAAGGTATTTTCATTGATAGACTACAATTACCATATATTCTAAGGTATTTTCAATGATACACTGCATATTACGTTATATTATAAGGTATTTTCAATGATACATTGCATATTACGTTATATTATTAGGTATTTTCATTGATACACTACAAATTACGATATATTATAAGGTATTTTCAATGATACACAGCATATTACGTTATATTATAAGGTATTTTCAATGATAAACTACTATATATTATAAGGTATTTTCAATGATAAACTACTATATATTATAAGGTATTTTCAATGATACACTACAAATTACGATATATTATAAGGTATTTTCACTGATACACTGCATATTACGTTATATTATAAGGTATTTTCATTGATAGACTACAATTACCATATATTCTAAGGTATTTTCAATGATACACTGCATATTACGTTATATTATAAGGTATTTTCAATGATACACTACAAATTACGATATATTATAAGGTATTTTCAATGATACACAGCATATTACGTTATATTATAAGGTATTTTCAATGATAAACTACTATATATTATAAGGTATTTTCAATGATAAACTACTATATATTATAAGGTATTTTCAATGATAAACTACTATATATTATAAGGTATTTTCAATGATACACTACAAATTACGATATATTATAAGGTATTTTCACTGATACACTGCATATTACGTTATATTATAAGGTATTTTCATTGATAGACTACAATTACCATATATTCTAAGGTATTTTCAATGATACACTGCATATTACGTTATATTATAAGGTATTTTCAATGATACACTGCATATTACGTTATATTATAAGGTATTTTCAATGATACACAGAATATTACGTTATATTATAAGGTATTTTCAATGATAAACTACTATATATTATAAGGTATTTTCAATGATACACTGCATATTACGTTATATTATAAGGTATTTTCATTGATAGCCTAGAATTACCATATATTCTAAGGTATTTCCAATGATACATTGCATATTACGTTTTATTATAAGGTATTTTCAATGATACACTGCATATTACGTTATATTATAAGGTATTTTCAATGATACACTGCATATTACGTTATATTATAAGGTATTTTCTCAATGATACACAGAATATTACGTTATATTATAAGGTATTTTCATTGATACACTACAAATTACGATATATTATAAGGTATTTTCATTGATAGACTACAATTACCATATATTCTAATGTATTTTCAATGATACACTGCATATTACGTTATATTATAAGGTATTTTCAATGATACATTGCATATTACGTTATATTATTAGGTATTTTCAATGATACACTAAAAAATTTCGATATATTATAAGGTATTTCCAATGATACACTGCATATTACCATATATTATAAGGTATTTTCAATGATACACTACAAATTACGATATATTATAAGGTATTTTCAATGATACACTGCATATTACTTTATATTATAAGGTATTTTCATTGATGCACTACAAATTACCATATATTATAAGGTATTTTCAATGATACACTACAAATTACGATATATTATAAGGTATTTTCAATGATACACTGCATATTACGTTTTATTATAAGGTATTTTCAATGATACATTGCATATTACGTTTTATTATAAGGTATTTTCAATGATACACAGAATATTACGTTATATTATAAGGTATTTTCATTGATACACTACAAATTACAATATATTATAAGGTATTTTCAATGATACACTACAAATTGCGATATATTATAAGGTATTTTCAATGATACACTGCATATTACGTTATATTATAAGGTATTTTCATTAATAGACTAGAATTACCATATATTCTAAGGTATTTTCAATGATACACTGCATATTACGTTTATATTATAAAGTATTTTCAATGATACACTGCATATTACGTTATATTATAAGGTATTTTCAATGATACACTGCATATTACGTTATATTATAAGGTATTTTCAATGATACACTGCATATTACGTTATATTATACGGTATTTTCATTGATACACTACAAATTGCGATATATGATAAGGTATTTTCAATGATACACAGCAGATTACGTTATATTATAAGGTATTTTCAATGATACACTGCATATTACGTTATATTATAACGTATTTTCAATGCTACACTGCATATTACGTTATATGATAAGGTATTTTCAATGATACACTGCATATTACGTTATATTATAAGGTTTTTTCAATGATACACTACAAATTACGATATATTATAAGGTATTTTCAATGATACACTGCATATTACGTTATATTATAAGGTATTTTCATTGATAGACTAGAATTACCATATATTATAAGCTATTTTCAATGATACACTGCATATTACGTTATATTATAAGTATTTTCAATGGTATACTGCATATTACGTTATTTTATAAGTTATTTTTAATGATATATATCATATTACGTTATATTATAAGGTATTTTCAATGGTAGACTGCATATTACGTTATATTATAAGGTATTTTCAATGATACACCGCATATTACGTTATATTATAAGGTATTTTCAATGATACACTGCATATTACGTTATATTATAAGGTATTTTCAATGATACACTGCATATTACGTTATATGATAAGGTATTTTCAATGATACACTGCATATTACGTAATATTATAAGGT
>CAKAJI010000431.1:64507-131485 GCA_916610255.1 Lasioglossum lativentre
GTCTATCAATGAAAATATCTTATAATATAACGTAATATGCAGTGTATCATTGAAAATACCTTATAATATAACGTAATATGCAGGTTATCATTGAAAATACCTTATAATATATCGTAATTTGTAGCGTATCATTGAAAATACCTTAGAATATATGGTATTCTAGTCTATCAATGAAAATACCTTATAATATAACGTAATATGCAGTGTATCATTGAAAATACCTTAGAATATATGGTAATTCTAGTCTATCAATGAAAATACCTTATAATATAACGTAATATGCAGTGTATCATTGAAAATACCTTATAATATATAGCACTTTATCATTTAGAATACCTTATAATATAACTTAATATGCAGTGTATCATTGAAAATACCTTATGATATAACGTAATATGCAGTGTATCATTGAAAATACCTTAGAATATATGGTAATTCTAGTCTATCAATGAAAATATCTTATAATATAACGTAATATGCAGTGTATCATTGAAAATACCTTATAATATAACGTAATATGCAGGTTATCATTGAAAATACCTTATAATATATCGTAATTTGTAGCGTATCATTGAAAATACCTTAGAATATATGGTAATTCTAGTCTATCAATGAAAATACCTTATAATATAACGTAATATGCAGTGTATCATTGAAAATACCTTATAATATATCGTAATTTGTAGTGTATCATTGAAAATACCTTATAGTATAACGTAATATGCAGTGCATCATTGAAAAAACCTTATAATATAACGTAATATGCAGTGTATCATTGAAAATACCTTATAATATAACGTAATATGCAGTGTATCATTGACAATACCTTATAATATAACGTAATATGCAGTGTATCACAGAAAATACCTTATAATATAACGTAATGTGCGGTGTATCCGTGAAAATACCTTATAATATAACTTAATATGCAGTGTATCATTGAAAAAACCTTATAATATAACGTAATATGCGGTGTATCATTGAAAATACCTTATAATATAACGTAATATGCAGTGTATCATTGAAAATACCTTATAATATAACGTAATATGCAGTGTATCATTGAAAATACCTTATAATAGAACGTAATATGCGGTGTATCATTGAAAATACCTTATAATATAACGTAATATGCAGTGTATCATTGAAAATACCTTATAATATAACTTAATATGCAGTGTATCATTGAAAATACCTTATGATATAAAGTAATATGCAGTGTATCATTGAAAATACCTTAGAATATATGGTAATTCTAGTCTATCAATGAAAATACCTTATAATATAACGTAATATGCAGTGTATCATTGAAAATACCTTATAATATAACGTAATATGCAGTGCATCATTGAAAAAAACCTTATAATATAACGTAATATGCAGTGTATCATAGAAAATACCTTATAATATATAGCAGTTTATCATTGAAAATACCTTATAATATAACTTAATATGCAGGGCATCATTGAAAATACCTTATAATATAACGTAATATGCAGTGTATCATTGAAAATACCTTAGAATATATGGTAATTCTAGTCTATCAATGAAAATACCTTATAATATATCGTAATGTGTAGTGTATCATTGAAAATACCTTATAGTATAACGTAATATGCAGTGCATCATTGAAAATACCTTATGATATAACGTAATATGCAGTGTATCATTGAAAATACCTTAGAATATATGGTAATTCTAGTCTATCAATGAAAATATCTTATACTATAACGTAATATGCAGTGTATCATTGAAAATACCTTATAATATAACGTAATATGCAGGTTATCATTGAAAATACCTTATAATATATCGTAATTTGTAGCGTATCATTGAAAATACCTTGGAATATATGGTAATTCTAGTCTATCAATGAAAATACCTTATAATATAACGTAATATGCAGTGTATCATTGAAAATACCTTATAATATATAGCACTTTATCATTGAGAATACCTTATAATATAACTTAATATGCAGTGTATCATTGAAAATACCTTATAATATAACGTAATATGCAGGTTATCATTGAAAATACCTTATAATATATCGTAATTTGTAGCGTATCATTGAAAATACCTTGGAATATATGGTAATTCTAGTCTATCAATGAAAATACCTTATAATATAACGTAATATGCAGTGTATCATTGAAAATACCTTATAATATATAGCACTTTATCATTGAGAATACCTTATAATATAACTTAATATGCAGTGTATCATTGAAAATACCTTATAATATAACGTAATATGCAGGTTATCATTGAAAATACCTTATAATATATCGTAATTTGTAGCGTATCATTGAAAATACCTTAGAATATATGGTAATTCTAGTCTATCGATGAAAATACCTTATAATATAACGTAATATGCAGTGTATCATTGAAAATACTTTATAATATATCGTAATGTGTAGTGTATCATTGAAAATACCTTATAGTATAACGTAATATGCAGTGCATCATTGAAAAAACCTTATAATATAACGTAATATGCAGTGTATCATTGAAAATACCTTATAATATAACGTAATATGCAGTGTATCATTGACAATACCTTATAATATAACGTAATATGCAGTGTATCACAGAAAATACCTTATAATATAACGTAATATGCGGTGTATCCGTGAAAATACCTTATAATATAACTTAATATGCAGTGTATCATTGAAAATACCTTATAATATATAGCACTTTATCATTGAGAATACCTTATAATATAACTTAATATGCAGTGTATCATTGAAAATACCTTATAATATAACGTAATATGCGGTGTATCCGTGAAAATACCTTATAATATAACTTAATATGCAGTGTATCATTGAAAAAACCTTATAATATAACGTAATATGCGGTGTATCATTGAAAATACCTTATAATATAACGTAATATGCAGTGTATCATTGAAAATACCTTATAATATAACGTAATATGCAGTGTATCATTGAAAATACCTTATAATATAACTTAATATGCAGTGTATCATTGAAAATACCTTATGATATAACGTAATATGCAGTGTATCATTGAAAATACCTTAGAATATATGGTAATTCTAGTCTATCAATGAAAATACCTTATAATATAACGTAATATGCAGTGTATCATTGAAAATACCTTATAATATATAGCACTTTATCATTTAGAATACCTTATAATATAACTTAATATGCAGTGTATCATTGAAAATACCTTATGATATAACGTAATATGCAGTGTATCATTGAAAATACCTTAGAATATATGGTAATTCTAGTCTATCAATGAAAATATCTTATAATATAACGTAATATGCAGTGTATCATTGAAAATACCTTATAATATAACGTAATATGCAGGTTATCATTGAAAATACCTTATAATATATCGTAATTTGTAGCGTATCATTGAAAATACCTTAGAATATATGGTAATTCTAGTCTATCAATGAAAATACCTTATAATATAACGTAATATGCAGTGTATCATTGAAAATACCTTAGAATATATGGTAATTCTAGTCTATCAATGAAAATACCTTATAATATAACGTAATATGCAGTGTATCATTGAAAATACCTTATAATATATAGCACTTTATCATTTAGAATACCTTATAATATAACTTAATATGCAGTGTATCATTGAAAATACCTTATGATATAACGTAATATGCAGTGTATCATTGAAAATACCTTAGAATATATGGTAATTCTAGTCTATCAATGAAAATATCTTATAATATAACGTAATATGCAGTGTATCATTGAAAATACCTTATAATATAACGTAATATGCAGGTTATCATTGAAAATACCTTATAATATATCGTAATTTGTAGCGTATCATTGAAAATACCTTAGAATATATGGTAATTCTAGTCTATCAATGAAAATACCTTATAATATAACGTAATATGCAGTGTATCATTGAAAATACCTTATAATATATCGTAATTT
Source organism: Lasioglossum lativentre (assembly GCA_916610255.1). Classification (NCBI taxonomy): domain Eukaryota; kingdom Metazoa; phylum Arthropoda; class Insecta; order Hymenoptera; family Halictidae; genus Lasioglossum; species Lasioglossum lativentre. The sequence goes on from CAKAJI010000431.1 coordinate 68,458, forward strand.
GTAGTGTATCATTGCAAATACCTTATAGTATAACGTAATATGCAGTGCATCATTGAAAAAACCTTATAATATAACGTAATATGCAGTGTATCATTGAAAATACCTTATAATATAACGTAATATGCAGTGTATCATTGACAATACCTTATAATATAACGTAATATGCAGTGTATCACAGAAAATACCTTATAATATAACGTAATGTGCGGTGTATCCGTGAAAATACCTTATAATATAACTTAATATGCAGTGTATCATTGAAAAAACCTTATAATATAACGTAATATGCAGTGTATCATTGAAAATACCTTATAATATAACGTAATATGCAGTGTATCATTGAAAATACCTTATAATATAACGTAATATGCAGTGTATCATTGAAAATACCTTATAATAGAACGTAATATGCGGTGTATCATTGAAAATACCTTATAATATAACGTAATATGCAGTGTATCATTGAAAATACCTTATAATATAACTTAATATGCAGTGTATCATTGAAAATACCTTATGATATAAAGTAATATGCAGTGTATCATTGAAAATACCTTAGAATATATGGTAATTCTAGTCTATCAATGAAAATACCTTATAATATAACGTAATATGCAGTGTATCATTGAAAATACCTTATAATATAACGTAATATGCAGTGCATCATTGAAAAAACCTTATAATATAACGTAATATGCAGTGTATCATAGAAAATACCTTATAATATATAGCAGTTTATCATTGAAAATACCTTATAATATAACTTAATATGCAGGGCATCATTGAAAATACCTTATAATATAACGTAATATGCAGTGTATCATTGAAAATACCTTAGAATATATGGTAATTCTAGTCTATCAATGAAAATACCTTATAATATATCGTAATGTGTAGTGTATCATTGAAAATACCTTATAGTATAACGTAATATGCAGTGCATCATTGAAAATACCTTATGATATAACGTAATATGCAGTGTATCATTGAAAATACCTTAGAATATATGGTAATTCTAGTCTATCAATGAAAATATCTTATACTATAACGTAATATGCAGTGTATCATTGAAAATACCTTATAATATAACGTAATATGCAGGTTATCATTGAAAATACCTTATAATATATCGTAATTTGTAGCGTATCATTGAAAATACCTTGGAATATATGGTAATTCTAGTCTATCAATGAAAATACCTTATAATATAACGTAATATGCAGTGTATCATTGAAAATACCTTATAATATATAGCACTTTATCATTGAGAATACCTTATAATATAACTTAATATGCAGTGTATCATTGAAAATACCTTATAATATAACGTAATATGCAGGTTATCATTGAAAATACCTTATAATATATCGTAATTTGTAGCGTATCATTGAAAATACCTTAGAATATATGGTAATTCTAGTCTATCGATGAAAATACCTTATAATATAACGTAATATGCAGTGTATCATTGAAAATACTTTATAATATATCGTAATGTGTAGTGTATCATTGAAAATACCTTATAGTATAACGTAATATGCAGTGCATCATTGAAAAAACCTTATAATATAACGTAATATGCAGTGTATCATTGAAAATACCTTATAATATAACGTAATATGCAGTGTATCATTGACAATACCTTATAATATAACGTAATATGCAGTGTATCACAGAAAATACCTTATAATATAACGTAATATGCGGTGTATCCGTGAAAATACCTTATAATATAACTTAATATGCAGTGTATCATTGAAAATACCTTATAATATATAGCACTTTATCATTGAGAATACCTTATAATATAACTTAATATGCAGTGTATCATTGAAAATACCTTATGATATAACGTAATATGCAGTGTATCATTGAAAATACCTTAGAATATATGGTAATTCTAGTCTATCAATGAAAATATCTTATAATATAACGTAATATGCAGTGTATCATTGAAAATACCTTATAATATAACGTAATATGCAGTGTATCATTGAAAATACCTTATAATATAACGTAATATGCAGTGTATCATTGACAATACCTTATAATATAACGTAATATGCAGTGTATCACTGAAAATACCTTATAATATAACGAAATATGCGGTGTATCCGTGAAAATACCTTATAATATAACTTAATATGCAGTGTATCATTGAAAAAACCTTATAATATAACGTAATATGCGGTGTATCCGTGAAAATACCTTATAATATAACTTAATATGCAGTGTATCATTGAAAAAAACCTTATAATATAACGTAATATGCGGTGTATCATTGAAAATTCCTTATAATATAACGTAATATGCAGTGTATCATTGAAAATACCTTATAATAGAACGTAATATGCGGTGTATCATTGAAAATACCTTATAATATAACGTAATATGCAGTGTATCATTGAAAATACCTTATAATATAACTTAATATGCAGTGTATCATTGAAAATACCTTATGATATAAAGTAATATGCAGTGTATCATTGAAAATACCTTAGAATATATGGTAATTCTAGTCTATCAATGAAAATACCTTATAATATAACGTAATATGCAGTGTATCATTGAAAATACCTTATAATATATAGCACTTTATCATTGAGAATACCTTATAATATAACTTAATATGCAGTGTATCATTGAAAATACCTTATGATATTACGTAATATGCAGTGTATCATTGAAAATACCTTAGAATATATGGTAATTCTAGTCTATCAATGAAAATATCTTATAATATAACGTAATATGCAGTGCATCATTGAAAATACCTTAGAATATATGGTAATTCTAGTCTATCAATGAAAATACCTTATAATATATCGTAATGTGTAGTGTATCATTGAAAATACCTTATAGTATAACGTAATATGCAGTGCATCATTGAAAATACCTTATGATATAACGTAATATGCAGTGTATCATTGAAAATACCTTAGAATATATGGTAATTCTAGTCTATCAATGAAAATATCTTATACTATAACGTAATATGCAGTGTATCATTGAAAATACCTTATAATATAACGTAATATGCAGGTTATCATTGAAAATACCTTATAATATATCGTAATTTGTAGCGTATCATTGAAAATACCTTGGAATATATGGTAATTCTAGTCTATCAATGAAAATACCTTATAATATAACGTAATATGCAGTGTATCATTGAAAATACCTTATAATATATAGCACTTTATCATTGAGAATACCTTATAATATAACTTAATATGCAGTGTATCATTGAAAATACCTTATAATATAACGTAATATGCAGGTTATCATTGAAAATACCTTATAATATATCGTAATTTGTAGCGTATCATTGAAAATACCTTAGAATATATGGTAATTCTAGTCTATCAATGAAAATACCTTATAATATAACGTAATATGCAGTGTATCATTGAAAATACTTTATAATATATCGTAATGTGTAGTGTATCATTGAAAATACCTTATAGTATAACGTAATATGCAGTGCATCATTGAAAAAACCTTATAATATAACGTAATATGCAGTGTATCATTGAAAATACCTTATAATATAACGTAATATGCAGTGTATCATTGACAATACCTTATAATATAACGTAATATGCAGTGTATCACAGAAAATACCTTATAATATAACGTAATATGCGGTGTATCCGTGAAAATACCTTATAATATAACTTAATATGCAGTGTATCATTGAAAAAACCTTATAATATAACGTAATATGCGGTGTATCATTGAAAATACCTTATAATATAACGTAATATGCAGTGTATCATTGAAAATACCTTATAATATAACGTAATATGCAGTGTATCATTGAAAATACCTTATAATATAACGTAATATGCTGTGTATGATTGAAAATACCTTATAATATATCGTAATTTGTAGTGTATCAATGAAAATACCTTATAATATAACGTAATATGCAGTGTATCATTGAAAATACCTTATGATATAAAGTAATATGCAGTGTATCATTGAAAATACCTTAGAATATATGGTAATTCTAGTCTATCAATGAAAATACCTTATAATATAACGTAATATGCAGTGTATCATTGAAAATACCTTATAATATATAGCACTTTATCATTGAGAATACCTTATAATATAACTTAATATGCAGTGTATCATTGAAAATACCTTATGATATAACGTAATATGCAGTGTATCATTGAAAATACCTTAGAATATATGGTAATTCTAGTCTATCAATGAAAATATCTTATAATATAACGTAATATGCAGTGTATCATTGAAAATACCTTATAATATAACGTAATATGCAGTGTATCATTGAGAATACCTTATAATATAACTTAATATGCAGTGTATCATTGAAAATACCTTATGATATAACGTAATATGCAGTGTATCATTGAAAATACCTTATCATATAACGTAATATGCAGTGTATCATTGAAAGTACCATATAATATAACGTAATATGCAGTGTATCATTCAAAATACCTTATAATATAACGTAATATGCGGTGTACCATTGAAAATACCTTATAATATAACGTAATATGCAGTCTACCATTGAAAATACCTTATAGTATAACGTAATATGCAGTGCATCATTGAAAATACCTTATAATATAACGTAATATGCAGTGTATCATTGAAAATACCTTATAATATAACGTAATATGCAGGTTATCATTGAAAATACCTTATAATATATCGTAATTTGTAGCGTATCATTGAAAATACCTTAGAATATATGGTAATTATAGTCTATCAATGAAAATACCTTATAATATGAAGTAATATGCAGTGTATCATTGAAAATACCTTATAATATATCGTAATTTGTAGTGTATCATTGAAAATACCTTATAGTATAACGTAATATGCAGTGTATCACTGAAAATACCTTATAATATAACGTAATATGCGGTGTATCCGTGAAAATACCTTATGATATAACGTAATATGCAGTGTATCATTGAAAATACCTTAGAATATATGGTAATTCTAGTCTATCAATAAAAAATACCTTATAATATAACGTAATATGCAGTGTATCAGTGAAAATACCTTATAATATATAGTAGTTTATCATTGAAAATACCTTATAATATAACGTAATATGCAGTGCATCATTGAAAAAACCTTATAATATAACGTAATATGCAGTGTATCATTGAAAATACCTTATCATATAACGTAATATGCAGTGTATCATTGAAAGTACCTTATAATATAACGTAATATGCAGTGTATCATTCAAAATACCTTATAATATAACGTAATATGCGGTGTACCATTGAAAATACCTTATAATATAACGTAATATGCAGTCTACCATTGAAAATACCTTATAATATAACGTAATATGCAGTGTATCAGTGAAAATACCTTATAATATATAGTAGTTTATCATTGAAAATACCTTATAATATAACGTAATATGCAGTGCATCATTGAAAAAACCTTATAATATAACGTAATATGCAGTGTATCATTGAAAATACCTTATCATATAACGTAATATGCAGTGTATCATTGAAAGTACCTTATAATATAACGTAATATGCAGTGTATCATTCAAAATACCTTATAATATAACGTAATATGCGGTGTACCATTGAAAATACCTTATAATATAACGTAATATGCAGTGTATCATTGAAAATACCTTATAATATATAGTAGTTTATCATTGAAAATACCTTATAATATAACGTAATATGCTGTGTATGATTGAAAATACCTTATAATATATCGTAATTTGTAGTGTATCAATGAAAATACCTTATAATATAACGTAATATGCAGTGTATCATTGAAAATACCTTATAATATATCGTAATTCGTAGTGTATCATTGAAAATACCTTAGAATATATGGTAATTCTAGTCTATCAATGAAAATACCTTATAATATAACGTAATATGCAGTGTATCATTGAAAATACCATATAGTATAACGTAATATGCAGTGCATCATTGAAAATACCTTATAATATAACGTAATATGCAGTGTATCATTGAAAATACCTTACGATAAAACGTAATATGCAGTGTATCATTGAAAATACCTTATAATATATGGTACTTTGAACTGTATCAATCAAAATACGTTATAATATAACGTAATATGCAGTGTATCATTGAAAATACCTTATCATATAACGTAATATGCAGTGTATCATTGAAAATACCTTATAATATATAGTAGTTTATCATTGAAAATACCTTATAATATAACGTAATATGCAGTGTATCACTGAAAATACCTTATAATATAACGAAATATGCGGTGTATCCGTGAAAATACCTTATAATATAACGTAATATGCAGTGTATCATTGAAAATACCTTATAATATAACGTAATATGCGGTGTATCCGTGAAAATACCTTATGATATAACGTAATATGCAGTGTATCATTGAAAATACCTTATAATATATCGTAATTTGTAGTGTATCATTGAAAATACCTTATTGTATAACGTTATATGCAGTGTATCATTGAAAATACCTTATAATATAACGTAATATGCGGTGTATCCGTGAAAATACCTTATGATATAACGTAATATGCAGTGTATCATTGAAAATACCTTAGAATATATGGTAATTCTAGTCTATCAATGAAAATACCTTATAATATGAAGTAATATGCAGTGTATCATTGAAAATACCTTAGAATATATGGTAATTCTAGTCTATCAATAAAAAATACCTTATAATATAACGTAATATGCAGTGTATCAGTGAAAATACCTTATAATATATAGTAGTTTATCATTGAAAATACCTTATAATATAACGTAATATGCAGTGCATCATTGAAAAAACCTTATAATATAACGTAATATGCAGTGTATCATTGAAAATACCTTATCATATAACGTAATATGCAGTGTATCATTGAAAGTACCTTATAATATAACGTAATATGCAGTGTATCATTGAAAATACCTTATAATATAACGTAATATGCGGTGTACCATTGAAAATACCTTATAATATAACGTAATATGCAGTCTACCATTGAAAATACCTTATAATATAACGTAATATGCAGTGTATCAGTGAAAATACCTTATAATATATAGTAGTTTATCATTGAAAATACCTTATAATATAACGTAATATGCAGTGCATCATTGAAAAAACCTTATAATATAACGTAATATGCAGTGTATCATTGAAAATACCTTATCATATAACGTAATATGCAGTGTATCATTGAAAGTACCTTATAATATAACGTAATATGCAGTGTATCATTCAAAATACCTTATAATATAACGTAATATGCGGTGTACCATTGAAAATACCTTATAATATAACGTAATATGCAGTGTATCATTGAAAATACCTTATAATATATAGTAGTTTATCATTGAAAATACCTTATAATATAACGTAATATGCTGTGTATGATTGAAAATACCTTATAATATATCGTAATTTGTAGTGTATCAATGAAAATACCTTATAATATAACGTAATATGCAGTGTATCATTGAAAATACCTTATAATATATCGTAATTCGTAGTGTATCATTGAAAATACCTTAGAATATATGGTAATTCTAGTCTATCAATGAAAATACCTTATAATATAACGTAATATGCAGTGTATCATTGAAAATACCATATAGTATAACGTAATATGCAGTGCATCATTGAAAATACCTTATAATCTAACGTAATATGCGGTGTATCATTGAAAATACCTTATAATATAACGTAATATGCAGTGTATCATTGACAATACCTTATAATATAACGTAATATGCAGTGTATCACTGAAAATACCTTATAATATAACGTAATATGCGGTGTATCCGTGAAAATACCTTATAATATAACTTAATATGCAGTGTATCATTGAAAAAACCTTATAATATAACGTAATATGATATATATCATTAAAAATACCTTATAAAATAACGTAATATGCAGTATACCATTGAAAATACCTTATAATATAACGTAATATGCAGTGTATCAGTGAAAATACCTTATAATACATAGTAGTTTATCATTGAAAATACCTTATAATATAACGAAATATGCAGTGCATCATTGAAAAAACCTTATAATATAACGTAATATGCAGTGTATCATTGAAAATACCTTATCATATAACGTAATATGCAGTGTATCATTGAAAATACCTTATAATATATAGTAGTTTATCATTGAAAATACCTTATAATATAACGTAATATGCAGTGTATCACTGAAAATACCTTATAATATAACGTAATATGCGGTGTATCCGTGAAAATACCTTATAATATAACGTAATATGCAGTGTATCATTGAAAATACCTTATAATATAACGTAATATGCAGTGTATCATTGAAAATACCTTATAATATATCGTAATTTGTAGTGTATCATTGAAAATACCTTATTGTATAACGTTATATGCAGTGTATCATTGAAAATACCTTATAATATAACGTAATATGCGGTGTATCCGTGAAAATACCTTATGATATAACGTAATATGCAGTGTATCATTGAAAATACCTTAGAATATATGGTAATTCTAGTCTATCAATGAAAATACCTTATAATATGAAGTAATATGCAGTGTATCATTGAAAATACCTTATAATATATCGTAATTTGTAGTGTATCATTGAAAATACCTTATAGTATAACGTAATATGCAGTGTATCACTGAAAATACCTTATAATATAACGTAATATGCGGTGTATCCGTGAAAATACCTTATGATATAACGTAATATGCAGTGTATCATTGAAAATACCTTAGAATATATGGTAATTCTAGTCTATCAATAAAAAATACCTTATAATATAACGTAATATGCAGTGTATCAGTGAAAATACCTTATAATATATAGTAGTTTATCATTGAAAATACCTTATAATATAACGTAATATGCAGTGTATCATTGAAAATACCTTAGAATATATGGTAATTCTAGTCTATCAATGAAAATACCTTATAATATAACGTAATATACAGTGTATCATTGAAAATACCTTATAATATATCGTAATTTGTAGTGTATCATTGAAAATACCTTATAGTATAACGTAATATGCAGTGCATCATTGAGAAAACCTTATAATATAACGTAATATGCAGTGTATCATTGAAAATACCTTAGAATATAACGTAATATGCAGTGTATCATTGAAAATACCTTATAATATATCGTAATTTGTTGTGTATCATTGAAAATACCTTAGAATATATGGTAATTCTAGTCTATCAATGAAAATACCTTATAATATAACGTAATATGCAGTGTATCATTGAAAATACTTTATAATATATCGTAATGTGTAGTGTATCATTGAAAATACCTTATAGTATAACGTAATATGCAGTGCATCATTGAAAATACCTTATAATATAACGTAATATGCGGTGTATCATTGAAAATACCTTATAATATAACGTAATATGCAGTGTATCATTGACAATACCTTATAATATAACGTAATATGCAGTGTATCACTGAAAATACCTTATAATATAACGTAATATGCTGTGTATCCGTGAAAATACCTTATAATATAACGTAATATGCAGTGCATCATTGAAAAAACCTTATAATATAACGTAATATGCAGTGTATCATTGAAAATACCTTATCATATAACGTAATATGCAGTGTATCATTGAAAGTACCTTATAATATAACGTAATATGCAGTGTATCATTCAAAATACCTTATAATATAACGTAATATGCGGTGTACCATTGAAAATACCTTATAATATAACGTAATATGCAGTCTACCATTGAAAATACCTTATAATATAACGTAATATGCAGTGTATCAGTGAAAATACCTTATAATATATAGTAGTTTATCATTGAAAATACCTTATAATATAACGTAATATGCAGTGCATCATTGAAAAAACCTTATAATATAACGTAATATGCAGTGTATCATTGAAAATACCTTATCATATAACGTAATATGCAGTGTATCATTGAAAGTACCTTATAATATAACGTAATATGCAGTGTATCATTCAAAATACCTTATAATATAACGTAATATGCGGTGTACCATTGAAAATACCTTATAATATAACGTAATATGCAGTGTATCATTGAAAATACCTTATAATATATAGTAGTTTATCATTGAAAATACCTTATAATATAACGTAATATGCTGTGTATGATTGAAAATACCTTATAATATATCGTAATTTGTAGTGTATCAATGAAAATACCTTATAATATAACGTAATATGCAGTGTATCATTGAAAATACCTTATAATATATCGTAATTCGTAGTGTATCATTGAAAATACCTTAGAATATATGGTAATTCTAGTCTATCAATGAAAATACCTTATAATATAACGTAATATGCAGTGTATCATTGAAAATACCATATAGTATAACGTAATATGCAGTGCATCATTGAAAATACCTTATAATCTAACGTAATATGCGGTGTATCATTGAAAATACCTTATAATATAACGTAATATGCAGTGTATCATTGACAATACCTTATAATATAACGTAATATGCAGTGTATCACTGAAAATACCTTATAATATAACGTAATATGCGGTGTATCCGTGAAAATACCTTATAATATAACTTAATATGCAGTGTATCATTGAAAAAACCTTATAATATAACGTAATATGATATATATCATTAAAAATACCTTATAAAATAACGTAATATGCAGTATACCATTGAAAATACCTTATAATATAACGTAATATGCAGTGTATCAGTGAAAATACCTTATAATACATAGTAGTTTATCATTGAAAATACCTTATAATATAACGAAATATGCAGTGCATCATTGAAAAAACCTTATAATATAACGTAATATGCAGTGTATCATTGAAAATACCTTATCATATAACGTAATATGCAGTGTATCATTGAAAATACCTTATAATATATAGTAGTTTATCATTGAAAATACCTTATAATATAACGTAATATGCAGTGTATCACTGAAAATACCTTATAATATAACGAAATATGCGGTGTATCCGTGAAAATACCTTATAATATAACGTAATATGCAGTGTATCATTGAAAATACCTTATAATATAACGTAATATGCAGTGTATCATTGAAAATACCTTATAATATATCGTAATTTGTAGTGTATCATTGAAAATACCTTATTGTATAACGTTATATGCAGTGTATCATTGAAAATACCTTATAATATAACGTAATATGCGGTGTATCCGTGAAAATACCTTATGATATAACGTAATATGCAGTGTATCATTGAAAATACCTTAGAATATATGGTAATTCTAGTCTATCAATGAAAATACCTTATAATATGAAGTAATATGCAGTGTATCATTGAAAATACCTTATAATATATCGTAATTTGTAGTGTATCATTGAAAATACCTTATAGTATAACGTAATATGCAGTGTATCACTGAAAATACCTTATAATATAACGTAATATGCGGTGTATCCGTGAAAATACCTTATGATATAACGTAATATGCAGTGTATCATTGAAAATACCTTAGAATATATGGTAATTCTAGTCTATCAATAAAAAATACCTTATAATATAACGTAATATGCAGTGTATCAGTGAAAATACCTTATAATATATAGTAGTTTATCATTGAAAATACCTTATAATATAACGTAATATGCAGTGTATCATTGAAAATACCTTAGAATATATGGTAATTCTAGTCTATCAATGAAAATACCTTATAATATAACGTAATATACAGTGTATCATTGAAAATACCTTATAATATATCGTAATTTGTAGTGTATCATTGAAAATACCTTATAGTATAACGTAATATGCAGTGCATCATTGAGAAAACCTTATAATATAACGTAATATGCAGTGTATCATTGAAAATACCTTAGAATATAACGTAATATGCAGTGTATCATTGAAAATACCTTATAATATATCGTAATTTGTTGTGTATCATTGAAAATACCTTAGAATATATGGTAATTCTAGTCTATCAATGAAAATACCTTATAATATAACGTAATATGCAGTGTATCATTGAAAATACTTTATAATATATCGTAATGTGTAGTGTATCATTGAAAATACCTTATAGTATAACGTAATATGCAGTGCATCATTGAAAATACCTTATAATCTAACGTAATATGCGGTGTATCATTGAAAATACCTTATAATATAACGTAATATGCAGTGTATCATTGACAATACCTTATAATATAACGTAATATGCAGTGTATCACTGAAAATACCTTATAATATAACGTAATATGCTGTGTATCCGTGAAAATACCTTATAATATAACTTAATATGCAGTGTATCATTGAAAAAAACCTTATAATATAACGTAATATGATATATATCATTAAAAATACCTTATAAAATAACGTAATATGCAGTATACCATTGAAAATACTTATAATATAACGTAATATGCAGTGTATCATTGAAAATACCTTATAATATACCGTAATTTGTAGTGTATCAATGAAAATACCTTATAATATAACGTAATATGCAGTGTATCATTGAAAATACCTTATAATATATCGTAATTTGTAGTGTATCATTGAAAATACCTTAGAATATATGGTAATTCTAGTCTATCAATGAAAATACCTTATAATATAACGTAATATGCAGTGTATCATTGAAAATACCTTATAATATATCGTAATTTGTAGTGTATCATTGAAAATACCTTATAGTATAACGTAATATGCAGTGCATCATTGAAAAAACCTTATAATATAACGTAATATGCAGTGTATCATTGAAAATACCTTATAATATAACGTAATATGCAGTGTATCATTGAAAATACCTTATAATATATAGTAGTTTATCATTAAAAATACCTTATAAAATAACGTAATATGCAGTATACCATTGAAAATACTTATAATATAACGTAATATGCAGTGTATCATTGAAAATACCTTATAATATATAGTAGTTTATCATTGAAAATACCTTATAATATAACGTAATATGCTGTGTATCATTGAAAATACCTTATAATATATCGTAATTTGTAGTGTATCATTGAAAATACCTTATAGTATAACGTAATATGCAGTATACCATTGAAAATACTTATAATATAACGTAATGTGCAGTGTATCATTGAAAATACCTTATAATATAACGTAATATGCAGTGTATCATTGAAAATACCTTATAATATAACGTAATATGCAGTGTATCATTGAAAATAGCTTATAATATATGGTAATTCTAGTCTATCAATGAAAATACCTTATAATATAACGTAATATGCAGTGTATCATTGAAAATACCTTATAATATATCGTAATATGCAGTCTACCATTGAAAATACCTTATAATATAACGTAATATGATATATATCATTAAAAATACCTTATAAAATAACGTAATATGCAGTATACCATTGAAAATACTTATAATATAACGTAATATGCAGTGTATCATTGAAAATACCTTATAATATATAGTAGTTTATCATTGAAAATACCTTATAATATAACGTAATATGCTGTGTATCATTGAAAATACCTTATAATATATCGTAATTTGTAGTGTATCATTGAAAATACCTTATAGTATAACGTAATATGCAGTATACCATTGAAAATACTTATAATATAACGTAATATGCAGTGTATCATTGAAAATACCTTATAATATAACGTAATATGCAGTGTATCATTGAAAATACCTTATAATATAACGTAATATGCAGTGTATCATTGAAAATAGCTTATAATATATGGTAATTCTAGTCTATCAATGAAAATACCTTATAATATAACGTAATATGCAGTGTATCATTGAAAATACCTTATAATATATCGTAATTTGTAGTGTATCATTGAAAATAACTTATAGTATAACGTAATATGCAGTGCATCATTGAAAAAACCTTATAATATATAGTAGTTTATCATTGAAAACATCTTATAATATAACGTAATATGCAGTGTATCATTGAAAATACCTTATGATATAACGTAATGTGCAGTATATCATTGAAAATACCTTATAATATATGCTAATTTGAACTGTATCAATCAAAATACCTTCTAATATATCGTAAAATGCAGTGTATCATTGAAAATACCATATAATATAACGTAATATGCCGTGTATCATTGAAAATACCTTATGATATAACGTAATATGCAGTGTATCATTGAAAATACCATATAATGTGACGTAATATGCCGTGTATCATTGAAAATACCTTATGATATAACGTAATATGCAGTGTATCATTGAAAATACCATATAGTATAACGTAATATGCAGTGCATCATTGAAAATACCATATAATATAACGTAATATGCATTGTATCATTGAAAATACCTTGTAATATTACGTAATATGCAGTGTATCATTGAAAATACCTTATGATATAACTTAATATGCAGTGTATCATTGAAAGTACCTTATGATATAACGTAATATGAAGTGTATCATTGAAAATACCTTATAATAAAACGTAATATGCAGTGTATCATTGAAAATACCTTATGATATAATGTAATATGCAGTGTATCATTGAAAATACCTTATAATAAAACGTAATATGAAGTGTATCATTGAAAATACCTTAGAATATATGGTAATTCTAGTCTATCAATGAAAAAACCTTATAATACAACGTAATATGCAGTGTATCATTGAAAATACCTTATAATATATCGTAATTTGTAGTGTATCATTGAAAATACCATATAGTATAACGTAATATGCAGTGCATCATTGAAAATACCTTATAATATAACGTAATATGCACTGTATCATTGAAAATACCTTATAATATAACGTAATATGCAGTGTATCATAGAAAATACCTTATAATAAAACGTAATATGAAGTGTATCATTGAAAATACCTTAGAATATATGGTAATTCTAGTCTATCAATGAAAAAACCTTATAATACAACGTAATATGCAGTGTATCATTGAAAATACCTTATAATAAAACGTAATATGCAGTGTATCATTGAAAATACCTTAGAATATATGGTAATTCTAATCTATCAATGAAAATACCTTATAATACAACGTAATATGCAGTGTATCATTGAAAATACCTTATAATATATCGTAATTTGTAGTGTATCATTGAAACTACCATATAGTATAACGTAATATGCAGTGCATCATTGAAAATACCATATAATATAACGTAATATGCAGTGTATCATTGAAAATACCTTGTAATATTACGTAATATGCAGTGTATCATTGAAAATACCTTATGATATAACTTAATATGCAGTGTATCATTGAAAGTACCTTATGATATAACGTAATATGAAGTGTATCATTGAAAATACCTTATAATAAAACGTAATATGCAGTGTATCATTGAAAATACCTTATGATATAATGTAATATGCAGTGTATCATTGAAAATACCTTATAATAAAACGTAATATGAAGTGTATCATTGAAAATACCTTAGAATATATGGTAATTCTAGTCTATCAATGAAAAAACCTTATAATACAACGTAATATGCAGTGTATCATTGAAAATACCTTATAATATATCGTAATTTGTAGTGTATCATTGAAAATACCATATAGTATAACGTAATATGCAGGGCATCATTGAAAATACATTATAATATAACGTAATATGCAGTGTATCATTGAAAATACCTTATAATATAACGTAATATGCAGTGTATCAATGAAAATACCTTATAATACAACGTAATATGCAGTGTATCATTGAAAATACCTTGGAATATATGGTAATTCTAGTCTATCAATGAAAATACCTTATAATACAACGTAATATGCAGTGTCTCATTGAAAATACCTTATAATATATCGTAATTTGTAGTGTATCATTGAAAATACCATATAGTATAACGTAATATGCAGTGCATCATTGAAAATACCTTATAATATAACGTAATATGCACTGTATCATTGAAAATACCTTATAATATAACGTAATATGCAGTGTATCATTGAAAATACCTTATAATATAACGTAATATGCAGTGTATCATTGAAAATACCTTATAATATAACGTAATATGCAGTGTATCATTGAAAACATCTTATAATATAACGTCATATGCAGTGTATCATTGAAAATACCTTATAATATAACGTAATATGCAGTGTATCATTGAAAATACCTTATGATATAATGTAATATGCAGTGTATCATTGAAAATACCTTATAATATATCGTAATTTGTAGTGTATCAATGAAAATACCTTATAATATAACGTAATATGCAGTGTATCATTGAAAATACCATATAATATATCGTAATATATAGTTTATCATTGAAAATACTTTATAATATAACGTAATATGAAGTGTATCATTGAAAATACCTTAGAATATATGGTAATTCTAGTCTATCAATGAAAAAACCTTATAATACAACGTAATATGCAGTGTATCATTGAAAATACCTTATAATAAAACGTAATATGCAGTGTATCATTGAAAATACCTTAGAATATATGGTAATTCTAGTCTATCAATGAAAATACCTTATAATACAACGTAATATGCAGTGTATCATTGAAAATACCTTATAATATATCGTAATTTGTAGTGTATCATTGAAAATACCATATAGTATAACGTAATATGCAGTGCATCATTGAAAATACCATATAATATAACGTAATATGCAGTGTATCATTGAAAATACCTTGTAATATTACGTAATATGCAGTGTATCATTGAAAATACCTTATGATATAACTTAATATGCAGTGTATCATTGAAAGTACCTTATAATATAACGTAATATGAAGTGTATCATTGAAAATACCTTATAATAAAACGTAATATGCAGTGTATCATTGAAAATACCTTATGATATAATGTAATATGCAGTGTATCATTGAAAATACCTTATAATAAAACGTAATATGAAGTGTATCATTGAAAATACCTTAGAATATATGGTAATTCTAGTCTATCAATGAAAAAACCTTATAATACAACGTAATATGCAGTGTATCATTGAAAATACCTTATAATATATCGTAATTTGTAGTGTATCATTGAAAATGCCATATAGTATAACGTAATATGCAGTGCATCATTGAAAATACCTTATAATATAACGTAATATGCAGTGTATCATTGAAAATACCTTATAATATAACGTAATATGCAGTGTATCATTGAAAATACCTTATAATAAAACGTAATATGCAGTGTATCATTGAAAATACCTTAGAATATATGGTAATTCTAGTCTATCAATGAAAATACCTTATAATACAACGTAATATGCAGTGTATCATTGAAAATACCTTATAATATATCGTAATTTGTAGTGTATCATTGAAAATACCATATAGTATAACGTAATATGCAGTGCATCATTGAAAATACCATATAATATAACGTAATATGCAGTGTATCATTGAAAATACCTTGTAATATTACGTAATATGCAGTGTATCATTGAAAATACCTTATGATATAACTTAATATGCAGTGTATCATTGAAAGTACCTTATGATATAACGTAATATGAGGTGTATCATTGAAAATACCTTATAATAAAACGTAATATGCAGTGTATCATTGAAAATACCTTATGATATAATGTAATATGCAGTGTATCATTGAAAATACCTTATAATAAAACGTAATATGAAGTGTATCATTGAAAATACCTTAGAATATATGGTAATTCTAGTCTATAAATGAAAAAACCTTATAATACAACGTAATATGCAGTGTATCATTGAAAATACCTTATAATATATCGTAATTTGTAGTGTATCATAGAAAATACCATATAGTATAACGTAATATGCAGTGCATCATTGAAAATACATTATAATATAACGTAATATGCAGTGTATCATTGAAAATACCTTATAATATAACGTAATATGCAGTGTATCAATGAAAATACCTTATAATACAACGTAATATGCAGTGTATCATTGAAAATACCTTGGAATATATGGTAATTCTAGTCTATCAATGAAAATACCTTATAATACAACGTAATATGCAGTGTATCATTGAAAATACCTTATAATATATCGTAATTTGTAGTGTATCATTGAAAATACCATATAGTATAACGTAATATGCAGTGCATCATTGAAAATACCTTATAATATGACGTAATATGCACTGTATCATTGAAAATACCTTATAATATAACGTAATATGCAGTGTATCATTGAAAATACCTTATAATATAACGTAATATGCAGTGTATCATTGAAAATACCTTATAATATAACGTAATATGCAGTGTATCATTGAAAACATCTTATAATATAACGTCATATGCAGTGTATCATTGAAAATACCTTATAATATAACGTAATATGCAGTGTATCATTGAAAATACCTTATGATATAATGTAATATGCAGTGTATCATTGAAAATACCTTATAATATATGGTAATTTGTAGTGTATCAATGAAAATACCTTATAATATAACGTAATATGCAGTGTATCATTGAAAATACCATATAATATATCGTAATATATAGTTTATCATTGAAAATACTTTATAATATAACGTAATATGCAGTGTATCATTGAAAATACCATATAATATAACGTAATATGCAGTGTATCATAGAAAATACCTTATAATAAAACGTAATATGAAGTGTATCATTGAAAATACCTTAGAATATATGGTAATTCTAGTCTATCAATGAAAAAACCTTATAATACAACGTAATATGCAGTGTATCATTGAAAATACCTTATAATAAAACGTAATATGCAGTGTATCATTGAAAATACCTTAGAATATATGGTAATTCTAGTCTATCAATGAAAATACCTTATAATACAACGTAATATGCAGTGTATCATTGAAAATACCTTATAATATATCGTAATTTGTAGTGTATCATTGAAAATACCATATAGTATAACGTAATATGCAGTGCATCATTGAAAATACCTTATAATATAACGTAATATGCAGTGTATCATTGAAAATACCTTATAATATAACGTAATATGCAGTGTATCATTGAAAATACCTTAGAATATATGGTAATTCTAGTCTATCAATGAAAAAACCTTATAATACAACGTAATATGCAGTGTATCATTGAAAATACCATATAATAAAACGTAATATGCCGTGTATCATTGAAAATACCTTATAATAAAACGTAATATGAAGTGTATCATTGAAAATACCTTAGAATATATGGTAATTCTAGTCTATCAATGAAAAAACCTTATAATACAACGTAATATGCAGTGTATCATTGAAAATACCTTGGAATATATGGTAATTCTAGTCTATCAATGAAAATACCTTATAATACAACGTAATATGCAGTGTATCATTGAAAATACCTTATAATATATCGTAATTTGTAGTGTATCATTGAAAATACCATATAGTATAACGTAATATGCAGTGCATCATTGAAAATACCTTATAATATAACGTAATATGCACTGTATCATTGAAAATACCTTATAATATAACGTAATATGCAGTGTATCATTGAAAATACCTTATAATATAACGTAATATGCAGTGTATCAATGAAAATACCTTATAATACAACGTAATATGCAGTGTATCATTGAAAATACCTTGGAATATATGGTAATTCTAGTCTATCAATGAAAATACCTTATAATACAACGTAATATGCAGTGTATCATTGAAAATACCTTATAATATATCGTAATTTGTAGTGTATCATTGAAAATACCATATAGTATAACGTAATATGCAGTGCATCATTGAAAATACCTTATAATATGACGTAATATGCACTGTATCATTGAAAATACCTTATAATATAACGTAATATGCAGTGTATCATTGAAAATACCTTATAATATAACGTAATATGCATTGTATCATTGAAAATACCTTGTAATATTACGTAATATGCAGTGTATCATTGAAAATACCTTATGATATAACTTAATATGCAGTGTATCATTGAAAGTACCTTATGATATAACGTAATATGAAGTGTATCATTGAAAATACCTTATAATAAAACGTAATATGCAGTGTATCATTGAAAATACCTTATGATATAATGTAATATGCAGTGTATCATTGAAAATACCTTATAATAAAACGTAATATGAAGTGTATCATTGAAAATACCTTAGAATATATGGTAATTCTAGTCTATCAATGAAAAAACCTTATAATACAACGTAATATGCAGTGTATCATTGAAAATACCTTATAATATATCGTAATTTGTAGTGTATCATTGAAAATACCATATAGTATAACGTAATATGCAGTGCATCATTGAAAATACCTTATAATATAACGTAATATGCACTGTATCATTGAAAATACCTTATAATATAACGTAATATGCAGTGTATCATAGAAAATACCTTATAATAAAACGTAATATGAAGTGTATCATTGAAAATACCTTAGAATATATGGTAATTCTAGTCTATCAATGAAAAAACCTTATAATACAACGTAATATGCAGTGTATCATTGAAAATACCTTATAATAAAACGTAATATGCAGTGTATCATTGAAAATACCTTAGAATATATGGTAATTCTAATCTATCAATGAAAATACCTTATAATACAACGTAATATGCAGTGTATCATGGAAAATACCTTATAATATATCGTAATTTGTAGTGTATCATTGAAACTACCATATAGTATAACGTAATATGCAGTGCATCATTGAAAATACCATATAATATAACGTAATATGCAGTGTATCATTGAAAATACCTTGTAATATTACGTAATATGCAGTGTATCATTGAAAATACCTTATGATATAACTTAATATGCAGTGTATCATTGAAAGTACCTTATGATATAACGTAATATGAAGTGTATCATTGAAAATACCTTATAATAAAACGTAATATGCAGTGTATCATTGAAAATACCTTATGATATAATGTAATATGCAGTGTATCATTGAAAATACCTTATAATAAAACGTAATATGAAGTGTATCATTGAAAATACCTTAGAATATATGGTAATTCTAGTCTATCAATGAAAAAACCTTATAATACAACGTAATATGCAGTGTATCATTGAAAATACCTTATAATATATCGTAATTTGTAGTGTATCATTGAAAATACCATATAGTATAACGTAATATGCAGGGCATCATTGAAAATACATTATAATATAACGTAATATGCAGTGTATCATTGAAAATACCTTATAATATAACGTAATATGCAGTGTATCAATGAAAATACCTTATAATACAACGTAATATGCAGTGTATCATTGAAAATACCTTGGAATATATGGTAATTCTAGTCTATCAATGAAAATACCTTATAATACAACGTAATATGCAGTGTCTCATTGAAAATACCTTATAATATATCGTAATTTGTAGTGTATCATTGAAAATACCATATAGTATAACGTAATATGCAGTGCATCATTGAAAATACCTTATAATATAACGTAATATGCACTGTATCATTGAAAATACCTTATAATATAACGTAATATGCAGTGTATCATTGAAAATACCTTATAATATAACGTAATATGCAGTGTATCATTGAAAATACCTTATAATATAACGTAATATGCAGTGTATCATTGAAAACATCTTATAATATAACGTCATATGCAGTGTATCATTGAAAATACCTTATAATATAACGTAATATGCAGTGTATCATTGAAAATACCTTATGATATAATGTAATATGCAGTGTATCATTGAAAATACCTTATAATATATCGTAATTTGTAGTGTATCAATGAAAATACCTTATAATATAACGTAATATGCAGTGTATCATTGAAAATACCATATAATATATCGTAATATATAGTTTATCATTGAAAATACTTTATAATATAACGTAATATGAAGTGTATCATTGAAAATACCTTAGAATATATGGTAATTCTAGTCTATCAATGAAAAAACCTTATAATACAACGTAATATGCAGTGTATCATTGAAAATACCTTATAATAAAACGTAATATGCAGTGTATCATTGAAAATACCTTAGAATATATGGTAATTCTAGTCTATCAATGAAAATACCTTATAATACAACGTAATATGCAGTGTATCATTGAAAATACCTTATAATATATCGTAATTTGTAGTGTATCATTGAAAATACCATATAGTATAACGTAATATGCAGTGCATCATTGAAAATACCATATAATATAACGTAATATGCAGTGTATCATTGAAAATACCTTGTAATATTACGTAATATGCAGTGTATCATTGAAAATACCTTATGATATAACTTAATATGCAGTGTATCATTGAAAGTACCTTATGATATAACGTAATATGAAGTGTATCATTGAAAATACCTTATAATAAAACGTAATATGCAGTGTATCATTGAAAATACCTTATGATATAATGTAATATGCAGTGTATCATTGAAAATACCTTATAATAAAACGTAATATGAAGTGTATCATTGAAAATACCTTAGAATATATGGTAATTCTAGTCTATCAATGAAAAAACCTTATAATACAACGTAATATGCAGTGTATCATTGAAAATACCTTATAATATATCGTAATTTGTAGTGTATCATTGAAAATGCCATATAGTATAACGTAATATGCAGTGCATCATTGAAAATACCTTATAATATAACGTAATATGCAGTGTATCATTGAAAATACCTTATAATATAACGTAATATGCAGTGTATCATTGAAAATACCTTATAATAAAACGTAATATGCAGTGTATCATTGAAAATACCTTAGAATATATGGTAATTCTAGTCTATCAATGAAAATACCTTATAATACAACGTAATATGCAGTGTATCATTGAAAATACCTTATAATATATCGTAATTTGTAGTGTATCATTGAAAATACCATATAGTATAACGTAATATGCAGTGCATCATTGAAAATACCATATAATATAACGTAATATGCAGTGTATCATTGAAAATACCTTGTAATATTACGTAATATGCAGTGTATCATTGAAAATACCTTATGATATAACTTAATATGCAGTGTATCATTGAAAGTACCTTATGATATAACGTAATATGAGGTGTATCATTGAAAATACCTTATAATAAAACGTAATATGCAGTGTATCATTGAAAATACCTTATGATATAATGTAATATGCAGTGTATCATTGAAAATACCTTATAATAAAACGTAATATGAAGTGTATCATTGAAAATACCTTAGAATATATGGTAATTCTAGTCTATAAATGAAAAAACCTTATAATACAACGTAATATGCAGTGTATCATTGAAAATACCTTATAATATATCGTAATTTGTAGTGTATCATAGAAAATACCATATAGTATAACGTAATATGCAGTGCATCATTGAAAATACATTATAATATAACGTAATATGCAGTGTATCATTGAAAATACCTTATAATATAACGTAATATGCAGTGTATCAATGAAAATACCTTATAATACAACGTAATATGCAGTGTATCATTGAAAATACCTTGGAATATATGGTAATTCTAGTCTATCAATGAAAATACCTTATAATACAACGTAATATGCAGTGTATCATTGAAAATACCTTATAATATATCGTAATTTGTAGTGTATCATTGAAAATACCATATAGTATAACGTAATATGCAGTGCATCATTGAAAATACCTTATAATATGACGTAATATGCACTGTATCATTGAAAATACCTTATAATATAACGTAATATGCAGTGTATCATTGAAAATACCTTATAATATAACGTAATATGCAGTGTATCATTGAAAATACCTTATAATATAACGTAATATGCAGTGTATCATTGAAAACATCTTATAATATAACGTCATATGCAGTGTATCATTGAAAATACCTTATAATATAACGTAATATGCAGTGTATCATTGAAAATACCTTATGATATAATGTAATATGCAGTGTATCATTGAAAATACCTTATAATATATGGTAATTTGTAGTGTATCAATGAAAATACCTTATAATATAACGTAATATGCAGTGTATCATTGAAAATACCATATAATATATCGTAATATATAGTTTATCATTGAAAATACTTTATAATATAACGTAATATGCAGTGTATCATTGAAAATACCATATAATATAACGTAATATGCAGTGTATCATAGAAAATACCTTATAATAAAACGTAATATGAAGTGTATCATTGAAAATACCTTAGAATATATGGTAATTCTAGTCTATCAATGAAAAAACCTTATAATATAACGTAATATGCAGTGTATCATTGAAAATACCTTATAATAAAACGTAATATGCAGTGTATCATTGAAAAATACCTTAGAATATATGGTAATTTCTAGTCTATCAATGAAAATACCTTATAATACAACGTAATATGCAGTGTATCATTGAAAATACCTTATAATATATCGTAATTTGTAGTGTATCATTGAAAATACCATATAGTATAACGTAATATGCAGTGCATCATTGAAAATACCTTATAATATAACGTAATATGCAGTGTATCATTGAAAATACCTTATAATATAACGTAATATGCAGTGTATCATTGAAAATACCTTAGAATATATGGTAATTCTAGTCTATCAATGAAAAAACCTTATAATACAACGTAATATGCAGTGTATCATTGAAAATACCATATAATAAAACGTAATATGCCGTGTATCATTGAAAATACCTTATAATAAAACGTAATATGAAGTGTATCATTGAAAATACCTTAGAATATATGGTAATTCTAGTCTATCAATGAAAAAACCTTATAATACAACGTAATATGCAGTGTATCATTGAAAATACCTTGGAATATATGGTAATTCTAGTCTATCAATGAAAATACCTTATAATACAACGTAATATGCAGTGTATCATTGAAAATACCTTATAATATATCGTAATTTGTAGTGTATCATTGAAAATACCATATAGTATAACGTAATATGCAGTGCATCATTGAAAATACCTTATAATATAACGTAATATGCACTGTATCATTGAAAAATACCTTATAATATAACGTAATATGCAGTGTATCATTGAAAATACCTTATAATATAACGTAATATGCAGTGTATCAATGAAAATACCTTATAATACAACGTAATATGCAGTGTATCATTGAAAATACCTTGGAATATATGGTAATTCTAGTCTATCAATGAAAATACCTTATAATACAACGTAATATGCAGTGTATCATTGAAAATACCTTATAATATATCGTAATTTGTAGTGTATCATTGAAAATACCATATAGTATAACGTAATATGCAGTGCATCATTGAAAATACCTTATAATATGACGTAATATGCACTGTATCATTGAAAATACCTTATAATATAACGTAATATGCAGTGTATCATTGAAAATACCTTATAATATAACGTAATATGCAGTGTATCATTGAAAATACCTTATAATATAACGTAATATGCAGTGTATCATTGAAAACATCTTATAATATAACGTCATATGCAGTGTATCATTGAAAATACCTTATAATATAACGTAATATGCAGTGTATCATTGAAAATACCTTATGATATAATGTAATATGCAGTGTATCATTGAAAATACCTTATAATATATGGTAATTTGTAGTGTATCAATGAAAATACCTTATAATATAACGTAATATGCAGTGTATCATTGAAAATACCATATAATATATCGTAATATATAGTTTATCATTGAAAATACTTTATAATATAACGTAATATGCAGTGTATCATTGAAAATACCTTATAATATAACGTAATATGCAGTGTATCATAGAAAATACCTTATAATAAAACGTAATATGAAGTGTATCATTGAAAATACCTTAGAATATATGGTAATTCTAGTCTATCAATGAAAAAACCTTATAATACAACGTAATATGCAGTGTATCATTGAAAATACCTTATAATAAAACGTAATATGCAGTGTATCATTGAAAATACCTTAGAATATATGGTAATTCTAGTCTATCAATGAAAATACCTTATAATACAACGTAATATGCAGTGTATCATTGAAAATACCTTATAATATATCGTAATTTGTAGTGTATCATTGAAAATACCATATAGTATAACGTAATATGCAGTGCATCATTGAAAATACCATATAATATAACGTAATATGCAGTGTATCATTGAAAATACCTTGTAATATTACGTAATATGCAGTGTATCATTGAAAATACCTTATGATATAACTTAATATGCAGTGTATCATTGAAAGTACCTTATGATATAACGTAATATGAAGTGTATCATTGAAAATACCTTATAATAAAACGTAATATGCAGTGTATCATTGAAAATACCTTATGATATAATGTAATATGCAGTGTATCATTGAAAATACCTTATAATAAAACGTAATATGAAGTGTATCATTGAAAATACCTTAGAATATATGGTAATTCTAGTCTATCAATGAAAAAACCTTATAATACAACGTAATATGCAGTGTATCATTGAAAATACCTTATAATATATCGTAATTTGTAGTGTATCATTGAAAATACCATATAGTATAACGTAATATGCAGTGCATCATTGAAAATACCTTATAATATAACGTAATATGCAGTGTATCATTGAAAATACCTTATAATATAACGTAATATGCAGTGTATCATTGAAAATACCTAATAATTAAACGTAATATGCAGTGTATCATTGAAAATACCTTAGAATATATGGTAATTCTAGTCTATCAATGAAAATACTTTATAATACAACGTAATATGCAGTGTATCATTGAAAATACCTTATAATATATCGTAATTTGTAGTGTATCATTGAAAATACCATATAGTATAACGTAATATGCAGTGCATCATTGAAAATACCTTATAATATATAGTAGTTTATCATTGAAAACATCTTATAATATAACGTAATATGCAGTGTATCATTGAAAATACCTTATGATATAACGTAATGTGCAGTATATCATTGAAAATACCTTATAATATATGCTAATTTGAACTGTATCAATCAAAACACCTTCTAATATATCGTAAAATGCAGTGTATCATTGAAAATACCATATAATATAACGTAATATGCCGTGTATCATTGAAAATACCTTATGATATAACGTAATATGCAGTGTATCATTGAAAGTACCTTATGATATAACGTAATATGCAGTGTATCATTGAAAATACCTTATAATATATCGTAATTTGTAGTGTATCATTAAAAATACCTTATAATATAACGTAATATGCAGTGTATCATTGAAAATACCTCATAATATAACGTAATATGCAGTGTATCATTGAAAACATCTTATAATATAACGTCATATGCAGTGTATCATTGAGAATACCTTATAATATAACGTAATATGCAGTGTATCATTGAAAATACCTCATAATATAACGTAATATGCAGTGTATCATTGAAAACATCTTATAATATAACGTCATATGCAGTGTATCATTGAAAATACCTTATAATATAACGTAATATGCAGTGTATCATTGAAAATACATTATGATATAATGTAATATGCAGTGTATCATTGAAAATACCTTATAATATATGGTAATTTGTAGTGTATCAATGAAAATACCTTATAATACAACGTAATATGCAGTGTATCATTGAAAATACCTTATAATATATCGTAATTTGTAGTGTATCATTGAAAATACCATATAGTATAACGTAATATGCAGTGCATCATTGAAAATACCTTATAATATATAGTAGTTTATCATTGAAAACATCTTATAATATAACGTAATATGCAGTGTATAATTGAAAATACCTTATGATATAACGTAATGTGCAGTATATCATTGAAAATACCTTATAATATATGGTAATTTGAACTGTATCAATCAAAATACCTTCTAATATATCGTAAAATGCAGTGCATCATTGAAAATACCATATAATATGACGTAATATGCCGTGCATCATTGAAAATGCCTTATAATATAACGTAATATGCAGTGTATCATTGAAAATACCTTATAATATAACGTAATATGCAGTGTATCATTGAAAATACCATATAATATATCGTAATATATAGTTTATCATTGAAAATACTTTATAATATAACGTAATATGCAGTGTATCATTGAAAATACCATATAATATAACGTAATATGCAGTGTATGATTGAAAATACCTTATAATAAAACGTAATATGAAGTGAATCATTGAAAATACCTTAGAATATATGGTAATTCTAGTCTATCAATGAAAAAACCTTATAATACAACGTAATATGCAGTGTATCATTGAAAATACCATATAATATAACGTAATATGCCGTGTATCATTGAAAATACCTTATAATAAAACGTAATATGAAGTGTATCATTGAAAATACCTTAGAATATATGGTAATTCTAGTCTATCAATGAAAAAACCTTATAATACAACGTAATATGCAGTGTATCATTGAAAATACCATATAATATAACGTAATATGCCGTGTATCATTGAAAATACCTTATAATAAAACGTAATATGCAGTGTATCATTGAAAATACCTTGGAATATATGGTAATTCTAGTCTATCAATGAAAATACCTTATAATACAACGTAATATGCAGTGTATCATTGAAAATACCTTATAATATATCGTAATTTGTAGTGTATCATTGAAAATACCATATAGTATAACGTAATATGCAGTGCATCATTGAAAATACCTTATAATATAACGTAATATGCAGTGCATCATTGAAAATACCTTATAATATATAGTAGTTTATCATTGAAAACATCTTATAATATATCGTAATATGCAGTGTATCATTGAAAATACCTTATGATATAACGTAATGTGCAGTATATCATTGAAAATACCTCATAATATAACGTAATATGCAGTGTATCATTGAAAACATCTTATAATATAACGTCATATGCAGTGTATCATTGAAAATACCTTATAATATAACGTAATATGCAGTGTATCATTGAAAATACCTTATGATATAATGTAATATGCAGTGTATCATTGAAAATACCTTATAATATATGGTAATTTGTAGTGTATCAATGAAAATACCTTATAATACAACGTAATATGCAGTGTATCATTGAAAATACCTTATAATATATCGTAATTTGTAGTGTATCATTGAAAATACCATATAGTATAACGTAATATGCAGTGCATCATTGAAAATACCTTATAATATATAGTAGTTTATCATTGAAAACATCTTATAATATAACGTAATATGCAGTGTATAATTGAAAATACCTTATGATATAACGTAATGTGCAGTATATCATTGAAAATACCTTATAATATATGGTAATTTGAACTGTATCAATCAAAATACCTTCTAATATATCATAAAATGCAGTGTATCATTGAAAATACCATATAATATGACGTAATATGCCGTGTATCATTGAAAATACCTTATGATATAACGTAATATGCAGTGTATCATTGAAAGTACCTTATGATATAACGTAATATGCAGTGTATCATTGAAAATACCTTATAATATATGGTAATTTGTAATGTATCAACGAAAATACCTTATAATATAATGTAATATGCAGTGTATCATTGAAAATACCATATAATATATCGTAATATATAGTTTATCATTGAAAATACGTTATAATATAACGTAATATGCAGTGTATCATTGAAAATACCTTATAATATATCGTAATTTGTAGTGTATCATTAAAAATACCTTATAATATAACGTAATATGCAGTGTATCATTGAAAATACCTCATAATATAACGTAATATGCAGTGTATCATTGAAAACATCTTATAATATAACGTCATATGCAGTGTATCATTGAAAATACCTTATAATATAACGTAATATGCAGTGTATCATTGAAAATACCTTATAATATATCGTAATTTGTAGTGTATCATTAAAAATACCTTATAATATAACTTAATATGCAGTGTATCATTGAAAATACCTCATAATATAACGTAATATGCAGTGTATCATTGAAAACATCTTATAATATAACGTCATATGCAGTGTATCATTGAAAAAACCTTATAATAAAACGTAATATGCAGTGTATCATTGAAAATACCTTATGATATAATGTAATATGCAGTGTATCATTGAAAATACCTTATAATATATGGTAATTTGTAGTGTATCAATGAAAATACCTTATAATATAACGTAATATGCAGTGTATCATTGAAAATACCATATAATATATCGTAATATATAGTTTATCATTGAAAATACCATATAGTATAACGTAATATGCAGTGCATCATTGAAAATACCTTATAATATAACGGAATATGCACTGTATCATTGAAAATACCTTATAATATAACGTAATATGCAGTGTATCATTGAAAATACCTTATAATATAACGTAATATGCAGTGTATCATTGAAAATACCATATAATATATCGTAATATATAGTTTATCATTGAAAATACTTTATAATATAACGTAATATGCAGTGTATCATTGAAAATACCATATAATATAACGTAATATGCAGTGTATGATTGAAAATACCTTATAATAAAACGTAATATGAAGTGTATCATTGAAAATACCTTAGAATATATGGTAATTCTAGTCTATCAATGAAAAAACCTTATAATACAACGTAATATGCAGTGTATCATTTAAAATACCATATAATATAACGTAATATGCCGTGTATCATTGAAAATACCTTATAATAAAACGTAATATGAAGTGTATCATTGAAAATACCTTAGAATATATGGTAATTCTAGTCTATCAATGAAAAAACCTTATAATACAACGTAATATGCAGTGTATCATTGAAAATACCATATAATATAACGTAATATGCCGTGTATCATTGAAAATACCTTATAATAAAACGTAATATGCAGTGTATCATTGAAAATACCTTGGAATATATGGTAATTCTAGTCTATCAATGAAAATACCTTATAATACAACGTAATATGCAGTGTATCATTGAAAATACCTTATAATATATCGTAATTTGTAGTGTATCATTGAAAATACCATATAGTATAACGTAATATGCAGTGCATCATTGAAAATACCTTATAATATAACGTAATATGCACTGTATCATTGAAAATACCTTATAATATAACGTAATATGCAGTGTATCATTGAAAATACCTTATAATATAACGTAATATGCAGTGTATCATTGAAAATACCTTATGATATAATGTAATATGCAGTGTATCATTGAAAATACCTTATAATATATGGTAATTTGTAGTGTATCAATGAAAATACCTTATAATATAACGTAATATGCAGTGTATCATTGAAAATACCATATAATATATCGTAATATATAGTTTATCATTGAAAATACTTTATAATATAACGTAATATGCAGTGTATCATTGAAAATACCATATAATACAACGTAATATGCAGTGTATCATTGAAAATACCTTATAATATATCGTAATTTGTAGTGTATCATTGAAAATACCATATAGTATAACGTAATATGCAGTGCATCATTGAAAATACCTTATAATATATAGTAGTTTATCATTGAAAACATCTTATAATATATCGTAATATGCAGTGTATCATTGAAAATACCTTATGATATAACGTAATGTGCAGTATATCATTGAAAATACCTTATAATATATGCTAATTTGAACTGTATCAATCAAAATACCTTCTAATATATCGTAAAATGCAGTGTATCATTGAAAATACCATATAATATAACGTAATATGCCGTGTATCATTGAAAATACCTTATGATATAACGTAATATGCAGTGTATCATTGAAAGTACCTTATGATATAACGTAATATGCAGTGTATCATTGAAAATACCTCATAATATAACGTAATATGCAGTGTATCATTGAAAACATCTTATAATATAACGTCATATGCAGTGTATCATTGAAAATACCTTATAATATAACGTAATATGCAGTGTATCATTGAAAATACCTTATGATATAATGTAATATGCAGTGTATCATTGAAAATACCTTATAATATATGGTAATTTGTAGTGTATCAATGAAAATACCTTATAATACAACGTAATATGCAGTGTATCATTGAAAATACCTTATAATATATCGTAATTTGTAGTGTATCATTGAAAATACCATATAGTATAACGTAATATGCAGTGCATCATTGAAAATACCTTATAATATATAGTAGTTTATCATTGAAAACATCTTATAATATAACGTAATATGCAGTGTATAATTGAAAATACCTTATGATATAACGTAATGTGCAGTATATCATTGAAAATACCTTATAATATATGGTAATTTGAACTGTATCAATCAAAATACCTTCTAATATATCATAAAATGCAGTGTATCATTGAAAATACCATATAATATGACGTAATATGCCGTGTATCATTGAAAATAGCTTTTGATATAACGTAATATGCAGTGTATCATTGAAAGTACCTTATGATATAACGTAATATGCAGTGTATCATTGAAAATACCTTATAATATATGGTAATTTGTAATGTATCAACGAAAATACCTTATAATATAATGTAATATGCAGTGTATCATTAAAAATACCTTATAATATAACGTAATATGCAGTGTATCATTGAAAATACCTCATAATATAACGTAATATGCAGTGTATCATTGAAAACATCTTATAATATAACGTCATATGCAGTGTATCATTGAAAATACCTTATAATATAACGTAATATGCAGTGTATCATTGAAAATACCTTATAATATATCGTAATTTGTAGTGTATCATTAAAAATACCTTATAATATAACTTAATATGCAGTGTATCATTGAAAATACCTCATAATATAACGTAATATGCAGTGTATCATTGAAAACATCTTATAATATAACGTCATATGCAGTGTATCATTGAAAATACCTTATAATAAAACGTAATATGCAGTGTATCATTGAAAATACCTTATGATATAATGTAATATGCAGTGTATCATTGAAAATACCTTAGAATATATGGTAATTCTAGTCTATCAATGAAAAAACCTTATAATACAACGTAATATGCAGTGTATCATTGAAAATACCATATAATATAACGTAATATGCCGTGTATCATTGAAAATACCTTATAATAAAACGTAATATGCAGTGTATCATTGAAAATACCTTGGAATATATGGTAATTCTAGTCTATCAATGAAAATACCATATAGTATAACGTAATATGCAGTGCATCATTGAAAATACCTTATAATATAACGTAATATGCACTGTATCATTGAAAATACCTTATAATATAACGTAATATGCAGTGTATCATTGAAAATACCTTATAATATAACGTAATATGCAGTGTATCATTGAAAATACCTTATGATATAATGTAATATGCAGTGTATCATTGAAAATACCTTATAATATATGGTAATTTGTAGTGTATCAATGAAAATACCTTATAATATAACGTAATATGCAGTGTATCATTGAAAATACCATATAATATATCGTAATATATAGTTTATCATTGAAAATACTTTATAATATAACGTAATATGCAGTGTATCATTGAAAATACCTTATAATACAACGTAATATGCAGTGTATCATTGAAAATACCTTATAATATATCGTAATTTGTAGTGTATCATTGAAAATACCATATAGTATAACGTAATATGCAGTGCATCATTGAAAATACCTTATAATATATAGTAGTTTATCATTGAAAACATCTTATAATATATCGTAATATGCAGTGTATCATTGAAAATACCTTATGATATAACGTAATGTGCAGTATATCATTGAAAATACCTTATAATATATGCTAATTTGAACTGTATCAATCAAAATACCTTATAATATATCGTAATTTGTAGTGTATCATTGAAAATACCATATAATATAACGTAATATGCCGTGTATCATTGAAAATACCTTATGATATAACGTAATATGCAGTGTATCATTGAAAGTACCTTATGATATAACGTAATATGCAGTGTATCATTGAAAATACCTCATAATATAACGTAATATGCAGTGTATCATTGAAAACATCTTATAATATAACGTCATATGCAGTGTATCATTGAAAATACCTTATAATATAACATAATATGCAGTGTATCATTGAAAATACCTTATGATATAATGTAATATGCAGTGTATCATTGAAAATACCTTATAATATATGGTAATTTGTAGTGTATCAATGAAAATACCTTATAATACAACGTAATATGCAGTGTATCATTGAAAATACCTTATAATATATCGTAATTTGTAGTGTATCATTGAAAATACCATATAGTATAACGTAATATGCAGTGCATCATTGAAAATACCTTATAATATATAGTAGTTTATCATTGAAAACATCTTATAATATAACGTAATATGCAGTGTATAATTGAAAATACCTTATGATATAACGTAATGTGCAGTATATCATTGAAAATACCTTATAATATATGGTAATTTGAACTGTATCAATCAAAATACCTTCTAATATATCATAAAATGCAGTGTATCATTGAAAATACCATATAATATGACGTAATATGCCGTGTATCATTGAAAATAGCTTTTGATATAACGTAATATGCAGTGTATCATTGAAAGTACCTTATGATATAACGTAATATGCAGTGTATCATTGAAAATACCTTATAATATATGGTAATTTGTAATGTATCAACGAAAATACCTTATAATATAATGTAATATGCAGTGTATCATTAAAAATACCTTATAATATAACGTAATATGCAGTGTATCATTGAAAATACCTCATAATATAACGTAATATGCAGTGTATCATTGAAAACATCTTATAATATAACGTCATATGCAGTGTATCATTGAAAATACCTTATAATATAACGTAATATGCAGTGTATCATTGAAAATACCTTATAATATATCGTAATTTGTAGTGTATCATTAAAAATACCTTATAATATAACTTAATATGCAGTGTATCATTGAAAATACCTCATAATATAACGTAATATGCAGTGTATCATTGAAAACATCTTATAATATAACGTCATATGCAGTGTATCATTGAAAATACCTTATAATAAAACGTAATATGCAGTGTATCATTGAAAATACCTTATGATATAATGTAATATGCAGTGTATCATTGAAAATACCTTAGAATATATGGTAATTCTAGTCTATCAATGAAAAAAACCTTATAATACAACGTAATATGCAGTGTATCATTGAAAATACCATATAATATAACGTAATATGCCGTGTATCATTGAAAATACCTTATAATAAAACGTAATATGCAGTGTATCATTGAAAATACCTTGGAATATATGGTAATTCTAGTCTATCAATGAAAATACCTTATAATACAACGTAATATGCATTGTATCATTGAAAATACCTTATAATATATCGTAATTTGTAGTGTATCATTGAAAATACCATATAGTATAACGTAATATGCAGTGCATCATTGAAAATACCTTATAATATAACGTAATATGCACTGTATCATTGAAAATACCTTATAATATAACGTAATATGCAGTGTATCATTGAAAATACCTTATAATATAACGTAATATGCAGTGTATCATTGAAAATACCTTATGATATAATGTAATATGCAGTGTATCATTGAAAATACCTTATAATATATGGTAATTTGTAGTGTATCAATGAAAATACCTTATAATATAACGTAATATGCAGTGTATCATTGAAAATACCATATAATATATCGTAATATATAGTTTATCATTGAAAATACTTTATAATATAACGTAATATGCAGTGTATCATTGAAAATACCATATAATACAACGTAATATGCAGTGTATCATTGAAAATACCTTATAATATATCGTAATTTGTAGTGTATCATTGAAAATACCATATAGTATAACGTAATATGCAGTGCATCATTGAAAATACCTTATAATATATAGTAGTTTATCATTGAAAACATCTTATAATATATCGTAATATGCAGTGTATCATTGAAAATACCTTATGATATAACGTAATGTGCAGTATATCATTGAAAATACCTTATAATATATGCTAATTTGAACTGTATCAATCAAAATACCTTCTAATATATCGTAAAATGCAGTGTATCATTGAAAATACCATATAATATAACGTAATATGCCGTGTATCATTGAAAATACCTTATGATATAACGTAATATGCAGTGTATCATTGAAAGTACCTTATGATATAACGTAATATGCAGTGTATCATTGAAAATACCTCATAATATAACGTAATATGCAGTGTATCATTGAAAACATCTTATAATATAACGTCATATGCAGTGTATCATTGAAAATACCTTATAATATAACGTAATATGCAGTGTATCATTGAAAATACCTTATGATATAATGTAATATGCAGTGTATCATTGAAAATACCTTATAATATATGGTAATTTGTAGTGTATCAATGAAAATACCTTATAATACAACGTAATATGCAGTGTATCATTGAAAATACCTTATAATATATCGTAATATGTAGTGTATCATTGAAAATACCATATAGTATAACGTAATATGCAGTGCATCATTGAAAATACCTTATAATATATAGTAGTTTATCATTGAAAACATCTTATAATATAACGTAATATGCAGTGTATAATTGAAAATACCTTATGATATAACGTAATGTGCAGTATATCATTGAAAATACCTTATAATATATGGTAATTTGAACTGTATCAATCAAAATACCTTCTAATATATCATAAAATGCAGTGTATCATTGAAAATACCATATAATATGACGTAATATGCCGTGTATCATTGAAAATAGCTTTTGATATAACGTAATATGCAGTGTATCATTGAAAGTACCTTATGATATAACGTAATATGCAGTGTATCA
The DNA here is from genome assembly GCA_916610255.1 of Lasioglossum lativentre. NCBI lineage: Eukaryota > Metazoa > Arthropoda > Insecta > Hymenoptera > Halictidae > Lasioglossum > Lasioglossum lativentre. The sequence goes on from CAKAJI010000431.1 coordinate 105,254, forward strand.
TTGAAAATACCTTATAATATATGGTAATTTGTAATGTATCAACGAAAATACCTTATAATATAATGTAATATGCAGTGTATCATTGAAAATACCATATAATATATCGTAATATATAGTTTATCATTGAAAATACGTTATAATATAACGTAATATGCAGTGTATCATTGAAAATACCTTATAATATATCGTAATTTGTAGTGTATCATTAAAAATACCTTATAATATAACGTAATATGCAGTGTATCATTGAAAATACCTCATAATATAACGTAATATGCAGTGTATCATTGAAAACATCTTATAATATAACGTCATATGCAGTGTATCATTGAAAATACCTTATAATATAACGTAATATGCAGTGTATCATTGAAAATACCTTATAATATATCGTAATTTGTAGTGTATCATTAAAAATACCTTATAATATAACTTAATATGCAGTGTATCATTGAAAATACCTCATAATATAACGTAATATGCAGTGTATCATTGAAAACATCTTATAATATAACGTCATATGCAGTGTATCATTGAAAATACCTTATAATAAAACGTAATATGCAGTGTATCATTGAAAATACCTTATGATATAATGTAATATGCAGTGTATCATTGAAAATACCTTATAATATATGGTAATTTGTAGTGTATCAATGAAAATACCTTATAATATAACGTAATATGCAGTGTATCATTGAAAATACCATATAATATATCGTAATATATAGTTTATCATTGAAAATACCATATAGTATAACGTAATATGCAGTGCATCATTGAAAATACCTTATAATATAACGTAATATGCACTGTATCATTGAAAATACCTTATAATATAACGTAATATGCAGTGTATCATTGAAAATACCTTATAATATAACGTAATATGCAGTGTATCATTGAAAATACCATATAATATATCGTAATATATAGTTTATCATTGAAAATACTTTATAATATAACGTAATATGCAGTGTATCATTGAAAATACCATATAATATAACGTAATATGCAGTGTATGATTGAAAATACCTTATAATAAAACGTAATATGAAGTGTATCATTGAAAATACCTTAGAATATATGGTAATTCTAGTCTATCAATGAAAAAACCTTATAATACAACGTAATATGCAGTGTATCATTGAAAATACCATATAATATAACGTAATATGCCGTGTATCATTGAAAATACCTTATAATAAAACGTAATATGAAGTGTATCATTGAAAATACCTTAGAATATATGGTAATTCTAGTCTATCAATGAAAAAACCTTATAATACAACGTAATATGCAGTGTATCATTGAAAATACCATATAATATAACGTAATATGCCGTGTATCATTGAAAATACCTTATAATAAAACGTAATATGCAGTGTATCATTGAAAATACCTTGGAATATATGGTAATTCTAGTCTATCAATGAAAATACCTTATAATACAACGTAATATGCAGTGTATCATTGAAAATACCTTATAATATATCGTAATTTGTAGTGTATCATTGAAAATACCATATAGTATAACGTAATATGCAGTGCATCATTGAAAATACCTTATAATATAACGTAATATGCAATGTATCATTGAAAATACCTTATAATATAACGTAATATGCAGTGTATCATTGAAAATACCTTATAATATAACGTAATATGCAGTGTATCATTGAAAATACCTTATGATATAATGTAATATGCAGTGTATCATTGAAAATACCTTATAATATATGGTAATTTGTAGTGTATCAATGAAAATACCTTATAATATAACGTAATATGCAGTGTATCATTGAAAATACCATATAATATATCGTAATATATAGTTTATCATTGAAAATACTTTATAATATAACGTAATATGCAGTGTATCATTGAAAATACCATATAATATAACGTAATATGCAGTGTATCATTGAAAATACCTTATAATAAAACGTAATATGCAGTGTATCATTGAAAATACCTTAGAATATATGGTAATTCTAGTCTATCAATGAAAAAACCTTATAATACAACGTAATATGCAGTGTATCATTGAAAATACCTTATAATATAACGTAATATGCAGTGTATCATTGAAAGTACCTTATAATAACATGTAATATGCAGTGTATCATTGAAAATACCTTAGAATATATGGTAATTCTAGTCTATCAATGAAAATACCTTATAATACAACGTAATATGCAGTGTATCATTGAAAATACCTTATAATATATCGTAATTTGTAGTGTATCATTGAAAATACCATATAGTATAACGTAATATGCAGTGCATCATTGAAAATACCTTATAATATAACGTAATATGCACTGTATCATTGAAAATACCTTATAATATAACGTAATATGCAGTGTATCATTGAAAATACCTTATAATATAACGTAATATGCAGTGTATCATTGAAAATACCTTATGATATAATGTAATATGCAGTGTATCATTGAAAATACCTTATAATATATGGTAATTTGTAGTGTATCAATGAAAATACCTTATAATATAACGTAATATGCAGTGTATCATTGAAAATACCATATAATATATCGTAATATATAGTTTATCATTGAAAATACTTTATAATATAACGTAATATGCAGTGTATCATTGAAAATACCATATAATATAACGTAATATGCAGTGTATCATTGAAAATACCTTATAATAAAACGTAATATGCAGTGTATCATTGAAAATACCTTAGAATATATGGTAATTCTAGTCTATCAATGAAAAAACCTTATAATACAACGTAATATGCAGTGTATCATTGAAAATACCTTATAATATATCGTATTTTGTAGTGTATCATTGAAAATACCATATAGTATTACGTAATATGCAGTGCATCATTGAAAATACCTTATAATATAACGTAATATGCAGTGTATCATTGAAAATACCTTATAATATAACGTAATATGCAGTGTATCATTGAAAGTACCTTATAATAACATGTAATATGCAGTGTATCATTGAAAATACCTTATAATATATCGTAATTTGTAGTGTATCATTGAAAATACCATATAGTATAACGTAATATGCAGTGCATCATTGAAAATACCTTATAATATATAGTAGTTTATCATTGAAAACATCTTATAATATAACGTAATATGCAGTGTATCATTGAAAATACCTTATGATATAACGTAATGTGCAGTATATCATTGAAAATACCTTATAATATATGGTAATTTGAACTGTATCAATCAAAATACCTTCTAATATATCGTAATATGCAGTGTATCATCGAAAATACCTTATAATATATCGTAATTTGTAGTGTATCATTGAAAATACCCTATAATATATCGTAATTTTTCAGTGTATAACGTAATATGCAGTGCATCATTGAAAATACCTCATAATATAACGTAATATGCAGTGTATCATTGAAAACATCTTATAATATAACGTCATTTGCAGAGTATCATTGAAAATACATATAATATATCGTAATATGCAGTGTATCATTGAAAATACCTTATGATATAATGTAATATGCAGTGTATCATTGAAAATACCTTATAATATATGGTAATTTGTAGTGTATCAATGAAAATACCTTATAATATAACGTAATATGCAGTGTATCATTGAAAATACCTTATAATATAACGTAATATGCAGTGTATCATTGAAAGTACCTTATAATAACATGTAATATGCAGTGTATCATTGAAAATACCTTAGAATATATGGTAATTCTAGTCTATCAATGAAAATACCTTATAATACAACGTAATATGCAGTGTATCATTGAAAATACCTTATAATATATCGTAATTTGTAGTGTATCATTGAAAATACCATATAGTATAACGTAATATGCAGTGCATCATTGAAAATACCTAATAATATATAGTAGTTTATCATTGAAAACATCTTATAATATAACGTAATATGCAGTGTATCATTGAAAATACCTTATAATATATCGTAATTTGTAGTGTATCATTGAAAATACCATATAGTATAACGTAATATGCAGTGCATCATTGAAAATACCTCATAATATATAGTAGTTTATCATTGAAAACATCTTATAATATAACGTAATATGCAGTGTATCATTGAAAATACCTTATGATATAACGTAATGTGCAGTATATCATTGAAAATACCTTATAATATATGGTAATTTGAACTGTATCAATCAAAATACCTTCTAATATATCGTAAAATGCAGTGTATCATCGAAAATACCTTATAATATATCGTAATTTGTAGTGTATCATTGAAAATACCCTATAATATATCGTAATTTTTTAGTGTATAACGTAATATGCATTGCATCATTGAAAATACCTCATAATATAACGTAATATGCAGTGTATCATTGAAAACATCTTATAATATAACGTCATTTGCAGTGTATCATTGAAAATACATATAATATATCGTAATATGCAGTGTATCATTGAAAATACCTTATGATATAATGTAATATGCAGTGTATCATTGAAAATACCTTATAATATATGGTAATTTGTAGTGTATCAATGAAAATACCTTATAATATAACGTAATATGCAGTGTATCATTGAAAATACCTTATAATATAACGTAATATGCAGTGTATCATTGAAAGTACCTTATAATAACATGTAATATGCAGTGTATCATTGAAAATACCTTAGAATATTTGGTAATTCTAGTCTATCAATAAAAATACCTTATAATACAACGTAATATGCAGTGTATCATTGAAAATACCTTATAATATATCGTAATTTGTAGTGTATCATTGAAAATACCATATAGTATAACGTAATATGCAGTGCATCATTGAAAATACCTTATAATATATAGTAGTTTATCATTGAAAACATCTTATAATATAACGTAATATGCAGTGTATCATTGAAAATACCTTATGATATAACGTAATGTGCAGTATATCATTGAAAATACCTTATAATAAAACGTAATATGCAGTGTATCATTGAAAATACCTTAGAATATATGGTAATTCTAGTCTATCAATGAAAATACCTTATAATACAACGTAATATGCAGTGTATCATTGAAAATACCTTATAATATATCGTAATTTGTAGTGTATCATTGAAAATACCATATAGTATAACGTAATATGCAGTGCATCATTGAAAATACCTTATAATATAACGTAATATGCACTGTATCATTGAAAATACCTTATAATATAACGTAATATGCAGTGTATCATTGAAAGTACCTTATAATAACATGTAATATGCAGTGTATCATTGAAAATACCTTATAATATATCGTAATTTGTAGTGTATCATTGAAAATACCATATAGTATAACGTAATATGCAGTGCATCATTGAAAATACCTTATAATATATAGTAGTTTATCATTGAAAACATCTTATAATATAACGTAATATGCAGTGTATCATTGAAAATACCTTATGATATAACGTAATGTGCAGTATATCATTGAAAATACCTTATAATATATGGTAATTTGAACTGTATCAATCAAAATACCTTCTAATATATCGTAAAATGCAGTGTATCATCGAAAATACCTTATAATATATCGTAATTTGTAGTGTATCATTGAAAATACCCTATAATATATCGTAATTTTTTAGTGTATAACGTAATATGCAGTGCATCATTGAAAATACCTCATAATATAACGTAATATGCAGTGTATCATTGAAAACATCTTATAATATAACGTCATTTGCAGAGTATCATTGAAAATACATATAATATATCGTAATATGCAGTGTATCATTGAAAATACCATATAGTATAACGTAATATGCAGTGCATCATTGAAAATACCTTATAATATATGGTAATTTGTAGTGTATCAATGAAAATACCTTATAATATAACGTAATATGCAGTGTATCATTGAAAATACCTTATAATATAACGTAATATGCAGTGTATCATTGAAAGTACCTTATAATAACATGTAATATGCAGTGTATCATTGAAAATACCTTAGAATATATGGTAATTCTAGTCTATCAATGAAAATACCTTATAATACAACGTAATATGCAGTGTATCATTGAAAATACCTTATAATATATCGTAATTTGTAGTGTATCATTGAAAATACCATATAGTATAACGTAATATGCAGTGCATCATTGAAAATACCTAATAATATATAGTAGTTTATCATTGAAAACATCTTATAATATAACGTAATATGCAGTGTATCATTGAAAATACCTTATAATATATCGTAATTTGTAGTGTATCATTGAAAATACCATATAGTATAACGTAATATGCAGTGCATCATTGAAAATACCTTATAATATATAGTAGTTTATCATTGAAAACATCTTATAATATAACGTAATATGCAGTGTATCATTGAAAATACCTTATGATATAACGTAATGTGCAGTATATCATTGAAAATACCTTATAATATATGGTAATTTGAACTGTATCAATCAAAATACCTTCTAATATATCGTAAAATGCAGTGTATCATCGAAAATACCTTATAATATATCGTAATTTGTAGTGTATCATTGAAAATACCCTATAATATATCGTAATTTTTTAGTGTATAACGTAATATGCAGTGCATCATTGAAAATACCTCATAATATAACGTAATATGCAGTGTATCATTGAAAACATCTTATAATATAACGTCATTTGCAGTGTATCATTGAAAATACATATAATATATCGTAATATGCAGTGTATCATTGAAAATACCTTATGATATAATGTAATATGCAGTGTATCATTGAAAATACCTTATAATATATGGTAATTTGTAGTGTATCAATGAAAATACCTTATAATATAACGTAATATGCAGTGTATCATTGAAAATACCTTATAATATAACGTAATATGCAGTGTATCATTGAAAGTACCTTATAATAACATGTAATATGCAGTGTATCATTGAAAATACCTTAGAATATTTGGTAATTCTAGTCTATCAATAAAAATACCTTATAATACAACGTAATATGCAGTGTATCATTGAAAATACCTTATAATATATCGTAATTTGTAGTGTATCATTGAAAATACCATATAGTATAACGTAATATGCAGTGCATCATTGAAAATACCTTATAATATATAGTAGTTTATCATTGAAAACATCTTATAATATAACGTAATATGCAGTGTATCATTGAAAATACCTTATGATATAACGTAATGTGCAGTATATCATTGAAAATACCTTATAATATAATGTAATATGCAGTGTATCATTGAAAATACCTTATAATATATGGTAATTTGTAGTGTATCAATGAAAATACCTTATAATATAACGTAATATGCAGTGTATCATTGAAAATACCATATAATATATCGTAATATATAGTTTATCATTGAAAATACTTTATAATATAACGTAATATGCAGTGTATCATTGAAAATACCATATAATATAACGTAATATGCAGTGTATCATTGAAAATACCTTATAATAAAACGTAATATGCAGTGTATCATTGAAAATACCTTAGAATATATGGTAATTCTAGTCTATCAATGAAAAAACCTTATAATACAACGTAATATGCAGTGTATCATTGAAAATACCATATAATAAAACGTAATATGCCGTGTATCATTGAAAATACCTTATAATAAAACGTAATATGAAGTGTATCATTGAAAATACCTTAGAATATATGGTAATTCTAGTCTATCAATGAAAAAACCTTATAATACAACGTAATATGCAGTGTATCATTGAAAATACCTTGGAATATATGGTAATTCTAGTCTATCAATGAAAATACCTTATAATACAACGTAATATGCAGTGTATCATTGAAAATACCTTATAATATATCGTAATTTGTAGTGTATCATTGAAAATACCATATAGTATAACGTAATATGCAGTGCATCATTGAAAATACCTTATAATATAACGTAATATGCACTGTATCATTGAAAATACCTTATAATATAACGTAATATGCAGTGTATCATTGAAAATACCTTATAATATAACGTAATATGCAGTGTATCATTGAAAATACCTTATGATATAATGTAATATGCAGTGTATCATTGAAAATCCCTTGTAATATATGGTAATTTGTAGTGTATCAATGAAAATACCTTATAATATAACGTAATATGCAGTGTATCATTGAAAATACCATATAATATATCGTAATATATAGTTTATCATTGAAAATACTTTATAATATAACGTAATATGCAGTGTATCATTGAAAATACCATATAATATAACGTAATATGCAGTGTATCATTGAAAATACCTTATAATAAAACGTAATATGCAGTGTATCATTGAAAATACCTTAGAATATATGGTAATTCTAGTCTATCAATGAAAAAACCTTATAATACAACGTAATATGCAGTGTATCATTGAAAATACCTTATAATATATCGTATTTTGTAGTGTATCATTGAAAATACCATATAGTATTACGTAATATGCAGTGCATCATTGAAAATACCTTATAATATAACGTAATATGCAGTGTATCATTGAAAATACCTTATAATATAACGTAATATGCAGTGCATCATTGAAAATACCTTATAATATAACGTAATATGCAGTGTATCATTGAAAATACCTCATAATATAACGTAATATGCAGTGTATCATTGAAAACATCTTATAATATAACGTCATATGCAGTGTATCATTGAAAATACCTTATAATATAACGTAATATGCAGTGTATCATTGAAAATACCTTATGATATAACGTAATGTGCAGTATATCATTGAAAATACCTTATAATATATGGTAATTTGAACTGTATCAATCAAAATACCTTCTAATATATCGTAAAATGCAGTGTATCATCGAAAATACCTTATAATATATCGTAATTTGTAGTGTATCATTGAAAATACCCTATAATATATCGTAATTTTTTAGTGTATAACGTAATATGCAGTGCATCATTGAAAATACCTCATAATATAACGTAATATGCAGTGTATCATTGAAAACATCTTATAATATAACGTCATTTGCAGTGTATCATTGAAAATACATATAATATATCGTAATATGCAGTGTATCATTGAAAATACCTTATGATATAATGTAATATGCAGTGTATCATTGAAAATACCTTATAATATATGGTAATTTGTAGTGTATCAATGAAAATACCTTATAATATAACGTAATATGCAGTGTATCATTGAAAATACCTTATAATATAACGTAATATGCAGTGTATCATTGAAAATACCTTATAATAACATGTAATATGCAGTGTATCATTGAAAATACCTTAGAATATTTGGTAATTCTAGTCTATCAATAAAAATACCTTATAATACAACGTAATATGCAGTGTATCATTGAAAATACCTTATAATATATCGTAATTTGTAGTGTATCATTGAAAATACCATATAGTATAACGTAATATGCAGTGCATCATTGAAAATACCTTATAATATATAGTAGTTTATCATTGAAAACATCTTATAATATAACGTAATATGCAGTGTATCATTGAAAATACCTTATGATATAACGTAATGTGCAGTATATCATTGAAAATACCTTATAATAAAACGTAATATGCAGTGTATCATTGAAAATACCTTAGAATATATGGTAATTCTAGTCTATCAATGAAAAAACCTTATAATACAACGTAATATGCAGTGTATCATTGAAAATACCTTATAATATATCGTATTTTGTAGTGTATCATTGAAAATACCATATAGTATTACGTAATATGCAGTGCATCATTGAAAATACCTTATAATATAACGTAATATGCAGTGTATCATTGAAAATACCTTATAATATAACGTAATATGCAGTGTATCATTGAAAGTACCTTATAATAACATGTAATATGCAGTGTATCATTGAAAATACCTTATAATATATCGTAATTTGTAGTGTATCATTGAAAATACCATATAGTATAACGTAATATGCAGTGCATCATTGAAAATACCTTATAATATATAGTAGTTTATCATTGAAAACATCTTATAATATAACGTAATATGCAGTGTATCATTGAAAATACCTTATGATATAACGTAATGTGCAGTATATCATTGAAAATACCTTATAATATATGGTAATTTGAACTGTATCAATCAAAATACCTTCTAATATATCGTAAAATGCAGTGTATCATCGAAAATACCTTATAATATATCGTAATTTGTAGTGTATCATTGAAAATACCCTATAATATATCGTAATTTTTTAGTGTATAACGTAATATGCAGTGCATCATTGAAAATACCTCATAATATAACGTAATATGCAGTGTATCATTGAAAACATCTTATAATATAACGTCATTTGCAGAGTATCATTGAAAATACATATAATATATCGTAATATGCAGTGTATTATTGAAAATACCTTATGATATAATGTAATATGCAGTGTATCATTGAAAATACCTTATAATATATGGTAATTTGTAGTGTATCAATGAAAATACCTTATAATATAACGTAATATGCAGTGTATCATTGAAAATACCTTATAATATAACGTAATATGCAGTGTATCATTGAAAGTACCTTATAATAACATGTAATATGCAGTGTATCATTGAAAATACCTTAGAATATATGGTAATTCTAGTCTATCAATGAAAATACCTTATAATACAACGTAATATGCAGTGTATCATTGAAAATACCTTATAATATATCGTAATTTGTAGTGTATCATTGAAAATACCATATAGTATAACGTAATATGCAGTGCATAATTGAAAAAACATAATAAAATATAGTAGTTTATCATTGAAAACATCTTATAATATAACGTAATATGCAGTGTATCATTGAAAATACCTTATAATATATCGTAATTTGTAGTGTATCATTGAAAATACCATATAGTATAACGTAATATGCAGTGCATCATTGAAAATACCTTATAATATATAGTAGTTTATCATTGAAAACATCTTATAATATAACGTAATATGCAGTGTATCATTGAAAATACCTTATGATATAACGTAATGTGCAGTATATCATTGAAAATACCTTATAATATATGGTAATTTGAACTGTATCAATCAAAATACCTTCTAATATATCGTAAAATGCAGTGTATCATCGAAAATACCTTATAATATATCGTAATTTGTAGTGTATCATTGAAAATACCCTATAATATATCGTAATTTTTTAGTGTATAACGTAATATGCAGTGCATCATTGAAAATACCTCATAATATAACGTAATATGCAGTGTATCATTGAAAACATCTTATAATATAACGTCATTTGCAGAGTATCATTGAAAATACATATAATATATCGTAATATGCAGTGTATCATTGAAAATACCTTATGATATAATGTAATATGCAGTGTATCATTGAAAATACCTTATAATATATGGTAATTTGTAGTGTATCAATGAAAATACCTTATAATATAACGTAATATGCAGTGTATCATTGAAAATACCTTATAATATAACGTAATATGCAGTGTATCATTGAAAGTACCTTATAATAACATGTAATATGCAGTGTATCATTGAAAATACCTTAGAATATATGGTAATTCTAGTCTATCAATGAAAATACCTTATAATACAACGTAATATGCAGTGTATCATTGAAAATACCTTATAATATATCGTAATTTGTAGTGTATCATTGAAAATACCATATAGTATAACGTAATATGCAGTGCATCATTGAAAATACCTAATAATATATAGTAGTTTATCATTGAAAACATCTTATAATATAACGTAATATGCAGTGTATCATTGAAAATACCTTATAATATATCGTAATTTGTAGTGTATCATTGAAAATACCATATAGTATAACGTAATATGCAGTGCATCATTGAAAATACCTTATAATATATAGTAGTTTATCATTGAAAACATCTTATAATATAACGTAATATGCAGTGTATCATTGAAAATACCTTATGATATAACGTAATGTGCAGTATATCATTGAAAATACCTTATAATATATGGTAATTTGAACTGTATCAATCAAAATACCTTCTAATATATCGTAAAATGCAGTGTATCATCGAAAATACCTTATAATATATCGTAATTTGTAGTGTATCATTGAAAATACCCTATAATATATCGTAATTTTTTAGTGTATAACGTAATATGCAGTGCATCATTGAAAATACCTCATAATATAACGTAATATGCAGTGTATCATTGAAAACATCTTATAATATAACGTCATTTGCAGTGTATCATTGAAAATACATATAATATATCGTAATATGCAGTGTATCATTGAAAATACCTTATGATATAATGTAATATGCAGTGTATCATTGAAAATACCTTATAATATATGGTAATTTGTAGTGTATCAATGAAAATACCTTATAATATAACGTAATATGCAGTGTATCATTGAAAATACCTTATAATATAACGTAATATGCAGTGTATCATTGAAAGTACCTTATAATAACATGTAATATGCAGTGTATCATTGAAAATACCTTAGAATATTTGGTAATTCTAGTCTATCAATAAAAATACCTTATAATACAACGTAATATGCAGTGTATCATTGAAAATACCTTATAATATATCGTAATTTGTAGTGTATCATTGAAAATACCATATAGTATAACGTAATATGCAGTGCATCATTGAAAATACCTTATAATATATAGTAGTTTATCATTGAAAACATCTTATAATATAACGTAATATGCAGTGTATCATTGAAAATACCTTATGATATAACGTAATGTGCAGTATATCATTGAAAATACCTTATAATATAATGTAATATGCAGTGTATCATTGAAAATACCTTATAATATATGGTAATTTGTAGTGTATCAATGAAAATACCTTATAATATAACGTAATATGCAGTGTATCATTGAAAATACCATATAATATATCGTAATATATAGTTTATCATTGAAAATACTTTATAATATAACGTAATATGCAGTGTATCATTGAAAATACCATATAATATAACGTAATATGCAGTGTATCATTGAAAATACCTTATAATAAAACGTAATATGCAGTGTATCATTGAAAATACCTTAGAATATATGGTAATTCTAGTCTATCAATGAAAAAACCTTATAATACAACGTAATATGCAGTGTATCATTGAAAATACCATATAATAAAACGTAATATGCCGTGTATCATTGAAAATACCTTATAATAAAACGTAATATGAAGTGTATCATTGAAAATACCTTAGAATATATGGTAATTCTAGTCTATCAATGAAAAAACCTTATAATACAACGTAATATGCAGTGTATCATTGAAAATACCTTGGAATATATGGTAATTCTAGTCTATCAATGAAAATACCTTATAATACAACGTAATATGCAGTGTATCATTGAAAATACCTTATAATATATCGTAATTTGTAGTGTATCATTGAAAATACCATATAGTATAACGTAATATGCAGTGCATCATTGAAAATACCTTATAATATAACGTAATATGCACTGTATCATTGAAAATACCTTATAATATAACGTAATATGCAGTGTATCATTGAAAATACCTTATAATATAACGTAATATGCAGTGTATCATTGAAAATACCTTATGATATAATGTAATATGCAGTGTATCATTGAAAATCCCTTGTAATATATGGTAATTTGTAGTGTATCAATGAAAATACCTTATAATATAACGTAATATGCAGTGTATCATTGAAAATACCATATAATATATCGTAATATATAGTTTATCATTGAAAATACTTTATAATATAACGTAATATGCAGTGTATCATTGAAAATACCATATAATATAACGTAATATGCAGTGTATCATTGAAAATACCTTATAATAAAACGTAATATGCAGTGTATCATTGAAAATACCTTAGAATATATGGTAATTCTAGTCTATCAATGAAAAAACCTTATAATACAACGTAATATGCAGTGTATCATTGAAAATACCTTATAATATATCGTATTTTGTAGTGTATCATTGAAAATACCATATAGTATTACGTAATATGCAGTGCATCATTGAAAATACCTTATAATATAACGTAATATGCAGTGTATCATTGAAAATACCTTATAATATAACGTAATATGCAGTGCATCATTGAAAATACCTTATAATATAACGTAATATGCAGTGTATCATTGAAAATACCTCATAATATAACGTAATATGCAGTGTATCATTGAAAACATCTTATAATATAACGTCATATGCAGTGTATCATTGAAAATACCTTATAATATAACGTAATATGCAGTGTATCATTGAAAATACCTTATGATATAATGTAATATGCAGTGTATCATTGAAAATACCTTATAATATATGGTAATTTGTAGTGTATCAATGAAAATACCTTATAATATAACGTAATATGCAGTGTATCATTGAAAATACCATATAATATATCGTAATATATAGTTTATCATTGAAAATACTTTATAATATAACGTAATATGCAGTGTATCATTGAAAATACCATATAATATAACGTAATATGCAGTGTATCATTGAAAATACCTTATAATAAAACGTAATATGAAGTGTATCATTGAAAATACCTTAGAATATATGGTAATTCTAGTCTATCAATGAAAAAACCTTATAATACAACGTAATATGCAGTGTATCATTGAAAATACCATATAATATAACGTAATATGCCGTGTATCATTGAAAATACCTTATAATAAAACGTAATATGAAGTGTATCATTGAAAATACCTTAGAATATATGGTAATTCTAGTCTATCAATGAAAAAACCTTATAATACAACGTAATATGCAGTGTATCATTGAAAATACCATATAATATAACGTAATATGCCGTGTATCATTGAAAATACCTTATAATAAAACGTAATATGCAGTGTATCATTGAAAATACCTTGGAATATATGGTAATTCTAGTCTATCAATGAAAATACCTTATAATACAACGTAATATGCAGTGTATCATTGAAAATACCTTATAATATATCGTAATTTGTAGTGTATCATTGAAAATACCATATAGTATAAAGTAATATGCAGTGCATCATTGAAAATACCTTATAATATAACGTAATATGCAGTGTATCATTGAAAATACCTCATAATATAACGTAATATGCAGTGTATCATTGAAAACATCTTATAATATAACGTCATATGCAGTGTATCATTGAAAATACCTTATAATATAACGTAATATGCAGTGTATCATTGAAAATACCTTATGATATAACGTAATATCCAGTGTATCATTGAAAATACCTTATAATATAACGTAATATGCAGTGTATCATTGAAAATACCTTATGATATAATGTAATATGCAGTGTATCATTGAAAATACCTTATAATATATGGTAATTTGTAGTGTATCAATGAAAATACCTTATAATATAACGTAATAGCAGTGTATCATTGAAAATACCATATAATATATCGTAATATATAGTTTATCATTGAAAATACTTTATAATATAACGTAATATGCAGTGTATCATTGAAAATACCATATAATATAACGTAATATGCAGTGTATCATTGAAAATACCTTATAATAAAACGTAATATGCAGTGTATCATTGAAAATACCTTAGAATATATGGTAATTCTAGTCTATCAATGAAAAAACCTTATAATACAACGTAATATGCAGTGTATCATTGAAAATACCTTATAATATATCGTATTTTGTAGTGTATCATTGAAAAATACCATATAGTATTACGTAATATGCAGTGCATCATTGAAAATACCTTATAATATAACGTAATATGCAGTGTATCATTGAAATACCTTATAATATAACGTAATATGCAGTGTATCATTGAAAGTACCTTATAATAACATGTAATATGCAGTGTATCATTGAAAATACCTTATAATATATCGTAATTTGTAGTGTATCATTGAAAATACCATATAGTATAACGTAATATGCAGTGCATCATTGAAAATACCTTATAATATATAGTAGTTTATCATTGAAAACATCTTATAATATAACGTAATATGCAGTGTATCATTGAAAATACCTTATGATATAACGTAATGTGCAGTATATCATTGAAAATACCTTATAATATATGGTAATTTGAACTGTATCAATCAAAATACCTTATAATATAACGTAATATGCAGTGTATCATTGAAAATACCATATAATATATCGTAATATATAGTTTATCATTGAAAATACTTTATAATATAACGTAATATGCAGTGTATCATTGAAAATACCATATAATATAACGTAATATGCAGTGTATCATTGAAAATACCTTATAATATATCGTAATTTGTAGTGTATCATTAAAAATACCTTATAATATAACGTAATATGCAGTGTATCATTGAAAACATCTTATAATATAACGTCATATGCAGTGTATCATTGAAAATACCTTATAATATAACGTAATATGCAGTGTATCATTGAAAATACCTTATGATATAATGTAATATGCAGTGTATCATTGAAAATACCTTATAATATATGGTAATTTGTAGTGTATCAATGAAAATACCTTATAATATAACGTAATATGCAGTGTATCATTGAAAATACCATATAATATATCGTAATATATAGGTTTATCATTGAAAATACTTTATAATATAACGTAATATGCAGTGTATCATTGAAAATACCATATAATATAACGTAATATGCAGTGTATCATTGAAAATACCTTATAATAAAACGTAATATGCAGTGTATCATTGAAAATACCTTAGAATATATGGTAATTCTAGTCTATCAATGAAAAAACCTTATAATACAACGTAATATGCAGTGTATCATTGAAAATACCTCATAATATATCGTAATTTGTAGTGTATCATTGAAAATACCATATAGTATAACGTAATATGCAGTGCATCATTGAAAATACCTTATAATATAACGTAATATGCAGGTGTATCATTGAAAATACCTTATAATATAACGTAATATGCAGTGTATCATTGAAAATACCTTAGAATATATGGTAATTCTAGTCTATCAATGAAAAAACCTTATAATACAACGTAATATGCAGTGTATCATTGAAAATACATTATAATATATCGTAATTTGTAGTGTATCATTGAAAATACCATATAGTATAACGTAATATGCAGTGCATCATTGAAAATACCTTATTATATATGGTAATTTGAACTGTATCAATCAAAATACCTTCTAATATATCGTAAAATGCAGTGTATCATCGAAAATACCTTATAATATATCGTAATTTGTAGTGTATCATTGAAAATACCCTATAATATATCGTAATTTTTTAGTGTATCATTGAAAATACCTAATAATATATCGTAATATGCAGTGTATCATTGAAAATACCTTATAATATATCGTAATTTGTAGTGTATCATTGAAAATACCATATAGTATAACGTAATATGCAGTGCATCATTGAAAATACCTTATAATATAACGTAATATGCAGTGTATCATTGAAAATACCTCATAATATAACGTAATATGCAGTGTATCATTGAAAACATCTTATAATATAACGTCATATGCAGTGTATCATTGAAAATACCTTATAATATAACGTAATATGCAGTGTATCATTGAAAATACCTTATGATATAATGTAATATGCAGTGTATCATTGAAAAATACCTTATAATATATGGTAATTTGTAGTGTATCAATGAAAATACCTTATAATATAACGTAATATGCAGTGTATCATTGAAAATACCATATAATATATCGTAATATATAGTTTATCATTGAAAATACTTTATAATATAACGTAATATGCAGTGTATCATTGAAAATACCATATAATATAACGTAATATGCAGTGTATCATTGAAAATACCTTATAATAAAACGTAATATGAAGTGTATCATTGAAAAATACCTTAGAATATATGGTAATTCTAGTCTATCAATGAAAAAACCTTATAATACAACGTAATATGCAGTGTTTCATTGAAAATACCATATAATATAACGTAATATGCCGTGTATCATTGAAAATACCTTATAATAAAACGTAATATGAAGTGTATCATTGAAAATACCTTAGAATATATGGTAATTCTAGTCTATCAATGAAAAAACATTATAATACAACGTAATATGCAGTGTATCATTGAAAATACCATATAATATAACGTAATATGCCGTGTATCATTGAAAATACCTTATAATAAAACGTAATATGCAGTGTATCATTGAAAATACCTTGGAATATATGGTAATTCTAGTCTATCAATGAAAATACCTTATAATACAACGTAATATGCAGTGTATCATTGAAAATACCTTATAATATATCGTAATTTGTAGTGTATCATTGAAAATACCATATAGTATAACGTAATATGCAATGCATCATTGAAAATACCTTATAATATAACGTAATATGCACTGTATCATTGAAAATACCTTATAATATAACGTAATATCCAGTGTATCATTGAAAATACCTTATAATATAACGTAATATGCAGTGTATCATTGAAAATACCTTATGATATAATGTAATATGCAGTGTATCATTGAAAATACCTTATAATATATGGTAATTTGTAGTGTATCAATGAAAATACCTTATAATATAACGTAATATGTAGTGTATCATTGAAAATACCATATAATATATCGTAATATATAGTTTATCATTGAAAATACCTTATAATACAACGTAATATGCAGTGTATCATTGAAAATACCTTATAATATATCGTATTTTGTAGTGTATCATTGAAAATACCATATAGTATTACGTAATATGCAGTGCATCATTGAAAATACATATAATATAACGTAATATGCAGTGCATCATTGAAAATACCTTATAATATATAGTAGTTTATCATTGAAAACATCTTATAATATAACGTAATATGCAGTGTATCATTGAAAATACCTTATGATATAACGTAATGTGCAGTATATCATTGAAAATACCTTATAATATATGGTAATTTGAACTGTATCAATCAAAATACCTTCTAATATATCGTAAAATGCAGTGTATCATCGAAAATACCTTATAATATATGGTAATTCTAGTCTATCAATGAAAATACCTTATAATACAACGTAATATGCAGTGTATCATTGAAAATACCTTATAATATATCGTAATTTGTAGTGTATCATTGAAAATACCATATAGTATAACGTAATATGCAGTGCATCATTGAAAATACCTTATAATATATAGTAGTTTATCATTGAAAAC
This sequence comes from Lasioglossum lativentre, assembly GCA_916610255.1. NCBI lineage: Eukaryota > Metazoa > Arthropoda > Insecta > Hymenoptera > Halictidae > Lasioglossum > Lasioglossum lativentre. The sequence goes on from CAKAJI010000431.1 coordinate 124,445, forward strand.
ATCTTATAATATAACGTAATATGCAGGGTATCATTGAAAATACCTTATGATATAACGTAATGTGCAGTATATCATTGAAAATACCTTATAATATATGGTAATTTGAACTGTATCAATCAAAATACCTTATAATATAACGTAATATGCAGTGTATCATTGAAAATACCATATAATATATCGTAATATATAGTTTATCATTGAAAATACTTTATAATATAACGTAATATGCAGTGTATCATTGAAAATACCATATAATATAACGTAATATGCAGTGTATCATTGAAAATACCTTATAATATATCGTAATTTGTAGTGTATCATTAAAAATACCTTATAATATAACGTAATATGCAGTGTATCATTGAAAACATCTTATAATATAATCGTAATTTGTAGTGTATCATTGAAAATACCATATAGTATAACGTAATATGCAGTGCATCATTGAAAATACCTTATAATATATAGTAGTTTATCATTGAAAATACCTTATAATATAACGTAATATGCAGTGTATCATTGAAAATACCTTATGATATAATGTAATATGCAGTGTATCATTGAAAATACCTTATAATATATGGTAATTTGTAGTGTATCATTGAAAATACCTTATAATATAACGTAATATGCAGTGTATCATTGAAAATACCTTATGATATAATGTAATATGCAGTGTATCATTGAAAATACCTTATAATATATGGTAATTTGTAGTGTATCAATGAAAATACCTTATAATATAACGTAATATGCAGTGTATCATTGAAAATACCATATAATATATCGTAATATATAGTTTATCATTGAAAATACTTTATAATATAACGTAATATGCAGTGTATCATTGAAAATACCATATAATATAACGTAATATGCAGTGTATCATTGAAAATACCATATAATATAACGTAATATGCAGTGTATCATTGAAAATACCTTATAATAAAACGTAATATGCAGTGTATCATTGAAAATACCTTATAATATATGGTAATTCTAGTCTATCAATGAAAAAACCTTATAATACAACGTAATATGCAGTGTATCATTGAAAATACCTTATAATATATCGTAATTTGTAGTGTATCATTGAAAATACCATATAGTATAACGTAATATGCAGTGCATCATTGAAAATACCTTATAATATATAGTAGTTTATCATTGAAAACATCTTATAATATAACGTAATATGCAGTGTATCATTGAAAATACTTTATGATATAACGTAATATGCAGTGTATCATTGAAAATACCTTATGATATAATGTAATATGCAGTGTATCATTGAAAATACCTTATAATATATGGTAATTTGTAGTGTATCAATGAAAATACCTTATAATACAACGTAATATGCAGTGTATCATTGAAAATACCTTATAATATATCGTAATTTGTAGTGTATCATTGAAAATACCATATAGTATAACGTAATATGCAGTGTATCATTGAAAATACCTTATAATATATGGTAATTTGTAATGTATCAACGAAAATACCTTATAATATAACGTAATATGCAGTGCATCATTGAAAATACCATATAATATATCGCAATATATAGTTTATCATTGAAAATACTTTATAATATAACGTAATATGCAGTGTATCATTGAAAATACCATATAATATAACGTAATATGCAGTGTATCATTGAAAATACCTTATAATATAACGTAATATGCACTGTATCATTGAAAATACCTTATAATATAACGTAATATGCAGTGTATCATTGAAAATACCTTATAATATAACGTAATATGCAGTGTATCATTGAAAATACCTTATGATATAATGTAATATGCAGTGTATCATTGAAAATACCTTATAATATATGGTAATTTGTAGTGTATCAATGAAAATACCTTATATTATAACGTAATATGCAGTGTATCATTGAAAATACCATCTAATATATCGTAATATATAGTTTATCATTGAAAATACTTTATAATATAACGTAATATGCAGTGTATCATTGAAAATACCATATAATATAACGTAATATGCAGTGTATCATTGAAAATACCTTATAATAAAACGTAATATGCAGTGTATCATTGAAAATACCTTAGAATATATGGTAATTCTAGTCTATCAATGAAAATACCTTATAATACAACGTAATATGCAGTGTATCATTGAAAATACCTTATAATATATCGTAATTTGTAGTGTATCATTGAAAATACCATATAGTATAACGTAATATGCAGTGCATCATTGAAAATACCTTATAATATATAGTAGTTTATCATTGAAAACATCTTATAATATAACGTAATATGCAGTGTATCATTGATAATACCTTATGATATAACGTAATGTGCAGTGTATCATTGAAAATACCTTATAATATATCGTAATTTGTAGTGTATCATTGAAAATACCATATAGTATAACGTAATATGCAGTGTATCATTGAAAATACCTTATAATATATGGTAATTTGTAATGTATCAACGAAAATACCTTATAATATAACGTAATATGCAGTGCATCATTGAAAATACCATATAATATATCGTAATATATAGTTTATCATTGAAAATACTTTATAATATAACGTAATATGCAGTGTATCATTGAAAATACCATATAATATAACGTAATATGCAGTGTATCATTGAAAATACCTTATAATAAAACGTAATATGCAGTGTATCATTGAAAATACCTTATAATATATGGTAATTCTAGTCTATCAATGAAAAAACCTTATAATACAACGTAATATGCAGTGTATCATTGAAAATACCTTATAATATATCGTAATTTGTAGTGTATCATTGAAAATACCATATAGTATAACGTAATATGCAGTGCATCATTGAAAATACCTTATAATATAACGTAATATGCACTGTATCATTGAAAATACCTTATAATATAACGTAATATGCAGTGTATCATTGAAAATACCTTATAATATAACGTAATATGCAGTGTATCATTGAAAATACCTTATGATATAATGTAATATGCAGTGTATCATTGAAAATACCTTATAATATATGGTAATTTGTAGTGTATCAATGAAAATACCTTATAATATAACGTAATATGCTGTGTATCATTGAAAATACCATCTAATATATCGTAATATATAGTTTATCATTGAAAATACTTTATAATATAACGTAATATGCAGTGTATCATTGAAAATACCATATAATATAACGTAATATGCAGTGTATCATTGAAAATACCTTATAATAAAACGTAATATGCAGTGTATCATTGAAAATACCTTAGAATATATGGTAATTCTAGTCTATCAATGAAAATACCTTATAATACAACGTAATATGCAGTGTATCATTGAAAATACCTTATAATATATCGTAATTTGTAGTGTATCATTGAAAATACCATATAGTATAACGTAATATGCAGTGCATCATTGAAAATACCTTATAATATATAGTAGTTTATCATTGAAAACATCTTATAATATAACGTAATATGCAGTGTATCATTGATAATACCTTATGATATAACGTAATGTGCAGTATATCATTGAAAATACCTTATAATATATGCTAATTTGAACTGTATCAATCAAAATACCTTCTAATATATCGTAAAATGCAGTGTATCATTGAAAATACCATATAATATAACGTAATATGCCGTGTATCATTGAAAATACCTTATGATATAACGTAATATGCAGTGTATCATTGAAAGTACCTTATGATATAACGTAATATGCAGTGTATCATTGAAAATACCTTATAATATATGGTAATTTGTAATGTATCAACGAAAATACCTTATAATATAATGTAATATGCAGTGTATCATTGAAAATACCATCTAATATATCGTAATATATAGTTTATCATTGAAAATACGTTATAATATAACGTAATATGCAGTGTAATATTGAAAATACCTTATAATATATCGTAATTTGTAGTGTATCATTAAAAATACCTTATAATATAACGTAATATGCAGTGTATCATTGAAAATACCTTATAATATATGGTAATTCTAGTCTATCAATGAAAAAACCTTATAATACAACGTAATATGCAGTGTATCAATGAAAATACCTTATAATATATCGTAATTTGTAGTGTATCATTGAAAATACCATATAGTATAACGTAATATGCAGTGCATCATTGAAAATACCTTATAATATAACGTAATATGCACTGTATCATTGAAAATACCTTATAATATAACGTAATATGCAGTGTATCATTGAAAATACCTTATAATATAACGTAATATGCAGTGTATCATTGAAAATACCTTATGATATAATGTAATATGCAGTGTATCATTGAAAATACCTTATAATATATGGTAATTTGTAGTGTATCAATGACAATACCTTATAATATAACGTAATATGCTGTGTATCATTGAAAATACCATCTAATATATCGTAATATATAGTTTATCATTGAAAATACTTTATAATATAACGTAATATGCAGTGTATCATTGAAAATACCATATAATATAACGTAATATGCAGTGTATCATTGAAAATACCTTATAATAAAACGTAATATGCAGTGTATCATTGAAAATACCTTAGAATATATGGTAATTCTAGTCTATCAATGAAAATACCTTATAATACAACGTAATATGCAGTGTATCATTGAAAATACCTTATAATATATCGTAATTTGTAGTGTATCATTGAAAATACCATATAGTATAACGTAATATGCAGTGCATCATTGAAAATACCTTATAATATATAGTAGTTTATCATTGAAAACATCTTATAATATAACGTAATATGCAGTGTATCATTGATAATACCTTATGATATAACGTAATGTGCAGTATATCATTGAAAATACCTTATAATATATGCTAATTTGAACTGTATCAATCAAAATACCTTCTAATATATCGTAAAATGCAGTGTATCATTGAAAATACCATATAATATAACGTAATATGCCGTGTATCATTGAAAATACCTTATGATATAACGTAATATGCAGTGTATCATTGAAAGTACCTTATGATATAACGTAATATGCAGTGTATCATTGAAAATACCTTATAATATATGGTAATTTGTAATGTATCAACGAAAATACCTTATAATATAATGTAATATGCAGTGTATCATTGAAAATACCATCTAATATATCGTAATATATAGTTTATAATTGAAAATACGTTATAATATAACGTAATATGCAGTGTAATATTGAAAATACCTTATAATATATCGTAATTTGTAGTGTATCATTAAAAATACCTTATAATATAACGTAATATGCAGTGTATCATTGAAAATACCTCATAATATAACGTAATATGCAGTGTATCATTGAAAACATCTTATAATATAACGTCATATGCAGTGTATCATTGAAAATACCTTATAATATAACGTAATATGCAGTGTATCATTGAAAATACCTTATGATATAATGTAATATGCAGTGTATCATTGAAAATACCTTATAATATATGGTAATTTGTAGTGTATCAATGAAAATACCTTATAATACAACGTAATATGCAGTGTATCATTGAAAATACCTTATAATATATCGTAATTTGTAGTGTATCATTGAAAATACCATATAGTATAACGTAATATGCAGTGCATCATTGAAAATACCTTATAATATATAGTAGTTTATCATTGAAAACATCTTATAATATAACGTAATATGCAGTGTATAATTGAAAATACCTTATGATATAACGTAATGTGCAGTATATCATTGAAAATACCTTATAATATATGGTAATTTGAACTGTATCAATCAAAATACCTTCTAATATATCGTAAAATGCAGTGTATCATTGAAAATACCATATAATATGACGTAATATGCCGTGTATCATTGAAAATACCTTATGATATAACGTAATATGCAGTGTATCATTGAAAGTACCTTATGATATAACGTAATATGCAGTGTATCATTGAAAATACCTTATAATATATGGTAATTTGTAATGTATCAACGAAAATACCTTATAATATAATGTAATATGCAGTGTATCATTGAAAATACCATATAATATATCGTAATATATAGTTTATCATTGAAAATACGTTATAATATAACGTAATATGCAGTGTATCATTGAAAATACCTTATAAAATATCGTAATTTGTAGTGTATCATTAAAAATACCTTATAATATAACGTAATATGCAGTGTATCATTGAAAGTACCTCATAATATAACGTAATATGCAGTGTATCATTGAAAACATCTTATAATATAACGTCATATGCAGTGTATCATTGAAAATACCTTATAATATAACGTAATATGCAGTGTATCATTGAAAATACCTTATAATATATCGTAATTTGTAGTGTATCATTAAAAATACCTTATAATATAACTTAATATGCAGTGTATCATTGAAAATACCTCATAATATAACGTAATATGCAGTGTATCATTGAAAACATCTTATAATATAACGTCATATGCAGTGTATCATTGAAAATACCTTATAATAAAACGTAATATGCAGTGTATCATTGAAAATACCTTATGATATAATGTAATATGCAGTGTATCATTGAAAATACCTTATAATATATGGTAATTTGTAGTGTATCAATGAAAATACCTTATAATATAACGTAATATGCAGTGTATCATTGAAAATACCATATAATATATCGTAATATATAGTTTATCATTGAAAATACCATATAGTATAACGTAATATGCAGTGCATCATTGAAAATACCTTATAATATAACGTAATATGCACTGTATCATTGAAAATACCTTATAATACAACGTAATATGCAGTGTATCATTGAAAATACCTTATAATATATCGTAATTTGTAGTGTATCATTGAAAATACCATATAGTATAACGTAATATGCAGTGCATCATTGAAAATACCTTATAATATAACGTAATATGCACTGTATCATTGAAAATACCTTATAATATAACGTAATATGCAGTGTATCATTGAAAATACCTTATAATATAACGTAATATGCAGTGTATCATTGAAAACATCTTATAATATAACGTCATATGCAGTGTATCATTG
>CAKAJI010000432.1:0-10000 GCA_916610255.1 Lasioglossum lativentre
GTCGCTTAGGTATCGCTGGAACGATAAAATTGCTAAGTACCGCGCCGTGTCGGTTAGACGGTTCGCGGTAAGAGTAAACTTTTTTCCTATCGTTCCTAGATGATTTTAAACGTTATATTCGTGGTAAACTGTGCATACGAAACCGTGTGTCGTGACGCCAGTTCTCTCGGACGCGTATTTACCGAGTTATAAGCGAGTTAACTTCCGGCGAGTCGCTTAGGTATCGCTGGAACGATAAAATTGCTAAGTACCGCGCCGTGTCGGTTAGACGGTTCGCGGTAAGAGTAAACTTTTTTCCTATCGTTCCTAGATGATTTTAAACGTTATATTCGTGGTAAACTGTGCATACGAAACCGTGTGTCGTGACGCCAGTTCTCTCGGACGCGTATTTACCGAGTTATAAGCGAGTTAACTTCCGGCGAGTCGCTTAGGTATCGCTGGAACGATAAAATTGCTAAGTACCGCGCCGTGTCGGTTAGACGGTTCGCGGTAAGAGTAAACTTTTTTCCTATCGTTCCTAGATGATTTTAAACGTTATATTCGTGGTAAACTGTGCATACGAAACCGTGTGTCGTGACGCCAGTTCTCTCGGACGCGTATTTACCGAGTTATAAGCGAGTTAACTTCCGGCGAGTCGCTTAGGTATCGCTGGAACGATAAAATTGCTAAGTACCGCGCCGTGTCGGTTAGACGGTTCGCGGTAAGAGTAAACTTTTTTCCTATCGTTCCTAGATGATTTTAAACGTTATATTCGTGGTAAACTGTGCATACGAAACCGTGTGTCGTGACGCCAGTTCTCTCGGACGCGTATTTACCGAGTTATAAGCGAGTTAACTTCCGGCGAGTCGCTTAGGTATCGCTGGAACGATAAAATTGCTAAGTACCGCGCCGTGTCGGTTAGACGGTTCGCGGTAAGAGTAAACTTTTTTCCTATCGTTCCTAGATGATTTTAAACGTTATATTCGTGGTAAACTGTGCATACGAAACCGTGTGTCGTGACGCCAGTTCTCTCGGACGCGTATTTACCGAGTTATAAGCGAGTTAACTTCCGGCGAGTCGCTTAGGTATCGCTGGAACGATAAAATTGCTAAGTACCGCGCCGTGTCGGTTAGACGGTTCGCGGTAAGAGTAAACTTTTTTCCTATCGTTCCTAGATGATTTTAAACGTTATATTCGTGGTAAACTGTGCATACGAAACCGTGTGTCGTGACGCCAGTTCTCTCGGACGCGTATTTACCGAGTTATAAGCGAGTTAACTTCCGGCGAGTCGCTTAGGTATCGCTGGAACGATAAAATTGCTAAGTACCGCGCCGTGTCGGTTAGACGGTTCGCGGTAAGAGTAAACTTTTTTCCTATCGTTCCTAGATGATTTTAAACGTTATATTCGTGGTAAACTGTGCATACGAAACCGTGTGTCGTGACGCCAGTTCTCTCGGACGCGTATTTACCGAGTTATAAGCGAGTTAACTTCCGGCGAGTCGCTTAGGTATCGCTGGAACGATAAAATTGCTAAGTACCGCGCCGTGTCGGTTAGACGGTTCGCGGTAAGAGTAAACTTTTTTCCTATCGTTCCTAGATGATTTTAAACGTTATATTCGTGGTAAACTGTGCATACGAAACCGTGTGTCGTGACGCCAGTTCTCTCGGACGCGTATTTACCGAGTTATAAGCGAGTTAACTTCCGGCGAGTCGCTTAGGTATCGCTGGAACGATAAAATTGCTAAGTACCGCGCCGTGTCGGTTAGACGGTTCGCGGTAAGAGTAAACTTTTTTCCTATCGTTCCTAGATGATTTTAAACGTTATATTCGTGGTAAACTGTGCATACGAAACCGTGTGTCGTGACGCCAGTTCTCTCGGACGCGTATTTACCGAGTTATAAGCGAGTTAACTTCCGGCGAGTCGCTTAGGTATCGCTGGAACGATAAAATTGCTAAGTACCGCGCCGTGTCGGTTAGACGGTTCGCGGTAAGAGTAAACTTTTTTCCTATCGTTCCTAGATGATTTTAAACGTTATATTCGTGGTAAACTGTGCATACGAAACCGTGTGTCGTGACGCCAGTTCTCTCGGACGCGTATTTACCGAGTTATAAGCGAGTTAACTTCCGGCGAGTCGCTTAGGTATCGCTGGAACGATAAAATTTCTAAGTACCGCGCCGTGTCGGTTAGACGGTTCGCGGTAAGAGTAAACTTTTTTCCTATCGTTCCTAGATGATTTTAAACGTTATATTCGTGGTAAACTGTGCATACGAAACCGTGTGTCGTGACGCCAGTTCTCTCGGACGCGTATTTACCGAGTTATAAGCGAGTTAACTTCCGGCGAGTCGCTTAGGTATCGCTGGAACCATAAAATTGCTAAGTACCGCGCCGTGTCGGTTAGACGGTTCGCGGTAAGAGTAAACTTTTTTCCTATCGTTCCTAGATGATTTTAAACGTTATATTCGTGGTAAACTGTGCATACGAAACCGTGTGTCGTGACGCCAGTTCTCTCGGACGCGTATTTACCGAGTTATAAGCGAGTTAACTTCCGGCGAGTCGCTTAGGTATCGCTGGAACGATAAAATTGCTAAGTACCGCGCCGTGTCGGTTAGACGGTTCGCGGTAAGAGTAAACTTTTTTCCTATCGTTCCTAGATGATTTTAAACGTTATATTCGTGGTAAACTGTGCATACGAAACCGTGTGTCGTGACGCCAGTTCTCTCGGACGCGTATTTACCGAGTTATAAGCGAGTTAACTTCCGGCGAGTCGCTTAGGTATCGCTGGAACGATAAAATTGCTAAGTACCGCGCCGTGTCGGTTAGACGGTTCGCGGTAAGAGTAAACTTTTTTCCTATCGTTCCTAGATGATTTTAAACGTTATATTCGTGGTAAACTGTGCATACGAAACCGTGTGTCGTGACGCCAGTTCTCTCGGACGCGTATTTACCGAGTTATAAGCGAGTTAACTTCCGGCGAGTCGCTTAGGTATCGCTGGAACGATAAAATTGCTAAGTACCGCGCCGTGTCGGTTAGACGGTTCGCGGTAAGAGTAAACTTTTTTCCTATCGTTCCTAGATGATTTTAAACGTTATATTCGTGGTAAACTGTGCATACGAAACCGTGTGTCGTGACGCCAGTTCTCTCGGACGCGTATTTACCGAGTTATAAGCGAGTTAACTTCCGGCGAGTCGCTTAGGTATCGCTGGAACGATAAAATTGCTAAGTAACGCGCCGTGTCGGTTAGACGGTTCGCGGTAAGAGTAAACTTTTTTCCTATCGTTCCTAGATGATTTTAAACGTTATATTCGTGGTAAACTGTGCATACGAAACCGTGTGTCGTGACGCCAGTTCTCTCGGACGCGTATTTACCGAGTTATAAGCGAGTTAACTTCCGGCGAGTCGCTTAGGTATCGCTGGAACGATAAAATTGCTAAGTACCGCGCCGTGTCGGTTAGACGGTTCGCGGTAAGAGTAAACTTTTTTCCTATCGTTCCTAGATGATTTTAAACGTTATATTCGTGGTAAACTGTGCATACGAAACCGTGTGTCGTGACGCCAGTTCTCTCGGACGCGTATTTACCGAGTTATAAGCGAGTTAACTTCCGGCGAGTCGCTTAGGTATCGCTGGAACGATAAAATTGCTAAGTACCGCGCCGTGTCGGTTAGACGGTTCGCGGTAAGAGTAAACTTTTTTCCTATCGTTCCTAGATGATTTTAAACGTTATATTCGTGGTAAACTGTGCATACGAAACCGTGTGTCGTGACGCCAGTTCTCTCGGACGCGTATTTACCGAGTTATAAGCGAGTTAACTTCCGGCGAGTCGCTTAGGTATCGCTGGAACGATAAAATTGCTAAGTACCGCGCCGTGTCGGTTAGACGGTTCGCGGTAAGAGTAAACTTTTTTCCTATCGTTCCTAGATGATTTTAAACGTTATATTCGTGGTAAACTGTGCATACGAAACCGTGTGTCGTGACGCCAGTTCTCTCGGACGCGTATTTACCGAGTTATAAGCGAGTTAACTTCCGGCGAGTCGCTTAGGTATCGCTGGAACGATAAAATTGCTAAGTACCGCGCCGTGTCGGTTAGACGGTTCGCGGTAAGAGTAAACTTTTTTCCTATCGTTCCTAGATGATTTTAAACGTTATATTCGTGGTAAACTGTGCATACGAAACCGTGTGTCGTGACGCCAGTTCTCTCGGACGCGTATTTACCGAGTTATAAGCGAGTTAACTTCCGGCGAGTCGCTTAGGTATCGCTGGAACGATAAAATTGCTAAGTACCGCGCCGTGTCGGTTAGACGGTTCGCGGTAAGAGTAAACTTTTTTCCTATCGTTCCTAGATGATTTTAAACGTTATATTCGTGGTAAACTGTGCATACGAAACCGTGTGTCGTGACGCCAGTTCTCTCGGACGCGTATTTACCGAGTTATAAGCGAGTTAACTTCCGGCGAGTCGCTTAGGTATCGCTGGAACGATAAAATTGCTAAGTACCGCGCCGTGTCGGTTAGACGGTTCGCGGTAAGAGTAAACTTTTTTCCTATCGTTCCTAGATGATTTTAAACGTTATATTCGTGGTAAACTGTGCATACGAAACCGTGTGTCGTGACGCCAGTTCTCTCGGACGCGTATTTACCGAGTTATAAGCGAGTTAACTTCCGGCGAGTCGCTTAGGTATCGCTGGAACGATAAAATTGCTAAGTACCGCGCCGTGTCGGTTAGACGGTTCGCGGTAAGAGTAAACTTTTTTCCTATCGTTCCTAGATGATTTTAAACGTTATATTCGTGGTAAACTGTGCATACGAAACCGTGTGTCGTGACGCCAGTTCTCTCGGACGCGTATTTACCGAGTTATAAGCGAGTTAACTTCCGGCGAGTCGCTTAGGTATCGCTGGAACGATAAAATTGCTAAGTACCGCGCCGTGTCGGTTAGACGGTTCGCGGTAAGAGTAAACTTTTTTCCTATCGTTCCTAGATGATTTTAAACGTTATATTCGTGGTAAACTGTGCATACGAAACCGTGTGTCGTGACGCCAGTTCTCTCGGACGCGTATTTACCGAGTTATAAGCGAGTTAACTTCCGGCGAGTCGCTTAGGTATCGCTGGAACGATAAAATTGCTAAGTACCGCGCCGTGTCGGTTAGACGGTTCGCGGTAAGAGTAAACTTTTTTCCTATCGTTCCTAGATGATTTTAAACGTTATATTCGTGGTAAACTGTGCATACGAAACCGTGTGTCGTGACGCCAGTTCTCTCGGACGCGTATTTACCGAGTTATAAGCGAGTTAACTTCCGGCGAGTCGCTTAGGTATCGCTGGAACGATAAAATTGCTAAGTACCGCGCCGTGTCGGTTAGACGGTTCGCGGTAAGAGTAAACTTTTTTCCTATCGTTCCTAGATGATTTTAAACGTTATATTCGTGGTAAACTGTGCATACGAAACCGTGTGTCGTGACGCCAGTTCTCTCGGACGCGTATTTACCGAGTTATAAGCGAGTTAACTTCCGGCGAGTCGCTTAGGTATCGCTGGAACGATAAAATTGCTAAGTACCGCGCCGTGTCGGTTAGACGGTTCGCGGTAAGAGTAAACTTTTTTCCTATCGTTCCTAGATGATTTTAAACGTTATATTCGTGGTAAACTGTGCATACGAAACCGTGTGTCGTGACGCCAGTTCTCTCGGACGCGTATTTACCGAGTTATAAGCGAGTTAACTTCCGGCGAGTCGCTTAGGTATCGCTGGAACGATAAAATTGCTAAGTACCGCGCCGTGTCGGTTAGACGGTTCGCGGTAAGAGTAAACTTTTTTCCTATCGTTCCTAGATGATTTTAAACGTTATATTCGTGGTAAACTGTGCATACGAAACCGTGTGTCGTGACGCCAGTTCTCTCGGACGCGTATTTACCGAGTTATAAGCGAGTTAACTTCCGGCGAGTCGCTTAGGTATCGCTGGAACGATAAAATTGCTAAGTACCGCGCCGTGTCGGTTAGACGGTTCGCGGTAAGAGTAAACTTTTTTCCTATCGTTCCTAGATGATTTTAAACGTTATATTCGTGGTAAACTGTGCATACGAAACCGTGTGTCGTGACGCCAGTTCTCTCGGACGCGTATTTACCGAGTTATAAGCGAGTTAACTTCCGGCGAGTCGCTTAGGTATCGCTGGAACGATAAAATTGCTAAGTACCGCGCCGTGTCGGTTAGACGGTTCGCGGTAAGAGTAAACTTTTTTCCTATCGTTCCTAGATGATTTTAAACGTTATATTCGTGGTAAACTGTGCATACGAAACCGTGTGTCGTGACGCCAGTTCTCTCGGACGCGTATTTACCGAGTTATAAGCGAGTTAACTTCCGGCGAGTCGCTTAGGTATCGCTGGAACGATAAAATTGCTAAGTACCGCGCCGTGTCGGTTAGACGGTTCGCGGTAAGAGTAAACTTTTTTCCTATCGTTCCTAGATGATTTTAAACGTTATATTCGTGGTAAACTGTGCATACGAAACCGTGTGTCGTGACGCCAGTTCTCTCGGACGCGTATTTACCGAGTTATAAGCGAGTTAACTTCCGGCGAGTCGCTTAGGTATCGCTGGAACGATAAAATTGCTAAGTACCGCGCCGTGTCGGTTAGACGGTTCGCGGTAAGAGTAAACTTTTTTCCTATCGTTCCTAGATGATTTTAAACGTTATATGCGTGGTAAACTGTGCATACGAAACCGTGTGTCGTGACGCCAGTTCTCTCGGACGCGTATTTACCGAGTTATAAGCGAGTTAACTTCCGGCGAGTCGCTTAGGTATCGCTGGAACGATAAAATTGCTAAGTACCGCGCCGTGTCGGTTAGACGGTTCGCGGTAAGAGTAAACTTTTTTCCTATCGTTCCTAGATGATTTTAAACGTTATATTAGTGGTAAACTGTGCATACGAAACCGTGTGTCGTGACGCCAGTTCTCTCGGACGCGTATTTACCGAGTTATAAGCGAGTTAACTTCCGGCGAGTCGCTTAGGTATCGCTGGAACGATAAAATTGCTAAGTACCGCGCCGTGTCGGTTAGACGGTTCGCGGTAAGAGTAAACTTTTTTCCTATCGTTCCTAGATGATTTTAAACGTTATATTCGTGGTAAACTGTGCATACGAAACCGTGTGTCGTGACGCCAGTTCTCTCGGACGCGTATTTACCGAGTTATAAGCGAGTTAACTTCCGGCGAGTCGCTTAGGTATCGCTGGAACGATAAAATTGCTAAGTACCGCGCCGTGTCGGTTAGACGGTTCGCGGTAAGAGTAAACTTTTTTCCTATCGATCCTAGATGATTTTAAACGTTATATTCGTGGTAAACTGTGCATACGAAACCGTGTGTCGTGACGCCAGTTCTCTCGGACGCGTATTTACCGAGTTATAAGCGAGTTAACTTCCGGCGAGTCGCTTAGGTATCGCTGGAACGATAAAATTGCTAAGTACCGCGCCGTGTCGGTTAGACGGTTCGCGGTAAGAGTAAACTTTTTTCCTATCGTTCCTAGATGATTTTAAACGTTATATTCGTGGTAAACTGTGCATACGAAACCGTGTGTCGTGACGCCAGTTCTCTCGGACGCGTATTTACCGAGTTATAAGCGAGTTAACTTCCGGCGAGTCGCTTAGGTATCGCTGGAACGATAAAATTGCTAAGTACCGCGCCGTGTCGGTTAGACGGTTCGCGGTAAGAGTAAACTTTTTTCCTATCGTTCCTAGATGATTTTAAACGTTATATTCGTGGTAAACTGTGCATACGAAACCGTGTGTCGTGACGCCAGTTCTCTCGGACGCGTATTTACCGAGTTATAAGCGAGTTAACTTCCGGCGAGTCGCTTAGGTATCGCTGGAACGATAAAATTGCTAAGTACCGCGCCGTGTCGGTTAGACGGTTCGCGGTAAGAGTAAACTTTTTTCCTATCGTTCCTAGATGATTTTAAACGTTATATTCGTGGTAAACTGTGCATACGAAACCGTGTGTCGTGACGCCAGTTCTCTCGGACGCGTATTTACCGAGTTATAAGCGAGTTAACTTCCGGCGAGTCGCTTAGGTATCGCTGGAACGATAAAATTGCTAAGTACCGCGCCGTGTCGGTTAGACGGTTCGCGGTAAGAGTAAACTTTTTTCCTATCGTTCCTAGATGATTTTAAACGTTATATTCGTGGTAAACTGTGCATACGAAACCGTGTGTCGTGACGCCAGTTCTCTCGGACGCGTATTTACCGAGTTATAAGCGAGTTAACTTCCGGCGAGTCGCTTAGGTATCGCTGGAACGATAAAATTGCTAAGTACCGCGCCGTGTCGGTTAGACGGTTCGCGGTAAGAGTAAACTTTTTTCCTATCGTTCCTAGATGATTTTAAACGTTATATTCGTGGTAAACTGTGCATACGAAACCGTGTGTCGTGACGCCAGTTCTCTCGGACGCGTATTTACCGAGTTATAAGCGAGTTAACTTCCGGCGAGTCGCTTAGGTATCGCTGGAACGATAAAATTGCTAAGTACCGCGCCGTGTCGGTTAGACGGTTCGCGGTAAGAGTAAACTTTTTTCCTATCGTTCCTAGATGATTTTAAACGTTATATTCGTGGTAAACTGTGCATACGAAACCGTGTGTCGTGACGCCAGTTCTCTCGGACGCGTATTTACCGAGTTATAAGCGAGTTAACTTCCGGCGAGTCGCTTAGGTATCGCTGGAACGATAAAATTGCTAAGTACCGCGCCGTGTCGGTTAGACGGTTCGCGGTAAGAGTAAACTTTTTTCCTATCGTTCCTAGATGATTTTAAACGTTATATTCGTGGTAAACTGTGCATACGAAACCGTGTGTCGTGACGCCAGTTCTCTCGGACGCGTATTTACCGAGTTATAAGCGAGTTAACTTCCGGCGAGTCGCTTAGGTATCGCTGGAACGATAAAATTGCTAAGTACCGCGCCGTGTCGGTTAGACGGTTCGCGGTAAGAGTAAACTTTTTTCCTATCGTTCCTAGATGATTTTAAACGTTATATTCGTGGTAAACTGTGCATACGAAACCGTGTGTCGTGACGCCAGTTCTCTCGGACGCGTATTTACCGAGTTATAAGCGAGTTAACTTCCGGCGAGTCGCTTAGGTATCGCTGGAACGATAAAATTGCTAAGTACCGCGCCGTGTCGGTTAGACGGTTCGCGGTAAGAGTAAACTTTTTTCCTATCGTTCCTAGATGATTTTAAACGTTATATTCGTGGTAAACTGTGCATACGAAACCGTGTGTCGTGACGCCAGTTCTCTCGGACGCGTATTTACCGAGTTATAAGCGAGTTAACTTCCGGCGAGTCGCTTAGGTATCGCTGGAACGATAAAATTGCTAAGTACCGCGCCGTGTCGGTTAGACGGTTCGCGGTAAGAGTAAACTTTTTTCCTATCGTTCCTAGATGATTTTAAACGTTATATTCGTGGTAAACTGTGCATACGAAACCGTGTGTCGTGACGCCAGTTCTCTCGGACGCGTATTTACCGAGTTATAAGCGAGTTAACTTCCGGCGAGTCGCTTAGGTATCGCTGGAACGATAAAATTGCTAAGTACCGCGCCGTGTCGGTTAGACGGTTCGCGGTAAGAGTAAACTTTTTTCCTATCGTTCCTAGATGATTTTAAACGTTATATTCGTGGTAAACTGTGCATACGAAACCGTGTGTCGTGACGCCAGTTCTCTCGGACGCGTATTTACCGAGTTATAAGCGAGTTAACTTCCGGCGAGTCGCTTAGGTATCGCTGGAACGATAAAATTGCTAAGTACCGCGCCGTGTCGGTTAGACGGTTCGCGGTAAGAGTAAACTTTTTTCCTATCGTTCCTAGATGATTTTAAACGTTATATTCGTGGTAAACTGTGCATACGAAACCGTGTGTCGTGACGCCAGTTCTCTCGGACGCGTATTTACCGAGTTATAAGCGAGTTAACTTCCGGCGAGTCGCTTAGGTATCGCTGGAACGATAAAATTGCTAAGTACCGCGCCGTGTCGGTTAGACGGTTCGCGGTAAGAGTAAACTTTT
>CAKAJI010000432.1:15000-20000 GCA_916610255.1 Lasioglossum lativentre
TAGCCTGTCGAGAGGTAATCGGTTCGCGGATCCGCGGGCGCGATTCGCGGGTTCGCGGACGCGGCTCACGGTTTCCCGGTTACGATTCGCGGATGCAAGGTCGCGGTTCGCGGATTCGCGGACGTGGTTCGGAGTTTCGCGGACGCGGTTCGCGGGTTCGCGGTCGCGGTACGCGGTTTCGCGGTTCGCGGTTTCGCGGTTCGCGGTTTCGCGGTTCGCGGTTTCGCGGTTCGCGGTTTCGCGGTTCGCGGTTTCGCGGTTCGCGGTTTCGCGGTCGCGGTTCGCGGGCTCGCGGTTGCGGGTCGCGGTTTCGCGGAGGCGGGTCACGGATTCGCGGACGCGGGTCACGGTTTCGCGATTCGCGGGTTCGCGGTCGTGGGTCGCGGTTTCGCGGACGCGGTTCGCGGGTTCGCGGACGCGATTCGCGGTTTCGCGGACGCGGTTCGCGGGTTCGCGGTCGCGGTTCGCGGTTTCGCGGTTCGCGGTTTCGCGGTTCGCGGCTTCGCGGTTCGCGGTTTCGCGGTCGCGGTTCGCCGGCTCGCGGTCGCGGGTCGCGGTTTCGCGGACGCGGGTCACGGTTTCGCGGACGCGGGTCACGGTTTCGCGGTTCGCGGGTTCGCGGTTCGCGGGTTCGCGGTCGCGGGTCGCGGTTTCGCGGGTGCGGTTCGCGGTGTTGCGGCGTGGTCGCGGATTTTCGCTGACGCGAGTTGGGTCTGCATCGGGGGGCGGGGTGGGTCGGTGTACTCTATACGGTGGTGGTTGGGGATTCTCTTCCTTTAGCCGCAGGATACCGCGTATCGCTTTGGCTACGGTCGAGAATGTCGTCGCGTTTAATAATGTGGGGGTCATCGGAGGCCACTCGCGGTCGCCGTGGTTTCTGCACACGCTTCTGAGAGCGGCACGCTCTGTCTCGTACAGAGGGCACTCGAAGAAGGTGTGTTTCGGGGTATCATTGCCCTCGCCGCAACGGCAGCCCGGGCTGTCGGCGAGGCCTCTACTATGAAGTTTGTCCGCGAAGTCACCGTGCCCCGAGATGAATTGGGATATATAGTGGTTCAAAAAGAACCATCCCATATTCATCCGTTGCATTACGTCCGGCAGGAGGCGGTGGGTGTATCTCCCGTTATTGGAGTTGTCCCATCGCTCCTGCCATTCGCGCAGCAAGGGCGCGGAAATTTCGACGGAGCTCTCTTCGTGGTATTCTGGGGGGGCGGCGTAGGTTGGGGGGAGGGGGGTTCCCGTTCGCGTGCTGTATAAAAGTGTCGCGCGCCTAATGTGCAAATCGAGCGGTGGAGCTCCTGCCATAACGAGGAGAGCGTCGGTGGAAATTGTCCTATACGCTTTGGTGGTACGCAAGAGAGCGTGCCTTTGCGCAATGAGTAGGTCCCTAATACACGTTTTGTTTAACAGGTCGCTCCACGCCGGAGCAGCGTAGGTGGAGATCGGAAGGAAGAGGCCCTTGTATAGGACCTTAAGGGACCTATACTTGAGCCCCCAGCTCCTGCGGGCTATCGCGGTCAGGGAATTGAACTTCTCGGCGCACTTCGTCCTGATTTTCCGGACGTGAGTACGGATTCTCAGGCCTTGATCGAAGTAAACGCCGAGGTACCTAACGGTTTTTACCATACGGATCTGACTCGATTGAATTCTAATGGTCGGGGGTCTACTAATGTCGAGATGTCCACGAAGAAGGATCATCTCCGATTTTCCCTGAGATAGGGACAGTTTTTCCGACTCGCACCATTTTTCAATGGTGTTCGTCGCAGACTGCCCCTTTCGTTCTAGTTCGAGTCTGCTGTCACCCGACACGAGAAGCAGAAGGTCGTCCGCGTACGCGAACGCCTCAACGCCCTCGCTAGTCAGGGTATTCAGCAGGTCATCGAACACTAAATTCCAGAGGCTGGGGCCGAGAATCGAGCCCTGAGGACAGCCCCTGGAGACCGATTTATCGACGCGAGATTGTTTTCCGATGAGCGAGGCTGTGCGGTTGTTTAGGTAGTCGGAAACGAGAGTGTACAGATTTTTCGGGCAGCCCCTTTCCTTCAGGCGGAAGAGTACGCTGGGCCACCACACGTGGTCGAACGCACCCGAGATGTCGAACAAAATTGCCAGGGCATATTTTGCTGTTGACGCCCCGAGGCGCTCTCGCACGCTGAGGATGGCGTCAGTCGTCGACTTCTGCTTCCGGAAACCGAACTGCCTAGGGGACGCGTGGAGTGGGTCGAGGAATAACGGTTCGAGCCGCTCGCGGATCAACTTTTCCAGGCATTTACCGACTACAGAGAGTAGGCAAATTGGCCTGTAGGAGTTGGTAGTGGACTCGTCGCGATCGGGGCCTTTGAGGAGGGCGCGAATGGAACCGGACTTCCACGGTGCTGGGAAGCAACCGTGGGATAGGCAGCCATTGAAGAGGGCCTTGAGGTCTTTCTTTAAGAGCGGGTAGGCAGCCTTAAGCATTCCGACCTCGATGAGATCGGAGCCTGGTGCTTTGCCGTTACGGAGGGAGCGGATCGCGCGGTGGATTTCATCGTCGGTGAAGAGATCTGTATCCGTGGTGTTCGGTGGGACGTCGCGGAGGGATCTTCGAAGACGCTGGGACTCGAGGGTATCCGGCGTGTCATCCGGGACGAGGGCATGGAGGAGATTGCGCGCGGACTCCTCCCATGTAATCGGGGCTCCGGCCGATGTCGGTGTTGACGCGAGAACTGTGTCGGGACGGATTTTCTTAACGCAAATTTTATATGCCGCTCCCCATGGGTTTTCGTTACCGGTTTTTGAAATAAACTCGCGCCAGCTGGAACGCTTGGCGCTTTGGATCGCGTTGGTGTATTCCCTACGAATTCGGAGATACGCGATGCGTTTCGAATTCCTAGTGGATGGGTCGGACTCCACTTGGAAGGCCTTCCGCGTACGGTAGGTTCTCTTCTTGAGTGTCGTCAAATTTTCCGTCCACCAGGGAACCGACTTCGCATAGGATTTCTTGTTCGGAATGGATTGGTTCGCGGCGGATAATATCGCGGCTTGAATTGACGCGGCGGAGAGCTCTACTGCGGATCGGTCGTGGAATTGAAAATCACCGGGCGTCTCGGATCGAGCATTGTACAATGCCATTTGGAATTTCTCCCAGTCGGCTCGGTTTATATTGAATCTCGCGGTTGGGGTGGCTTGATTTGTTCTGGTTGGCGCGTTGTAGGTGAAAGTGATCGGATTGTGGTCACTAGTGGTCCAGTTTTCATGGACCGACCAGTCATTTATGTACCGGACTGCCGCGAAACTCGAAAGCGTTATATCTACGTTGGAGGATCCTTTATGGTTACGAAAGGTGGGCGGGTTACCGGGTTCATTGAGGACTACCAAATTTTCATGGGTTATTACCCATTCCAATTCTTCGCCTCGCTGGTCGGTTATAGTGCTGTGCCATTGCGACGACTTCGCGTTGGCATCGGCAGCGATAATTAATTTCTGTCCGCGGAGGGAGCGACATATTTGAGATATTCTCGCCAGATACCTTTCGATATCGTGCGAAAACTTGAAGTACACGCTAGCGAGGTACAGTTTCCCGAAGGGCCCTGTGACCTCGATGCACGTGCAATATTCGTCACTGAGCTGTGTGATTTTAAGGATCGCGATGTTCGTGTTGCGGATCGCGATTCCAGCCATGGCACGGTTGCCAGGCTTCGCGCCGGAGACGGTAATATATTTGGTGAGGCCAATAAATTTGCCCTTCACGTTGTACGGTTCTTGCATAAGGAGAATATCAATGTTCTCGCGTCTCATAACCTGACATATTTCGAGGGACGCGTTCTGGGAGCCGCGGAGGTTCGCTTGCGCTATCTTGAGGGACGGGCAAATTCGCGGGGGAGAACTATTCATAATTGGTTCGCTTCAGGACCTGATCTTTCGCGGAATGAAGGCACGGGCAGTCCTTGCTAGTCACGAGGTGGTTGTGTTCCTTACCATGTTTCCTGCAGTTCGAGCAGACCGGGTCTTTCGACTTGCTGGGGCACGTCTTGAAATTATGGCCGGTTGAGGCGCAGTATCCGCAAACCTCCTTCTCGGCCCTGCAGTGCTTCGTAGTGTGCCCGTACGACTGGCACTTATAACAGCGGGTGGCCGCTATATAGTCGTCGATACGACAGCTGTCCCATCCGAGGTAGATCCTGTTGTTGTTTCGTAGAAGTATGTCTCTGGCAGACTTCGAGACCTCGAGGATGAGATGGTGGGTCGGTTTGTCTCGGGGGCCGGATCGGAAAGAAACTTTAGCATTACTTTTGACCACGGTCCGCTCCTTTGGGTCTTCAACATTTTGTTGAATTATCGCGTCGATGATCTCCTGGTCGTTATCGGAGCGCGGTGCGTTGTATATTATGACGCGAGGGGATTTTTTCGGGGGGTCGGCGGCGATGAGACCAGCGTCCCGAAGTTTCCGGCACTGGGTTATTCCCGTAAGGTTACAACCCTTTGCCGCCTCGATCAGGATTCCGTTCCCGCCGATATTACGTAGGCCGCGGACGCGTACGTTATATTCTGCCGGGGACAGTAGGCGTTGCACTGCCTGCTTTGTAGCTTCGCTCGACGCGAACATCTTCGGGTCTTTCGGGATAATTGTCACGACGTTAGGGGGGTCCCGTTTCATGGTGGAGGTGGCGACGGCTTTCGCGGAGAGGCGGAGACGCGACGCGTACGTATCGGCGGCTGGTTTCGACGCGGGGGCGGCGGGTAAGTGAGCGCGAGGGGGGCCGGCGGATTTAAGGGTCTCGATTTGACCTTCGAGAAACCTATTAGCCATTAACGCGTCGGCTAACAGATTACCGAGGTCGGTACACGCGGTCACGATGTGCTCGGCGGCGCGGCGGTTCACATTGTTTTCCTCGGCGAAAACAAAGTTTTGTAGCTTCCGGATTATAGCTTCGGACTGTCCCTTTAACGCGTTAATGTTCCTGGTGTCCTCGTCCGGATTTTTGGGCACTTCAACTTTCTTCTCTGCTCCGGCGTCCTCG
>CAKAJI010000432.1:30000-40000 GCA_916610255.1 Lasioglossum lativentre
GTTAACTTCCGGCGAGTCGCTTAGGTATCGCTGGAACGATAAAATTGCTAAGTACCGCGCCGTGTCGGTTAGACGGTTCGCGGTAAGAGTAAACTTTTTTCCTATCGTTCCTAGATGATTTTAAACGTTATATTCGTGGTAAACTGTGCATACGAAACCGTGTGTCGTGACGCCAGTTCTCTCGGACGCGTATTTACCGAGTTATAAGCGAGTTAACTTCCGGCGAGTCGCTTAGGTATCGCTGGAACGATAAAATTGCTAAGTACCGCGCCGTGTCGGTTAGACGGTTCGCGGTAAGAGTAAACTTTTTTCCTATCGTTCCTAGATGATTTTAAACGTTATATTCGTGGTAAACTGTGCATACGAAACCGTGTGTCGTGACGCCAGTTCTCTCGGACGCGTATTTACCGAGTTATAAGCGAGTTAACTTCCGGCGAGTCGCTTAGGTATCGCTGGAACGATAAAATTGCTAAGTACCGCGCCGTGTCGGTTAGACGGTTCGCGGTAAGAGTAAACTTTTTTCCTATCGTTCCTAGATGATTTTAAACGTTATATTCGTGGTAAACTGTGCATACGAAACCGTGTGTCGTGACGCCAGTTCTCTCGGACGCGTATTTACCGAGTTATAAGCGAGTTAACTTCCGGCGAGTCGCTTAGGTATCGCTGGAACGATAAAATTGCTAAGTACCGCGCCGTGTCGGTTAGACGGTTCGCGGTAAGAGTAAACTTTTTTCCTATCGTTCCTAGATGATTTTAAACGTTATATTCGTGGTAAACTGTGCATACGAAACCGTGTGTCGTGACGCCAGTTCTCTCGGACGCGTATTTACCGAGTTATAAGCGAGTTAACTTCCGGCGAGTCGCTTAGGTATCGCTGGAACGATAAAATTGCTAAGTACCGCGCCGTGTCGGTTAGACGGTTCGCGGTAAGAGTAAACTTTTTTCCTATCGTTCCTAGATGATTTTAAACGTTATATTCGTGGTAAACTGTGCATACGAAACCGTGTGTCGTGACGCCAGTTCTCTCGGACGCGTATTTACCGAGTTATAAGCGAGTTAACTTCCGGCGAGTCGCTTAGGTATCGCTGGAACGATAAAATTGCTAAGTACCGCGCCGTGTCGGTTAGACGGTTCGCGGTAAGAGTAAACTTTTTTCCTATCGTTCCTAGATGATTTTAAACGTTATATTCGTGGTAAACTGTGCATACGAAACCGTGTGTCGTGACGCCAGTTCTCTCGGACGTGTATTTACCGAGTTATAAGCGAGTTAACTTCCGGCGAGTCGCTTAGGTATCGCTGGAACGATAAAATTGCTAAGTACCGCGCCGTGTCGGTTAGACGGTTCGCGGTAAGAGTAAACTTTTTTCCTATCGTTCCTAGATGATTTTAAACGTTATATTCGTGGTAAACTGTGCATACGAAACCGTGTGTCGTGACGCCAGTTCTCTCGGACGCGTATTTACCGAGTTATAAGCGAGTTAACTTCCGGCGAGTCGCTTAGGTATCGCTGGAACGATAAAATTGCTAAGTACCGCGCCGTGTCGGTTAGACGGTTCGCGGTAAGAGTAAACTTTTTTCCTATCGTTCCTAGATGATTTTAAACGTTATATTCGTGGTAAACTGTGCATACGAAACCGTGTGTCGTGACGCCAGTTCTCTCGGACGCGTATTTACCGAGTTATAAGCGAGTTAACTTCCGGCGAGTCGCTTAGGTATCGCTGGAACGATAAAATTGCTAAGTACCGCGCCGTGTCGGTTAGACGGTTCGCGGTAAGAGTAAACTTTTTTCCTATCGTTCCTAGATGATTTTAAACGTTATATTCGTGGTAAACTGTGCATACGAAACCGTGTGTCGTGACGCCAGTTCTCTCGGACGCGTATTTACCGAGTTATAAGCGAGTTAACTTCCGGCGAGTCGCTCAGGTATCGCTGGAACGATAAAATTGCTAAGTACCGCGCCGTGTCGGTTAGACGGTTCGCGGTAAGAGTAAACTTTTTTCCTATCGTTCCTAGATGATTTTAAACGTTATATTCGTGGTAAACTGTGCATACGAAACCGTGTGTCGTGACGCCAGTTCTCTCGGACGCGTATTTACCGAGTTATAAGCGAGTTAACTTCCGGCGAGTCGCTTAGGTATCGCTGGAACGATAAAATTGCTAAGTACCGCGCCGTGTCGGTTAGACGGTTCGCGGTAAGAGTAAACTTTTTTCCTATCGTTCCTAGATGATTTTAAACGTTATATTCGTGGTAAACTGTGCATACGAAACTGTGTGTCGTGACGCCAGTTCTCTCGGACGCGTATTTACCGAGTTATAAGCGAGTTAACTTCCGGCGAGTCGCTTAGGTATCGCTGGAACGATAAAATTGCTAAGTACCGCGCCGTGTCGGTTAGACGGTTCGCGGTAAGAGTAAACTTTTTTCCTATCGTTCCTAGATGATTTTAAACGTTATATTCGTGGTAAACTGTGCATACGAAACCGTGTGTCGTGACGCCAGTTCTCTCGGACGCGTATTTACCGAGTTATAAGCGAGTTAACTTCCGGCGAGTCGCTTAGGTATCGCTGGAACGATAAAATTGCTAAGTACCGCGCCGTGTCGGTTAGACGGTTCGCGGTAAGAGTAAACTTTTTTCCTATCGTTCCTAGATGATTTTAAACGTTATATTCGTGGTAAACTGTGCATACGAAACCGTGTGTCGTGACGCCAGTTCTCTCGGACGCGTATTTACCGAGTTATAAGCGAGTTAACTTCCGGCGAGTCGCTTAGGTATCGCTGGAACGATAAAATTGCTAAGTACCGCGCCGTGTCGGTTAGACGGTTCGCGGTAAGAGTAAACTTTTTTCCTATCGTTCCTAGATGATTTTAAACGTTATATTCGTGGTAAACTGTGCATACGAAACCGTGTGTCGTGACGCCAGTTCTCTCGGACGCGTATTTACCGAGTTATAAGCGAGTTAACTTCCGGCGAGTCGCTTAGGTATCGCTGGAACGATAAAATTGCTAAGTACCGCGCCGTGTCGGTTAGACGGTTCGCGGTAAGAGTAAACTTTTTTCCTATCGTTCCTAGATGATTTTAAACGTTATATTCGTGGTAAACTGTGCATACGAAACCGTGTGTCGTGACGTCAGTTCTCTCGGACGCGTATTTACCGAGTTATAAGCGAGTTAACTTCCGGCGAGTCGCTTAGGTATCGCTGGAACGATAAAATTGCTAAGTACCGCGCCGTGTCGGTTAGACGGTTCGCGGTAAGAGTAAACTTTTTTCCTATCGTTCCTAGATGATTTTAAACGTTATATTCGTGGTAAACTGTGCATACGAAACTGTGTGTCGTGACGCCAGTTCTCTCGGACGCGTATTTACCGAGTTATAAGCGAGTTAACTTCCGGCGAGTCGCTTAGGTATCGCTGGAACGATAAAATTGCTAAGTACCGCGCCGTGTCGGTTAGACGGTTCGCGGTAAGAGTAAACTTTTTTCCTATCGTTCCTAGATGATTTTAAACGTTATATTCGTGGTAAACTGTGCATACGAAACCGTGTGTCGTGACGCCAGTTCTCTCGGACGCGTATTTACCGAGTTATAAGCGAGTTAACTTCCGGCGAGTCGCTTAGGTATCGCTGGAACGATAAAATTGCTAAGTACCGCGCCGTGTCGGTTAGACGGTTCGCGGTAAGAGTAAACTTTTTTCCTATCGTTCCTAGATGATTTTAAACGTTATATTCGTGGTAAACTGTGCATACGAAACCGTGTGTCGTGACGCCAGTTCTCTCGGACGCGTATTTACCGAGTTATAAGCGAGTTAACTTCCGGCGAGTCGCTTAGGTATCGCTGGAACGATAAAATTGCTAAGTACCGCGCCGTGTCGGTTAGACGGTTCGCGGTAAGAGTAAACTTTTTTCCTATCGTTCCTAGATGATTTTAAACGTTATATTCGTGGTAAACTGTGCATACGAAACCGTGTGTCGTGACGCCAGTTCTCTCGGACGCGTATTTACCGAGTTATAAGCGAGTTAACTTCCGGCGAGTCGCTTAGGTATCGCTGGAACGATAAAATTGCTAAGTACCGCGCCGTGTCGGTTAGACGGTTCGCGGTAAGAGTAAACTTTTTTCCTATCGTTCCTAGATGATTTTAAACGTTATATTCGTGGTAAACTGTGCATACGAAACTGTGTGTCGTGACGCCAGTTCTCTCGGACGCGTATTTACCGAGTTATAAGCGAGTTAACTTCCGGCGAGTCGCTTAGGTATCGCTGGAACGATAAAATTGCTAAGTACCGCGCCGTGTCGGTTAGACGGTTCGCGGTAAGAGTAAACTTTTTTCCTATCGTTCCTAGATGATTTTAAACGTTATATTCGTGGTAAACTGTGCATACGAAACCGTGTGTCGTGACGCCAGTTCTCTCGGACGCGTATTTACCGAGTTATAAGCGAGTTAACTTCCGGCGAGTCGCTTAGGTATCGCTGGAACGATAAAATTGCTAAGTACCGCGCCGTGTCGGTTAGACGGTTCGCGGTAAGAGTAAACTTTTTTCCTATCGTTCCTAGATGATTTTAAACGTTATATTCGTGGTAAACTGTGCATACGAAACCGTGTGTCGTGACGCCAGTTCTCTCGGACGCGTATTTACCGAGTTATAAGCGAGTTAACTTCCGGCGAGTCGCTTAGGTATCGCTGGAACGATAAAATTGCTAAGTACCGCGCCGTGTCGGTTAGACGGTTCGCGGTAAGAGTAAACTTTTTTCCTATCGTTCCTAGATGATTTTAAACGTTATATTCGTGGTAAACTGTGCATACGAAACCGTGTGTCGTGACGCCAGTTCTCTCGGACGCGTATTTACCGAGTTATAAGCGAGTTAACTTCCGGCGAGTCGCTTAGGTATCGCTGGAACGATAAAATTGCTAAGTACCGCGCCGTGTCGGTTAGACGGTTCGCGGTAAGAGTAAACTTTTTTCCTATCGTTCCTAGATGATTTTAAACGTTATATTCGTGGTAAACTGTGCATACGAAACCGTGTGTCGTGACGCCAGTTCTCTCGGACGCGTATTTACCGAGTTATAAGCGAGTTAACTTCCGGCGAGTCGCTTAGGTATCGCTGGAACGATAAAATTGCTAAGTACCGCGCCGTGTCGGTTAGACGGTTCGCGGTAAGAGTAAACTTTTTTCCTATCGTTCCTAGATGATTTTAAACGTTATATTCGTGGTAAACTGTGCATACGAAACCGTGTGTCGTGACGCCAGTTCTCTCGGACGCGTATTTACCGAGTTATAAGCGAGTTAACTTCCGGCGAGTCGCTTAGGTATCGCTGGAACGATAAAATTGCTAAGTACCGCGCCGTGTCGGTTAGACGGTTCGCGGTAAGAGTAAACTTTTTTCCTATCGTTCCTAGATGATTTTAAACGTTATATTCGTGGTAAACTGTGCATACGAAACCGTGTATCGTGACGCCAGTTCTCTCGGACGCGTATTTACCGAGTTATAAGCGAGTTAACTTCCGGCGAGTCGCTTAGGTATCGCTGGAACGATAAAATTGCTAAGTACCGCGCCGTGTCGGTTAGACGGTTCGCGGTAAGAGTAAACTTTTTTCCTATCGTTCCTAGATGATTTTAAACGTTATATTCGTGGTAAACTGTGCATACGAAACCGTGTGTCGTGACGCCAGTTCTCTCGGACGCGTATTTACCGAGTTATAAGCGAGTTAACTTCCGGCGAGTCGCTTAGGTATCGCTGGAACGATAAAATTGCTAAGTACCGCGCCGTGTCGGTTAGACGGTTCGCGGTAAGAGTAAACTTTTTTCCTATCGTTCCTAGATGATTTTAAACGTTATATTCGTGGTAAACTGTGCATACGAAACCGTGTGTCGTGACGCCAGTTCTCTCGGACGCGTATTTACCGAGTTATAAGCGAGTTAACTTCCGGCGAGTCGCTTAGGTATCGCTGGAACGATAAAATTGCTAAGTACCGCGCCGTGTCGGTTAGACGGTTCGCGGTAAGAGTAAACTTTTTTCCTATCGTTCCTAGATGATTTTAAACGTTATATTCGTGGTAAACTGTGCATACGAAACCGTGTGTCGTGACGCCAGTTCTCTCGGACGCGTATTTACCGAGTTATAAGCGAGTTAACTTCCGGCGAGTCGCTTAGGTATCGCTGGAACGATAAAATTGCTAAGTACCGCGCCGTGTCGGTTAGACGGTTCGCGGTAAGAGTAAACTTTTTTCCTATCGTTCCTAGATGATTTTAAACGTTATATTCGTGGTAAACTGTGCATACGAAACCGTGTGTCGTGACGCCAGTTCTCTCGGACGCGTATTTACCGAGTTATAAGCGAGTTAACTTCCGGCGAGTCGCTTAGGTATCGCTGGAACGATAAAATTGCTAAGTACCGCGCCGTGTCGGTTAGACGGTTCGCGGTAAGAGTAAACTTTTTTCCTATCGTTCCTAGATGATTTTAAACGTTATATTCGTGGTAAACTGTGCATACGAAACTGTGTGTCGTGACGCCAGTTCTCTCGGACGCGTATTTACCGAGTTATAAGCGAGTTAACTTCCGGCGAGTCGCTTAGGTATCGCTGGAACGATAAAATTGCTAAGTACCGCGCCGTGTCGGTTAGACGGTTCGCGGTAAGAGTAAACTTTTTTCCTATCGTTCCTAGATGATTTTAAACGTTATATTCGTGGTAAACTGTGCATACGAAACCGTGTGTCGTGACGCCAGTTCTCTCGGACGCGTATTTACCGAGTTATAAGCGAGTTAACTTCCGGCGAGTCGCTTAGGTATCGCTGGAACGATAAAATTGCTAAGTACCGCGCCGTGTCGGTTAGACGGTTCGCGGTAAGAGTAAACTTTTTTCCTATCGTTCCTAGATGATTTTAAACGTTATATTCGTGGTAAACTGTGCATACGAAACCGTGTGTCGTGACGCCAGTTCTCTCGGACGCGTATTTACCGAGTTATAAGCGAGTTAACTTCCGGCGAGTCGCTTAGGTATCGCTGGAACGATAAAATTGCTAAGTACCGCGCCGTGTCGGTTAGACGGTTCGCGGTAAGAGTAAACTTTTTTCCTATCGTTCCTAGATGATTTTAAACGTTATATTCGTGGTAAACTGTGCATACGAAACCGTGTGTCGTGACGCCAGTTCTCTCGGACGCGTATTTACCGAGTTATAAGCGAGTTAACTTCCGGCGAGTCGCTTAGGTATCGCTGGAACGATAAAATTGCTAAGTACCGCGCCGTGTCGGTTAGACGGTTCGCGGTAAGAGTAAACTT
Organism: Lasioglossum lativentre; assembly: GCA_916610255.1. NCBI lineage: Eukaryota > Metazoa > Arthropoda > Insecta > Hymenoptera > Halictidae > Lasioglossum > Lasioglossum lativentre. The sequence continues at coordinate 37,271 of CAKAJI010000432.1, forward strand.
TTTTCCTATCGTTCCTAGATGATTTTAAACGTTATATTCGTGGTAAACTGTGCATACGAAACCGTGTGTCGTGACGCCAGTTCTCTCGGACGCGTATTTACCGAGTTATAAGCGAGTTAACTTCCGGCGAGTCGCTTAGGTATCGCTGGAACGATAAAATTGCTAAGTACCGCGCCGTGTCGGTTAGACGGTTCGCGGTAAGAGTAAACTTTTTTCCTATCGTTCCTAGATGATTTTAAACGTTATATTCGTGGTAAACTGTGCATACGAAACCGTGTGTCGTGACGCCAGTTCTCTCGGACGCGTATTTACCGAGTTATACGCGAGTTAACTTCCGGCGAGTCGCTTAGGTATCGCTGGAACGATAAAATTGCTAAGTACCGCGCCGTGTCGGTTAGACGGTTCGCGGTAAGAGTAAACTTTTTTCCTATCGTTCCTAGATGATTTTAAACGTTATATTCGTGGTAAACTGTGCATACGAAACTGTGTGTCGTGACGCCAGTTCTCTCGGACGCGTATTTACCGAGTTATAAGCGAGTTAACTTCCGGCGAGTCGCTTAGGTATCGCTGGAACGATAAAATTGCTAAGTACCGCGCCGTGTCGGTTAGACGGTTCGCGGTAAGAGTAAACTTTTTTCCTATCGTTCCTAGATGATTTTAAACGTTATATTCGTGGTAAACTGTGCATACGAAACCGTGTGTCGTGACGCCAGTTCTCTCGGACGCGTATTTACCGAGTTATAAGCGAGTTAACTTCCGGCGAGTCGCTTAGGTATCGCTGGAACGATAAAATTGCTAAGTACCGCGCCGTGTCGGTTAGACGGTTCGCGGTAAGAGTAAACTTTTTTCCTATCGTTCCTAGATGATTTTAAACGTTATATTCGTGGTAAACTGTGCATACGAAACCGTGTGTCGTGACGCCAGTTCTCTCGGACGCGTATTTACCGAGTTATAAGCGAGTTAACTTCCGGCGAGTCGCTTAGGTATCGCTGGAACGATAAAATTGCTAAGTACCGCGCCGTGTCGGTTAGACGGTTCGCGGTAAGAGTAAACTTTTTTCCTATCGTTCCTAGATGATTTTAAACGTTATATTCGTGGTAAACTGTGCATACGAAACCGTGTGTCGTGACGCCAGTTCTCTCGGACGCGTATTTACCGAGTTATAAGCGAGTTAACTTCCGGCGAGTCGCTTAGGTATCGCTGGAACGATAAAATTGCTAAGTACCGCGCCGTGTCGGTTAGACGGTTCGCGGTAAGAGTAAACTTTTTTCCTATCGTTCCTAGATGATTTTAAACGTTATATTCGTGGTAAACTGTGCATACGAAACTGTGTGTCGTGACGCCAGTTCTCTCGGACGCGTATTTACCGAGTTATAAGCGAGTTAACTTCCGGCGAGTCGCTTAGGTATCGCTGGAACGATAAAATTGCTAAGTACCGCGCCGTGTCGGTTAGACGGTTCGCGGTAAGAGTAAACTTTTTTCCTATCGTTCCTAGATGATTTTAAACGTTATATTCGTGGTAAACTGTGCATACGAAACCGTGTGTCGTGACGCCAGTTCTCTCGGACGCGTATTTACCGAGTTATAAGCGAGTTAACTTCCGGCGAGTCGCTTAGGTATCGCTGGAACGATAAAATTGCTAAGTACCGCGCCGTGTCGGTTAGACGGTTCGCGGTAAGAGTAAACTTTTTTCCTATCGTTCCTAGATGATTTTAAACGTTATATTCGTGGTAAACTGTGCATACGAAACCGTGTGTCGTGACGCCAGTTCTCTCGGACGCGTATTTACCGAGTTATAAGCGAGTTAACTTCCGGCGAGTCGCTTAGGTATCGCTGGAACGATAAAATTGCTAAGTACCGCGCCGTGTCGGTTAGACGGTTCGCGGTAAGAGTAAACTTTTTTCCTATCGTTCCTAGATGATTTTAAACGTTATATTCGTGGTAAACTGTGCATACGAAACCGTGTGTCGTGACGCCAGTTCTCTCGGACGCGTATTTACCGAGTTATAAGCGAGTTAACTTCCGGCGAGTCGCTTAGGTATCGCTGGAACGATAAAATTGCTAAGTACCGCGCCGTGTCGGTTAGACGGTTCGCGGTAAGAGTAAACTTTTTTCCTATCGTTCCTAGATGATTTTAAACGTTATATTCGTGGTAAACTGTGCATACGAAACTGTGTGTCGTGACGCCAGTTCTCTCGGACGCTTATTTACCGAGTTATAAGCGAGTTAACTTCCGGCGAGTCGCTTAGGTATCGCTGGAACGATAAAATTGCTAAGTACCGCGCCGTGTCGGTTAGACGGTTCGCGGTAAGAGTAAACTTTTTTCCTATCGTTCCTAGATGATTTTAAACGTTATATTCGTGGTAAACTGTGCATACGAAACCGTGTGTCGTGACGCCAGTTCTCTCGGACGCGTATTTACCGAGTTATAAGCGAGTTAACTTCCGGCGAGTCGCTTAGGTATCGCTGGAACGATAAAATTGCTAAGTACCGCGCCGTGTCGGTTAGACGGTTCGCGGTAAGAGTAAACTTTTTTCCTATCGTTCCTAGATGCTTTTAAACGTTATATTCGTGGTAAACTGTGCATACGAAACCGTGTGTCGTGACGCCAGTTCTCTCGGACGCGTATTTACCGAGTTATAAGCGAGTTAACTTCCGGCGAGTCGCTTAGGTATCGCTGGAACGATAAAATTGCTAAGTACCGCGCCGTGTCGGTTAGACGGTTCGCGG
>CAKAJI010000432.1:45000-52500 GCA_916610255.1 Lasioglossum lativentre
AGTTGGGGGTCTTTAAGGTGCCACGTTTTGTTTTTGTGGACGATTTGAAAGGCCGCACATTTTTCAGCCTGTATACTCATGCCTAATTGGTTCAAGTACTTATTAAGCTTTTTTAGTTGCTTTGAAGCTTCTGTCTCGGTTTTGCCTATTAGTACTAGGTCGTCCGCAAAAGCAAGAATGGAAACGCTCTCTTCTCCTATCTTAATGCCCTCCGTCGTCTCGTCAATGTTTTCTATAATAGGATCAATTATCGTGTTGAAGAGTATAGGAGATAATGGATCGCCTTGTTTAACGCCTCGTTTCAATCTTATTTTAATTTTCTGGTCTCTAGTCTTAATTTCCGTCCAGCAGTCATCGTACATACCCTCTATGTACTCTGCCACTGCTGTCGGAAGGCCCTTTCGTTTTAGCCCATCTCCTACCGCCTTGTGAGGGACCGTATCGAATGCTTTGGATATGTCGACGACAGTTACGACTCCTCCTTTCTTTTCCTTCATTTCCTTTATGACTTTTTCGAGGATGGATATATTATATTTACATCCATCCTCCATTGTGAATCCTTTTTGCCTCATGCTATTCCTTATTATTCTCCGCACTCTATTATCGATCATTGCTGAGAATACCCTACCCAGTAACGACCCGATTGTAATTGGGCGCCAATTTTTGACGTCCCTTGTGCATTTTCCCGCTTTCGGAATTAAAGTGGTCCGATTAAGCTTCCATTGTTCCGGGTGGGCTTGGAATAGCATGAGTACATTAAAGAACTTCCACAATATATGGAGGAATCCTGATGTCCTCATATGAGCCTTCGTAATGCCGTCGACACCCGCGGCTGTGCTATTCTTGATCCTCTTCATTTTCTCTATGATCTCTTCTATGGAGATGGGTGTCCAAGCTCTTTCCATTGGGGAGACAATACTCGGGCCCCTTCCGAATTTCGGTATACCTGTGGTGGGTCCACTAGTGCCCCACAGGTTACCATAGAGCTCTTCTATATTCTCTCTCTCAGGAAGCTCAATTTGCTTCCTTTGCTCTATTGTCTCTCCTGCGACCGCCATATCGACTAGTTTCCTTGGGCATTTACGATATAACTCCTGATATCGAGCGTATTTGTATTTTTGATAGCGGGTGCGGTCGCTCTCCCTTTTTTCTTCCTCGCTATCTGCCCTCTTTTTCTTTCTGACGTTTCGCTCCACTCTCGTGTTCTCCTTCGCTTTTTCCAACATAACGTCTAGGATTCGCTCGATATCGAGGGGCTCTAATGCTTCCTTGTTCGCCAGATCCATTATCATCCTTTCTATGCCCCTCAACTCGTGACCCTCGTTCAATGGATGGGCTCTAATTGCATCCTTAAACTTTTCTTTCCAGGCATCAGTCTCATTATTATTACTATTGTTGTCTGCCTGTTCTTCGGTTGTCGATATGTGGGATGCTGAACTCGATGTTGAGTTCCTTTCTTCATCGACAACCGTTTCTATCCTCTGAGTGGGCAATAAATTCATGAGCCTCCTTTTATCGGATATTTGCCTAAATGTCTTTGCGGTGAGGAACTGGCCAATTTTTGCATTTGGCTGTCTGTCGTATTTGTAAATTTCGTTTAGTCGGATGAGTTCTTGCACCTCCTCCGTTGTCCAGACCGAGGCTCGATTGACTGGGCCGGCCGGAGCTGCTTCCCTCATCCTAATTTCGTTCCTCACCCTTGGATGTCTTATGCGTTCGTGCTGTGATAGCCCTCTTTGCGTTCCAAATGCCCTTCCGCAGATATGGCATAGGAACGTCGCATCTTCATCGGGTTCCTGTCTACCCTTGCATCTGGGGATGTGACACCTGCATCCTTGGACTTTTTCATAAGTTTTATCGCATTGCGCGCATCGCCATCCAACTTTCTCTTGTCCATGGTGCTTTTCTAAATGTTTTACAAAATCCCCCACTTGCAAGAAGTGCTTATTCTGGCTACCACATAATTGACAAATAATCTGCCCACTCAGAGGCAGATCTATAATCATTCTGAAATCGTTTCCGGGGACGTTGCCTAGTTCGTCATAATTGGCCCTCCTATCCGTAGCGGACAAGTCCGCCGTAGAGGTCCCAGGGCCGGGAACCTCTACGTCCGAGGCATCATCATCTTCATTCGCCATTTTTAAATATTAATATATCCTCCTTAACTCCGTTCGTTACCCAACTCATTATCCAGGGATATGCCATGTCATTGCCAGTTTCCAGTCCGATAGGTGAAGGTTCCTAATGCTGACAGACCCGCTCTCATTATCAACCATACTTTTTACAAACTTCATGGTCCTAGACCTGCACTGCGTGCTTTAAATTCCTTCTCCAGATTCCTTTTCATCTGTGGTTAAAATACTTTTTGTCTTTAGGCACGTTGTACCCTCGCCTATCTGCCAGCATAGGTTCCCTCACCCCGCCACTACCGATTTAGTTCCCACTTCGTAGAAGTGGTATCCAGCGGGCGCCCCGAGGAGGCACTGCGTAGTGACTTGGGAGAGAGAGGCTATGTATTCGCGTCATCTCCCCATAGTAACTATGACTCCCGGCAACGTCCTTGTCAACCCCATCGGCTCCACTAGTTGGAATGTGGCTCCCGTCCCCTCCGCACCTCCTCGAGGTGGGAGCTGGGCAACGCCGGACTATTCTAGTCCGACGGCTAAGCCGGAGGGATTGCCGATGGAGCGACTTGGACGTTATCGTCATACAATTACTCAACAGTAATTGTACAAGAGAGTCATAGTTACTCCCGCCTTAAGAGAGTCATAGTTACTCCCGCCGTTTACCCGCGCTTTTTTGAATTTCTTCACGTTGACATTCAGAGCACTGGGCAGAAATCACATTGCGTCAACACCCGTGGGGGCCATCGCAATGCTTTGTTTTAATTAGACAGTCGGATTCCCCTAGTCCGTGCCAGTTCTGAGCTGAGCGTTGAATGGCGGCCGAAGAGGACGACCGTTCTAGACGGAAGCCTCGCAGCAAGGAAGATCCGCGGGAGGCCAAGGCACGGGACCGAGCTCGGATTCCCATCAATAATGTGTTCACCTCGCCCAGGCCCGGCACGTCAGCCAGACCCGCTTCCCGACCAAGCCCGACACGCCCCGCTCCTCAGAGCCAATCCTTATTCCGAAGTTACGGATCCAATTTGCCGACTTCCCTTACCTACATTAATCTATCGACTAGAGGCTCTTTACCTTGGAGACCTGCTGCGGATATGGGTACGAACCGGCGCGACACCTCCACGTGGCCCTCTCCTGGATTTTCAAGGTCCGAGGGGAAGATCCGGACACCGCCGCAACTGCGGTGCTCTTCGCGTTCCAAACCCTATCTCCCTGCTAGAGGTTTCCAGGGAACTCGAACGCTTATACAGAAAAGAAAACTCTCCCCGGATCTCCCGACGGCGTCTCCAGGTCATTTTGGGTTACCCCGACGAACACTCTTACGAGGGCCCGAATGGTATGCGGTTCCGCTGCCGGGTTCCGGAATAGAAACCGGATTCCCTTTCGCCCGATGGGTGTGTGTTTGTTATGTATAGAATACATTTTCTCTCTCTCTTAGGACACCTCATCTACATAGGATTTCTCTTAGGGCTTAGGATCGACTGACTCGTGTGCAACGGCTGTTCACACGAAACCCTTCTCCACGTCAGTCCTCCAGGGCCTCGCTGGAGTATTTGCTACTACCACCAAGATCTGCACCGACGGCGGCTCCAGGCAGGCTCACGCCCAGACCCTTCTGCGCACACCGCCGCGACCCTCCTACTCGTCAGAGCTTCATGGAAGACGCGCCTTTAAAAAAAGCTAACGTCAACCCCACTTGCCGCTGACGGCGGAGTATAGGCGCGACGCTTCAGCGCCATCCATTTTCAGGGCTAGTTGCTTCGGCAGGTGAGTTGTTACACACTCCTTAGCGGATTCCGACTTCCATGGCCACCGTCCTGCTGTCTTAAGCAACCAACGCCTTTCATGGTATCCCATAAGCGTCGACTTAGGCGCCTTAACTCTGCGTTTGGTTCATCCCACAGCGCCAGTTCTGCTTACCAAAATTGGCCCACTTGGCACTCTGATCCAAATAATCTCGTGGCTTCATTGATCCAAGCAAGCCAGAGATCTCACCCATTTAAAGTTTGAGAATAGGTTGAGGTCGTTTCGGCCCCAAGGCCTCTAATCATTCGCTTTACCAGATGAGACTCGCACACGTTCACTAAAAGAGAACGAGCGAGTGCCAGCTATCCTGAGGGAAACTTCGGAGGGAACCAGCTACTAGATGGTTCGATTAGTCTTTCGCCCCTATACCCAGTTCCGACGATCGATTTGCACGTCAGAATCGCTACGGACCTCCATCAGGGTTTCCCCTGACTTCGTCCTGACCAGGCATAGTTCACCATCTTTCGGGTCCCAACGTGTACGCTCTGGGTGCGCCTCTTCTCGCAATGAGAACGAGACGCCCCGGGAGTGCGAGGCCGCATCGTAACGCGGCCCATCCTCCCTTGGTCGACGCTAAGGTACGACCTTCACTTTCATTGCGCCTTTAGGTTTACATGTCCCAATGACTCGCGCACATGTTAGACTCCTTGGTCCGTGTTTCAAGACGGGTCCTGAGAGTACCCAAAGCAGTAGCGTCGCTGACCGGTAATTCGAAGCTTGGCCAGTCCGAGGACACCGCCTGCTAACAGCTGGTTAGGCCCGGAGCCGGCACCAGGTCCGTACCTCCGGGTAAAACTAACCGAGCTTGCGGCGGGCCTGACGCACACACATTCGAGAATGGATTGGTTGCGGCCCGATACCGTCAGAGTACCGTCACGCAGCCGGCCAGGCGATCGAGCGTCTCCCGTGTGCGCATGTAAGCGACACGGCAGTCAACAACTCGGGCCGTAGACCGACACGCAACGGGTCGCGACGTTCTACTAAGGGAGAAGTGCACGACTACGTAGCCGGAACATTTGCCGAAGATGGTGTACCCTCGCACTGGAACCACGAAGGCCCATTGCGGGGTATCTGCGCACCAACGGAAGCCAGCTTCGTCGACGATGAATCTCCCCATTCGATCTTTTGGGTTTCTCAGGTTTACCCCTGAACGGTTTCACGTACTCTTGAACTCTCTCTTCAAAGTTCTTTTCAACTTTCCCTCACGGTACTTGTTCGCTATCGGTCTCGTGGTCATATTTAGCCTTAGATGGAGTTTACCACCCACTTAGGGCTGCACTCTCAAGCAACCCGACTCTAAGGAGAGGTCCTCCCGAAACGCGTACCGGTCGCTACGGGCCTGGCACCCTCTACGGGTAAATGGCCCCATTCAAGATGGACTTGGACGCGGTTCGACGTCACGGGATAAATTGACCCTCCTAAACACTACATTTCCCAACGGCAGAACCGCGGGATTCAGTGCTGGGCTAATTCCTGTTCGCTCGCCGCTACTAAGGAAATCCTTGTTAGTTTCTTTTCCTCCGCTTAGTAATATGCTTAAATTCAGCGGGTAATCTCGCCTACTCTGAGGTCGTCTAACGTGAAAAAAAAATCTTTCGTATATTTCGCCGAAAGAGCATTAAAAAGTACGCACGAGAACACGTACAGAGGAGCACAAAAAAAAAACAAAACACCACTACTCGACGAAGAAGCTTAATGAAACCAATATGTCTTATGCGCCACACCAAAGTGTCTCTCTTTCTTTCTCTTCATATTGCTCGTCGATCGGAAACTCTCGCTAGACGATCCGCCGGTTAAACTTTAACGTCCGTCGAAAAGAACTTCCGGGGACTGGACGACCGGCAGATCGCGCGGTTTCGCGATCGCAAATGAAGAAAAAAAAATGACATGGGGCGACCGACAAAGGTCATTTACCTTCTCCGCGGTGCTAATCTCTCTTGTGCGTGACAATGAAGTTCGAAAGCCACTCCAATAGAGGAGTATATATAAAATATTAACTCTCGGTGGGATTTCTTTCTCTCTAACACACTCTAGACACACACGGGGGTACAGAAACGTTGCGCACAGACGACATCATATCTCGATCAAACCAAAGAGACACGAGAGAGATCTCGCGCGGTCGTCATTCAATTCAACGAACGTGGCGATGGAATGGCAACACGCTGATTAGCGAGGACACGCGACGACGGGGAAATTTTATTCAACCCGATACAAGTACGCGTGCTCGTCCCGCACAATTTAGCGTTGCTCCGCTGTCCATCGATTATCCAAGCGTTCGTAGAACGAGAGACCAACGTCTTTTTTCTCTTCTCGAAGGACTCTCACAATGTTTGTCGAGAAGTCGCTAGGCAACGACGACCCTCCGCATGCATGTTAAATATGTAGAGACAGAAACACATCCACGCACAAGCGTATTTCTCTTTATATATATATATCTCCCTGGGGCTTACATCGCACACCACACAGATTTTATACACGGGTGTCTGTATCTTCTCTTTATTTTTGTGTCCATTATCTGTATAGTCTCTTAAAGACTGACTCTTTATACCTCTTTCGTATACGCATCATTTCAGGCGACGTCGGGAGCGCGTTGAATGTTCACGAGTGAAACGCTTCTTTCGCAATGCGAATCGTTTCACAGAGAAAGTGAGAGATGTCGAACTCGTCGGAGCGGTGTCTTACGGGCGGTCGGTCGTACGACTCGCGACACCGCAAAACACTCACGCAAGTCCGAATGTGAGAATACCAATCTCTCTACTATTCTCGCGAAACTGTTAGACGCAATGCAAAATTTACAATTTTCACAGAACCGCGTCAAACGCCGACGAAACGCCCATCATTCGCTCGTACGTAGAGCATCTTCGCAACCCGACTCAGAAACGCTCTTGCGCCCTCCAATTTTATAAATATTGGAGAGGTAAGCGACGGCGGGGACTTACAAGAGCAACGCAAGCAGTATTTGGTTACGTAAACGACCCTCAGCCAGGCGTGGTCCAGGAATTGTATCCGTGGACCGCAATGTGCGTTCGAAATGTCGATGTTCATGTGTCCTGCAGTTCACACGTTGACGCGCAATTAGCTGCGTTCTTCATCGACCCACGAGCCAAGTGATCCACCGTTCAGGGTAATCGTATAATTTTGATTTGTAATCAATATATGTATATTTTGTCTCTTTGTTCTGCGGTTCGTAAGAACGCCGATACCTGAAAACTCCAACCAGCGCGCGAAGGAGATTCAGGCGTCGTTTTTAAGGACGACACAGTCGTCCGTGGAAACGGAAACCGCGCAGAGTACGCACGCGCGGAGACAGCACGTACCTGACACGGCCGGGCGAACAGTACATTGAAAAACCTTTAAAATGGAAAACGCGGAGGGGAATTCTGAAAACGACGGGGATCATAGACAACCCGATATACTGGATCCAGAACACTTCCCTCCTCCTTTTTATTGGAAATGTGAATTCGATGTTAGCGGACTTCACAGCCGGCTCTCTCACTCTGGCCGTGCGCGATCGTTCGTCCCAACTCTTGTGCACAGTATTATCGCCCCACAGAGAGTAGGGTGTCAGAAT
>CAKAJI010000432.1:57500-62500 GCA_916610255.1 Lasioglossum lativentre
ACTTTTTTCCTATCGTTCCTAGATGATTTTAAACGTTATATTCGTGGTAAACTGTGCATACGAAACCGTGTGTCGTGACGCCAGTTCTCTCGGACGCGTATTTACCGAGTTATAAGCGAGTTAACTTCCGGCGAGTCGCTTAGGTATCGCTGGAACGATAAAATTGCTAAGTACCGCGCCGTGTCGGTTAGACGGTTCGCGGTAAGAGTAAACTTTTTTCCTATCGTTCCTAGATGATTTTAAACGTTATATTCGTGGTAAACTGTGCATACGAAACCGTGTGTCGTGACGCCAGTTCTCTCGGACGCGTATTTACCGAGTTATAAGCGAGTTAACTTCCGGCGAGTCGCTTAGGTATCGCTGGAACGATAAAATTGCTAAGTACCGCGCCGTGTCGGTTAGACGGTTCGCGGTAAGAGTAAACTTTTTTCCTATCGTTCCTAGATGATTTTAAACGTTATATTCGTGGTAAACTGTGCATACGAAACCGTGTGTCGTGACGCCAGTTCTCTCGGACGCGTATTTACCGAGTTATAAGCGAGTTAACTTCCGGCGAGTCGCTTAGGTATCGCTGGAACGATAAAATTGCTAAGTACCGCGCCGTGTCGGTTAGACGGTTCGCGGTAAGAGTAAACTTTTTTCCTATCGTTCCTAGATGATTTTAAACGTTATATTCGTGGTAAACTGTGCATACGAAACCGTGTGTCGTGACGCCAGTTCTCTCGGACGCGTATTTACCGAGTTATAAGCGAGTTAACTTCCGGCGAGTCGCTTAGGTATCGCTGGAACGATAAAATTGCTAAGTACCGCGCCGTGTCGGTTAGACGGTTCGCGGTAAGAGTAAACTTTTTTCCTATCGTTCCTAGATGATTTTAAACGTTATATTCGTGGTAAACTGTGCATACGAAACCGTGTGTCGTGACGCCAGTTCTCTCGGACGCGTATTTACCGAGTTATAAGCGAGTTAACTTCCGGCGAGTCGCTTAGGTATCGCTGGAACGATAAAATTGCTAAGTACCGCGCCGTGTCGGTTAGACGGTTCGCGGTAAGAGTAAACTTTTTTCCTATCGTTCCTAGATGATTTTAAACGTTATATTCGTGGTAAACTGTGCATACGAAACCGTGTGTCGTGACGCCAGTTCTCTCGGACGCGTATTTACCGAGTTATAAGCGAGTTAACTTCCGGCGAGTCGCTTAGGTATCGCTGGAACGATAAAATTGCTAAGTACCGCGCCGTGTCGGTTAGACGGTTCGCGGTAAGAGTAAACTTTTTTCCTATCGTTCCTAGATGATTTTAAACGTTATATTCGTGGTAAACTGTGCATACGAAACCGTGTGTCGTGACGCCAGTTCTCTCGGACGCGTATTTACCGAGTTATAAGCGAGTTAACTTCCGGCGAGTCGCTTAGGTATCGCTGGAACGATAAAATTGCTAAGTACCGCGCCGTGTCGGTTAGACGGTTCGCGGTAAGAGTAAACTTTTTTCCTATCGTTCCTAGATGATTTTAAACGTTATATTCGTGGTAAACTGTGCATACGAAACCGTGTGTCGTGACGCCAGTTCTCTCGGACGCGTATTTACCGAGTTATAAGCGAGTTAACTTCCGGCGAGTCGCTTAGGTATCGCTGGAACGATAAAATTGCTAAGTACCGCGCCGTGTCGGTTAGACGGTTCGCGGTAAGAGTAAACTTTTTTCCTATCGTTCCTAGATGATTTTAAACGTTATATTCGTGGTAAACTGTGCATACGAAACCGTGTGTCGTGACGCCAGTTCTCTCGGACGCGTATTTACCGAGTTATAAGCGAGTTAACTTCCGGCGAGTCGCTTAGGTATCGCTGGAACGATAAAATTGCTAAGTACCGCGCCGTGTCGGTTAGACGGTTCGCGGTAAGAGTAAACTTTTTTCCTATCGTTCCTAGATGATTTTAAACGTTATATTCGTGGTAAACTGTGCATACGAAACCGTGTGTCGTGACGCCAGTTCTCTCGGACGCGTATTTACCGAGTTATAAGCGAGTTAACTTCCGGCGAGTCGCTTAGGTATCGCTGGAACGATAAAATTGCTAAGTACCGCGCCGTGTCGGTTAGACGGTTCGCGGTAAGAGTAAACTTTTTTCCTATCGTTCCTAGATGATTTTAAACGTTATATTCGTGGTAAACTGTGCATACGAAACCGTGTGTCGTGACGCCAGTTCTCTCGGACGCGTATTTACCGAGTTATAAGCGAGTTAACTTCCGGCGAGTCGCTTAGGTATCGCTGGAACGATAAAATTGCTAAGTACCGCGCCGTGTCGGTTAGACGGTTCGCGGTAAGAGTAAACTTTTTTCCTATCGTTCCTAGATGATTTTAAACGTTATATTCGTGGTAAACTGTGCATACGAAACCGTGTGTCGTGACGCCAGTTCTCTCGGACGCGTATTTACCGAGTTATAAGCGAGTTAACTTCCGGCGAGTCGCTTAGGTATCGCTGGAACGATAAAATTGCTAAGTACCGCGCCGTGTCGGTTAGACGGTTCGCGGTAAGAGTAAACTTTTTTCCTATCGTTCCTAGATGATTTTAAACGTTATATTCGTGGTAAACTGTGCATACGAAACCGTGTGTCGTGACGCCAGTTCTCTCGGACGCGTATTTACCGAGTTATAAGCGAGTTAACTTCCGGCGAGTCGCTTAGGTATCGCTGGAACGATAAAATTGCTAAGTACCGCGCCGTGTCGGTTAGACGGTTCGCGGTAAGAGTAAACTTTTTTCCTATCGTTCCTAGATGATTTTAAACGTTATATTCGTGGTAAACTGTGCATACGAAACCGTGTGTCGTGACGCCAGTTCTCTCGGACGCGTATTTACCGAGTTATAAGCGAGTTAACTTCCGGCGAGTCGCTTAGGTATCGCTGGAACGATAAAATTGCTAAGTACCGCGCCGTGTCGGTTAGACGGTTCGCGGTAAGAGTAAACTTTTTTCCTATCGTTCCTAGATGATTTTAAACGTTATATTCGTGGTAAACTGTGCATACGAAACCGTGTGTCGTGACGCCAGTTCTCTCGGACGCGTATTTACCGAGTTATAAGCGAGTTAACTTCCGGCGAGTCGCTTAGGTATCGCTGGAACGATAAAATTGCTAAGTACCGCGCCGTGTCGGTTAGACGGTTCGCGGTAAGAGTAAACTTTTTTCCTATCGTTCCTAGATGATTTTAAACGTTATATTCGTGGTAAACTGTGCATACGAAACCGTGTGTCGTGACGCCAGTTCTCTCGGACGCGTATTTACCGAGTTATAAGCGAGTTAACTTCCGGCGAGTCGCTTAGGTATCGCTGGAACGATAAAATTGCTAAGTACCGCGCCGTGTCGGTTAGACGGTTCGCGGTAAGAGTAAACTTTTTTCCTATCGTTCCTAGATGATTTTAAACGTTATATTAGTGGTAAACTGTGCATACGAAACCGTGTGTCGTGACGCCAGTTCTCTCGGACGCGTATTTACCGAGTTATAAGCGAGTTAACTTCCGGCGAGTCGCTTAGGTATCGCTGGAACGATAAAATTGCTAAGTACCGCGCCGTGTCGGTTAGACGGTTCGCGGTAAGAGTAAACTTTTTTCCTATCGTTCCTAGATGATTTTAAACGTTATATTCGTGGTAAACTGTGCATACGAAACCGTGTGTCGTGACGCCAGTTCTCTCGGACGCGTATTTACCGAGTTATAAGCGAGTTAACTTCCGGCGAGTCGCTTAGGTATCGCTGGAACGATAAAATTGCTAAGTACCGCGCCGTGTCGGTTAGACGGTTCGCGGTAAGAGTAAACTTTTTTCCTATCGTTCCTAGATGATTTTAAACGTTATATTCGTGGTAAACTGTGCATACGAAACCGTGTGTCGTGACGCCAGTTCTCTCGGACGCGTATTTACCGAGTTATAAGCGAGTTAACTTCCGGCGAGTCGCTTAGGTATCGCTGGAACGATAAAATTGCTAAGTACCGCGCCGTGTCGGTTAGACGGTTCGCGGTAAGAGTAAACTTTTTTCCTATCGTTCCTAGATGATTTTAAACGTTATATTCGTGGTAAACTGTGCATACGAAACCGTGTGTCGTGACGCCAGTTCTCTCGGACGCGTATTTACCGAGTTATAAGCGAGTTAACTTCCGGCGAGTCGCTTAGGTATCGCTGGAACGATAAAATTGCTAAGTACCGCGCCGTGTCGGTTAGACGGTTCGCGGTAAGAGTAAACTTTTTTCCTATCGTTCCTAGATGATTTTAAACGTTATATTCGTGGTAAACTGTGCATACGAAACCGTGTGTCGTGACGCCAGTTCTCTCGGACGCGTATTTACCGAGTTATAAGCGAGTTAACTTCCGGCGAGTCGCTTAGGTATCGCTGGAACGATAAAATTGCTAAGTACCGCGCCGTGTCGGTTAGACGGTTCGCGGTAAGAGTAAACTTTTTTCCTATCGTTCCTAGATGATTTTAAACGTTATATTCGTGGTAAACTGTGCATACGAAACCGTGTGTCGTGACGCCAGTTCTCTCGGACGCGTATTTACCGAGTTATAAGCGAGTTAACTTCCGGCGAGTCGCTTAGGTATCGCTGGAACGATAAAATTGCTAAGTACCGCGCCGTGTCGGTTAGACGGTTCGCGGTAAGAGTAAACTTTTTTCCTATCGTTCCTAGATGATTTTAAACGTTATATTCGTGGTAAACTGTGCATACGAAACCGTGTGTCGTGACGCCAGTTCTCTCGGACGCGTATTTACCGAGTTATAAGCGAGTTAACTTCCGGCGAGTCGCTTAGGTATCGCTGGAACGATAAAATTGCTAAGTACCGCGCCGTGTCGGTTAGACGGTTCGCGGTAAGAGTAAACTTTTTTCCTATCGTTCCTAGATGATTTTAAACGTTATATTCGTGGTAAACTGTGCATACGAAACCGTGTGTCGTGACGCCAGTTCTCTCGGACGCGTATTTACCGAGTTATAAGCGAGTTAACTTCCGGCGAGTCGCTTAGGTAT
>CAKAJI010000432.1:67500-72500 GCA_916610255.1 Lasioglossum lativentre
CCGGCAACCGTCGTGGCCGTCGCTTCTATGGAATTACGGGAATTCCCTTCGACGACGACCAGCAGGTCGTCAGCGTAAGCCACGGCATGTGTTCTTTCTATTGTCGCGATTTCGCGTAAGAGAGAGTCAAAGAGGATAATCCAAATGGAGGGGCCGAAGACCGAACCCTGCGGGCATCCTTTAGTGACGGTTTTGGAGACAGTGGCATATTCGGATGAAAGGATTACTTTCCGATCCCTGAAGTAGTCTAATATTACATTGTAGATATTACTGGGGCATCGGCGGTTACGCAATTCGGCCGTGACGGCTGGCCACCATACGTTATCGAAGGCTCCTTTGATATCAAAGGAGAGCGCGATCGCGTGCTTGGTGTTGGAAGAGTATACGATCCGTTGCAAATTGTGCAGCGCATCGTCCGTTCCGCTGCCATGCTTGAAACCATACTGGATTTCGGAGGCAAAAGTTGAGGAATAGATAATGTCCTTAATACCGAAGACGATAAGCTTCTCCATGACCTTTCCGAGCACGGGCAGAAGGCAAATTGGGCGATACGAGGTGGGCATGGTCTCAGGTTTGTCAGGGGCTTTGAGAATAGCCCTGATTTTGCCTGTTTTCCACGTGGATGAGAAAAGGCCGTACTTCAGACAGCCGTTGAAGATTTTAAGCAGGACGTGTGGGGTTAGGCTGAAGGCCTTTTTAAGGGCAGGTACTTCGATGCCGTCGGGTCCCGGGGAACGGTTGTTTCCGAGTTTTTTAATTATTAGGGTCAGTTCTTGTATGTTAAAGTTCGTGGCGTCCGCTGTGTCAGTCGCGAGGTTGTAATTCCGGCGCGTTATGGCGTGAGACTCGCTATCGGGAGCTGAGTCGTCAGGGCTGAGGGCGGCAAGTAGCGCGTTGGCACTTTCTTGCCAACTATCTGTGTGGCGGTCGTGGTGGAGGAGTACCGATGAAAGTAATGGCGGGGGAATGTTCTTTCCGAAAACCGTCCTATAAGGGACGGACCAAGGGTTTTCGAGACTCACTCGAGTAACGAATTTTCTCCAGCCACTCCTGGCGGAGGTGCGGAAGAGTCTTCTATACTCTTTGTGAGCCTGTGAGTACGCGCGGCGTTTTACTTCCCTTAGATCAGGGTTTCTTTCGCGTTGGAAGGCACGTCGGAGTCGGTTAGCGGTTTTTTTGAGTCGCGTGAGTTCTACGGTCCACCCGGGGGTGGATCTGGGGTGCCATTTTTTCCTGGGGATGGACAGCGTGGATGCGGCCAGAATGGTGTTCTCCAGATGGATAATAGCCCTCTGGACATCTTCGCGGCAGGTAAATTCTAGGGAGGGCGCGTTTTCGAGGAGTAACCGGGTGTATTCGTCACAGAAACGATCCCAATTCGCTCTGTGGCATGCAAATCTGCCCTGAAGGGGGTGCGAGGTTTCCGCGGGAGTTGGACCGCTTATTTTAAACAGAATGACGTTATGGTCACTAGAGGTCCTTCCATCGAGGACTTTCCAAGAGAAAGATAGAGGGTCAGTTTCTATGGTTCTCAGTGTTACGTCTATGTTAGACGCACCACTGTGATTACGAAAGGTTGGGGGTTGTCCGGGAACATTGATGATCCTGAGATTGTTCTGAAAGATAAATCGTTCGAGAATACGACCGCGGGTATGAGTTCGGTACTTGAAACTCTTTTTACTGAAGCAGGGCAGGTCATCCCACAGAGGGGACCTGGCATTTGTGTCGACGGCCAGGATAACCGGCTTACCGTGGAGGGTATTAAGGACATTCTGTAGAGACGCGATTCCGGTTTCTATTGGGTCAGCGTACTGAAAGTAGCAGCTGACCAGGTATAAGTGTCCAAAAGGACCTGTGATTTCGGCGGTCACAGTGTGTGAGTCCGAGAGATGGGCAAGTTTTAAAATCGTAAAAGTCGACCCTTTCACGATTATCGCGGCTTGACAATTTTTGCCTCGCGGGGCATTGCTAATGACTATATTCTGGGATCCTAATCCAGTAATCCTTCCAGCGATGTTATAGGGTTCCTGCGCGAGAATAACATCGGTTTTTCCGGAGTTTAACATTTGAGAAATCTCAGATGTCACCAACCGAGATCGCCGCATGTTAATCTGCGCAATTTTGAGAAATGGAATGCACTCTGCGGTATGTGAGTCTATTGTAGCGGGTGAGGGTGGAGGTGGTGAAGCAGGTGATGGAGGGCGCGGTTCAGAACGCGTGGTGTAACTATTCATGAATAATTAATCCTGGAAGCCTTCTGAAGGAGGGCAGAGGAACGCGAGGGGCAGTTTCTGTTACCTGCCGAGTGGTTGTGAGGGAGTTTGCGCGCGCGACAGTTCGCGCAAGACGGGTTCTTCTCCCGGTTGGGGCATTCTTTGGTGGAGTGTCCGATTTTAGCGCAGAAGGCGCACACTACTTCACTGCTCTTGCAGTGTTTATCTATATGGCCATACTTTTGGCACTTGAAGCAACGGGTGGCTACTAAGTAATCGGCTACGCGACAGTTCGAGTAAGACACGAATATTTTTTCTTTAGGGAGGAGGGTTTCGCGGATGCAGTTCGAGACCTCGACGACCCAATCGTTTCCCTCTTTGTCCTTGCGTCCAACTTTGAAGAGCGGACGCAGCGTGGCTTTGTCGGTTACCGGGGAGGAGTGTATATTTTGGGCGCGGATGTGCTCCGAGATATCTTGGGCTTCGAGCTCCTTCGGGATATCGTAGACGATTAACCTAGGTAGCTCGGCTTTGGGGGACGAAATATTGAAGCCGGCTTTGCGCAGACCTGGATTCTCTGTAAAGAGTTTCAGGTCTTTTGCATTCGGGGTTTCGATGAGAATCCCACCGTCCCTAGTGGGGCGAACTGAGCTGATACCTGCTTGGGCTTTACGCAGGTCAATATTTTTAAAGATGTTTTTCTTGGTGGCGGCAAAATCGCCGTCGACCGGATTGACGGGAGTGACGATCACCTGATGTTTTGCAGGTGCGGATTGGGCTGCAGCAATTACTTGCTGTGAGAAGCGGGGCCTAGGTGGTGGGAGTTCGCCATTTGGCGCTAGGAGGGACGGTATCGCGGAGACTGCGTTCGCGTTATGCGAGGGGCGGGCTGGACCCGTGTCAGCGACGATGCGCTGCTGCGCGAGGCGATTTTTGCCAGCGATACTGGCGTATGAAACCGCGGAGGTGGTGGGGGCAGCCGTAGTAGGGGTTGGTGGGGGGGCGCGAGTTGTAGGGGTGCCGCGAGGGTAGCAGGATTGCATCGCGTCGAGCGATCCGGCCAAGAAATTGTTCTCAAGGGCCAGGCTTGAGACTACGCGACATAAGTTGGAAACGCGTTCCATTATGCCCGTCGTTTGGACCTTTCCAATTCTATTCCTCTCATCGAGGCAGAAGTTGAGGATTTCCTCAGAGAGGGAGGACGCTTCGTTGACGGCAACGTTACTCGCGGTTCTTTTAACAGGTGCGAGGGCTACGGGTTTGCTGGGGGCGGACTTATCGGGAGCGGACATGGTTGTTGAGGCACTTACCAAGGACGTCCTCTTGCTGGGAGTGGGGGAGCTCCTTGCTACAGTACGGGGTTGTCTGGCAGTGCAGGATGAGTCGGACGACTCGGCATCATCCTGTGACGAGAGATGGGGCCGCTTGCGTGAGGGAACCTCGAGTGTGGTTTCCATGGCGCTGGAGGAGTCGTAGTGTTCAGAGGCAAATTTGGCCCTTCTGCGTTCTTTTTCCCTCTTTTTCTTTTCCTTCGTCGTCTTCTTCTTGACTTCCTCCCACTGTTCCGATGGTGGTTCAGGTTTGATGAAAGTTATTTCTTCGGAGTCGCTTGTCATTTTCTGTCGAACGCTTCTAGCGCGTTCAAAATGGCGTCCAAGATGGCGTCCGGGAAGATAGCGTCCAATATGGCCGCCGGGATAGCGTCACTTTTCCTTAATGCTAATAACTCTTTAAGCGTTAGTGTTACCACTGTGTTATTGTTCACAATTGTTTGTGGGCACTATTGCTTCACTTTAGGCACGTTTATGGAATTAAATCTTACGGATTTACCACTATTTCGGCACTTGGAATACGGAGCGACATGAAGACGCGTCGTTACTCTGCGCCACCTAGCGGTGGATTGAGTAGATAGGGACAGAGGGAATCTCGTTAATCCATTCATGCGCGTCACTAATTAGATGACGAGGCATTTGGCTACCTTAAGAGAGTCATAGTTACTCCCGCCGTTTACCCGCGCTTTTTTGAATTTCTTCACGTTGACATTCAGAGCACTGGGCAGAAATCACATTGCGTCAACACCCGTGGGGGCCATCGCAATGCTTTGTTTTAATTAGACAGTCGGATTCCCCTAGTCCGTGCCAGTTCTGAGCTGAGCGTTGAATGGCGGCCGAAGAGGACGACCGTTCTAGACGGAAGCCTCGCAGCAAGGAAGATCCGCGGGAGGCCAAGGCACGGGACCGAGCTCGGATTCCCATCAATAATGTGTTCACCTCGCCCAGGCCCGGCACGTCAGCCAGACCCGCTTCCCGACCAAGCCCGACACGCCCCGCTCCTCAGAGCCAATCCTTATTCCGAAGTTACGGATCCAATTTGCCGACTTCCCTTACCTACATTAATCTATCGACTAGAGGCTCTTTACCTTGGAGACCTGCTGCGGATATGGGTACGAACCGGCGCGACACCTCCACGTGGCCCTCTCCTGGATTTTCAAGGTCCGAGGGGAAGATCCGGACACCGCCGCAACTGCGGTGCTCTTCGCGTTCCAAACCCTATCTCCCTGCTAGAGGTTTCCAGGGAACTCGAACGCTTATACAGAAAAGAAAACTCTCCCCGGATCTCCCGACGGCGTCTCCAGGTCATTTTGGGTTACCCCGACGAACACTCTTACGAGGGCCCGAATGGTATGCGGTTCCGCTGCCGGGTTCCGGAATAGAAACCGGATTCCCTTTCGCCCGATGGGTGTGTGTTTGTTATGTATAGAATACATTTTCTCTCTCTCTTAGGACA
>CAKAJI010000432.1:75000-77500 GCA_916610255.1 Lasioglossum lativentre
GAACGTGGCGATGGAATGGCAACACGCTGATTAGCGAGGACACGCGACGACGGGGAAATTTTATTCAACCCGATACAAGTACGCGTGCTCGTCCCGCACAATTTAGCGTTGCTCCGCTGTCCATCGATTATCCAAGCGTTCGTAGAACGAGAGACCAACGTCTTTTTTCTCTTCTCGAAGGACTCTCACAATGTTTGTCGAGAAGTCGCTAGGCAACGACGACCCTCCGCATGCATGTTAAATATGTAGAGACAGAAACACATCCACGCACAAGCGTATTTCTCTTTATATATATATATATATCTCCCTGGGGCTTACATCGCACACCACACAGATTTTATACACGGGTGTCTGTATCTTCTCTTTATTTTTGTGTCCATTATCTGTATAGTCTCTTAAAGACTGACTCTTTATACCTCTTTCGTATACGCATCATTTCAGGCGACGTCGGGAGCGCGTTGAATGTTCACGAGTGAAACGCTTCTTTCGCAATGCGAATCGTTTCACAGAGAAAGTGAGAGATGTCGAACTCGTCGGAGCGGTGTCTTACGGGCGGTCGGTCGTACGACTCGCGACACCGCAAAACACTC
This sequence comes from Lasioglossum lativentre, assembly GCA_916610255.1. Classification (NCBI taxonomy): domain Eukaryota; kingdom Metazoa; phylum Arthropoda; class Insecta; order Hymenoptera; family Halictidae; genus Lasioglossum; species Lasioglossum lativentre. The sequence continues at coordinate 75,591 of CAKAJI010000432.1, forward strand.
ACGCAAGTCCGAATGTGAGAATACCAATCTCTCTACTATTCTCGCGAAACTGTTAGACGCAATGCAAAATTTACAATTTTCACAGAACCGCGTCAAACGCCGACGAAACGCCCATCATTCGCTCGTACGTAGAGCATCTTCGCAACCCGACTCAGAAACGCTCTTGCGCCCTCCAATTTTATAAATATTGGAGAGGTAAGCGACGGCGGGGACTTACAAGAGCAACGCAAGCAGTATTTGGTTACGTAAACGACCCTCAGCCAGGCGTGGTCCAGGAATTGTATCCGTGGACCGCAATGTGCGTTCGAAATGTCGATGTTCATGTGTCCTGCAGTTCACACGTTGACGCGCAATTAGCTGCGTTCTTCATCGACCCACGAGCCAAGTGATCCACCGTTCAGGGTAATCGTATAATTTTGATTTGTAATCAATATATGTATATTTTGTCTCTTTGTTCTGCGGTTCGTAAGAACGCCGATACCTGAAAACTCCAACCAGCGCGCGAAGGAGATTCAGGCGTCGTTTTTAAGGACGACACAGTCGTCCGTGGAAACGGAAACCGCGCAGAGTACGCACGCGCGGAGACAGCACGTACCTGACACGGCCGGGCGAACAGTACATTGAAAAACCTTTAAAATGGAAAACGCGGAGGGGAATTCTGAAAACGACGGGGATCATAGACAACCCGATATACTGGATCCAGAACACTTCCCTCCTCCTTTTTATTGGAAATGTGAATTCGATGTTAGCGGACTTCACAGCCGGCTCTCTCACTCTGGCCGTGCGCGATCGTTCGTCCCAACTCTTGTGCACAGTATTATCGCCCCACAGAGAGTAGGGTGTCAGAATCGCAACACATAGCCTTAACAAGCGAGGAGCTTCACAGCCGGTCCTCTCGAATATATTACACCGTTCTTCAACGAACAACGCGTGCGGCGACACGTTTTGTGCTCTTGGTTATACGCGAACTCGATAAATAGAGAGCGGGACTCTCAGCCGGCTCTGGCAGCGGTCATTCGTCCCAAGCTCGTGTGTACATACACAGAGTAGGGTGTCAGACTCACGCAGCTTTAAAAGCGAGCTTCACAGCCGGTCCTCTCGTCTCTCTATCTCTCGATGTTCGTGAACGGACACAACACGTCCCACCGCGCGTTTTCCACAGGCTACCCTGATTTTATTTGTCCTTTTCGGGACACCGTTTCCAACGGACATTTTTTCGGACATTACAGGCGAAGACCGAGGAAGCGCGCGATATGTGAATTCGAATCGACGCTTACATCCCATGTTCTTGCGACCGTAATATATGTCCATATATAATTGTCGAGAGCCTACACACGCAGAGACACCAAAGGCGTATTATATATATTATATATATGTAATCATGAGCCCACTCTTTGATACGAGGTATTTTTCAAAGAGAACGACCACTCTCTCGGTGGCGGGTGAGAACATCGTGATTCGTAAACGACGGGTATTTCTATATTCGTGGGTTGAACACTAACATTCAGCGTCCGACGGAAAATCGTACGTACCGATCGCTCGAGTTTGCAAATGCGAACGTCGATAATGTTGACGATTCCCGAAGACCCGAAGTACAGCTCTTCCCACTCACTCCCCAATACAAGTAAACGATACGATGCTTTTTTCACCTTCACGCAAGCACCGTTGTTATGTGTGTCATTCTCTCAATATTTCATCCCATTGTCGAAAGAGTGCGTACATATTATTTATATATATATTGCCGTGTGTTATGCACGAATGGTGTATATATCTCTGGCGGGCTCTCTCTGCGCCTTAATTTTGCCAACGGACGGGAGAGTCGCAGCACGCGTCGAGTAACTATGTACTCCCGTGTGTATAACGCGAGTGCGACCTCCACACGTAAGCCGTTGTTCCATGGAGAGTAGTAG
>CAKAJI010000432.1:80000-93013 GCA_916610255.1 Lasioglossum lativentre
TATGTTTCACAAACAATTTTGGTTTGTTCTATTTTAATATATTTATTTTATTTTGTCATTTTTAGACATTTTTGTTTTCTTTAATATAACCCTCTTTTTTATCCAATGCTGCAACGCTCGGAATGAAGAGATGATGCTCAGTTAGTACGAGTATACACAAAAGTGAATACAAGTCGCCAACATCCGAAGGATGCTCGCCACATAAGGGCCATTCGGTCTAGGACACCGACCCGTGGCTATGCTGTGTAGAGAAAATATTCGATACGAAACAGTCAAGACCGAAGTCTCGAGGCGCCGTGAGAGCTGCTTCTCGACCGAGATCGTAGAATAGCCCCAAGCGCACGCTGAACCGATCGAAGCGACCGAACGGTCGACTCTCTTATAGATACCGAACGGCCGGCCGGGACGCCGGCGCCGCGCGGTCAATAGCACGCGCGCTTATGGCGGTAAACCGTCGCGGCAACAGCCCAACCGGCGGGGCTGTTGGGACTTAGAGCGAAAAAACTGTGAAAATTTATTTCGTAAAATACAATAAATTTTTGTATTTCTAGGATATTTAACACAAAACATTCAACTTTTCATATACTTTCTCGGACTCAAAAATTTTTTTAAGTTCCAACGGCAAGAGTAAACTTTTTCTGTATCGATTCCAGGCGATTTTAAATGTTAGATCATTGTAATATAAAACATATTAACAATGAATATAAAGTTACAAAGCGCTACAATGCGTATTTACCGAAATAATTGAAAATAATGGTCGATAGCGTACTACTTCGTTGCTCGAAGTCCCACCGGTAAGAGTAAACTTTTTTCCTATCGTTCCTAGATGATTTTAAACGTTATATTCGTGGTAAACTGTGCATACGAAACCGTGTGTCGTGACGCCAGTTCTCTCGGACGCGTATTTACCGAGTTATAAGCGAGTTAACTTCCGGCGAGTCGCTTAGGTATCGCTGGAACGATAAAATTGCTAAGTACCGCGCCGTGTCGGTTAGACGGTTCGCGGTAAGAGTAAACTTTTTTCCTATCGTTCCTAGATGATTTTAAACGTTATATTCGTGGTAAACTGTGCATACGAAACCGTGTGTCGTGACGCCAGTTCTCTCGGACGCGTATTTACCGAGTTATAAGCGAGTTAACTTCCGGCGAGTCGCTTAGGTATCGCTGGAACGATAAAATTGCTAAGTACCGCGCCGTGTCGGTTAGACGGTTCGCGGTAAGAGTAAACTTTTTTCCTATCGTTCCTAGATGATTTTAAACGTTATATTCGTGGTAAACTGTGCATACGAAACCGTGTGTCGTGACGCCAGTTCTCTCGGACGCGTATTTACCGAGTTATAAGCGAGTTAACTTCCGGCGAGTCGCTTAGGTATCGCTGGAACGATAAAATTGCTAAGTACCGCGCCGTGTCGGTTAGACGGTTCGCGGTAAGAGTAAACTTTTTTCCTATCGTTCCTAGATGATTTTAAACGTTATATTCGTGGTAAACTGTGCATACGAAACCGTGTGTCGTGACGCCAGTTCTCTCGGACGCGTATTTACCGAGTTATAAGCGAGTTAACTTCCGGCGAGTCGCTTAGGTATCGCTGGAACGATAAAATTGCTAAGTACCGCGCCGTGTCGGTTAGACGGTTCGCGGTAAGAGTAAACTTTTTTCCTATCGTTCCTAGATGATTTTAAACGTTATATTCGTGGTAAACTGTGCATACGAAACCGTGTGTCGTGACGCCAGTTCTCTCGGACGCGTATTTACCGAGTTATAAGCGAGTTAACTTCCGGCGAGTCGCTTAGGTATCGCTGGAACGATAAAATTGCTAAGTACCGCGCCGTGTCGGTTAGACGGTTCGCGGTAAGAGTAAACTTTTTTCCTATCGTTCCTAGATGATTTTAAACGTTATATTCGTGGTAAACTGTGCATACGAAACCGTGTGTCGTGACGCCAGTTCTCTCGGACGCGTATTTACCGAGTTATAAGCGAGTTAACTTCCGGCGAGTCGCTTAGGTATCGCTGGAACGATAAAATTGCTAAGTACCGCGCCGTGTCGGTTAGACGGTTCGCGGTAAGAGTAAACTTTTTTCCTATCGTTCCTAGATGATTTTAAACGTTATATTCGTGGTAAACTGTGCATACGAAACCGTGTGTCGTGACGCCAGTTCTCTCGGACGCGTATTTACCGAGTTATAAGCGAGTTAACTTCCGGCGAGTCGCTTAGGTATCGCTGGAACGATAAAATTGCTAAGTACCGCGCCGTGTCGGTTAGACGGTTCGCGGTAAGAGTAAACTTTTTTCCTATCGTTCCTAGATGATTTTAAACGTTATATTCGTGGTAAACTGTGCATACGAAACCGTGTGTCGTGACGCCAGTTCTCTCGGACGCGTATTTACCGAGTTATAAGCGAGTTAACTTCCGGCGAGTCGCTTAGGTATCGCTGGAACGATAAAATTGCTAAGTACCGCGCCGTGTCGGTTAGACGGTTCGCGGTAAGAGTAAACTTTTTTCCTATCGTTCCTAGATGATTTTAAACGTTATATTCGTGGTAAACTGTGCATACGAAACCGTGTGTCGTGACGCCAGTTCTCTCGGACGCGTATTTACCGAGTTATAAGCGAGTTAACTTCCGGCGAGTCGCTTAGGTATCGCTGGAACGATAAAATTGCTAAGTACCGCGCCGTGTCGGTTAGACGGTTCGCGGTAAGAGTAAACTTTTTTCCTATCGTTCCTAGATGATTTTAAACGTTATATTCGTGGTAAACTGTGCATACGAAACCGTGTGTCGTGACGCCAGTTCTCTCGGACGCGTATTTACCGAGTTATAAGCGAGTTAACTTCCGGCGAGTCGCTTAGGTATCGCTGGAACGATAAAATTGCTAAGTACCGCGCCGTGTCGGTTAGACGGTTCGCGGTAAGAGTAAACTTTTTTCCTATCGTTCCTAGATGATTTTAAACGTTATATTCGTGGTAAACTGTGCATACGAAACCGTGTGTCGTGACGCCAGTTCTCTCGGACGCGTATTTACCGAGTTATAAGCGAGTTAACTTCCGGCGAGTCGCTTAGGTATCGCTGGAACGATAAAATTGCTAAGTACCGCGCCGTGTCGGTTAGACGGTTCGCGGTAAGAGTAAACTTTTTTCCTATCGTTCCTAGATGATTTTAAACGTTATATTCGTGGTAAACTGTGCATACGAAACCGTGTGTCGTGACGCCAGTTCTCTCGGACGCGTATTTACCGAGTTATAAGCGAGTTAACTTCCGGCGAGTCGCTTAGGTATCGCTGGAACGATAAAATTGCTAAGTACCGCGCCGTGTCGGTTAGACGGTTCGCGGTAAGAGTAAACTTTTTTCCTATCGTTCCTAGATGATTTTAAACGTTATATTCGTGGTAAACTGTGCATACGAAACCGTGTGTCGTGACGCCAGTTCTCTCGGACGCGTATTTACCGAGTTATAAGCGAGTTAACTTCCGGCGAGTCGCTTAGGTATCGCTGGAACGATAAAATTGCTAAGTACCGCGCCGTGTCGGTTAGACGGTTCGCGGTAAGAGTAAACTTTTTTCCTATCGTTCCTAGATGATTTTAAACGTTATATTCGTGGTAAACTGTGCATACGAAACCGTGTGTCGTGACGCCAGTTCTCTCGGACGCGTATTTACCGAGTTATAAGCGAGTTAACTTCCGGCGAGTCGCTTAGGTATCGCTGGAACGATAAAATTGCTAAGTACCGCGCCGTGTCGGTTAGACGGTTCGCGGTAAGAGTAAACTTTTTTCCTATCGTTCCTAGATGATTTTAAACGTTATATTCGTGGTAAACTGTGCATACGAAACCGTGTGTCGTGACGCCAGTTCTCTCGGACGCGTATTTACCGAGTTATAAGCGAGTTAACTTCCGGCGAGTCGCTTAGGTATCGCTGGAACGATAAAATTGCTAAGTACCGCGCCGTGTCGGTTAGACGGTTCGCGGTAAGAGTAAACTTTTTTCCTATCGTTCCTAGATGATTTTAAACGTTATATTCGTGGTAAACTGTGCATACGAAACCGTGTGTCGTGACGCCAGTTCTCTCGGACGCGTATTTACCGAGTTATAAGCGAGTTAACTTCCGGCGAGTCGCTTAGGTATCGCTGGAACGATAAAATTGCTAAGTACCGCGCCGTGTCGGTTAGACGGTTCGCGGTAAGAGTAAACTTTTTTCCTATCGTTCCTAGATGATTTTAAACGTTATATTCGTGGTAAACTGTGCATACGAAACCGTGTGTCGTGACGCCAGTTCTCTCGGACGCGTATTTACCGAGTTATAAGCGAGTTAACTTCCGGCGAGTCGCTTAGGTATCGCTGGAACGATAAAATTGCTAAGTACCGCGCCGTGTCGGTTAGACGGTTCGCGGTAAGAGTAAACTTTTTTCCTATCGTTCCTAGATGATTTTAAACGTTATATTCGTGGTAAACTGTGCATACGAAACCGTGTGTCGTGACGCCAGTTCTCTCGGACGCGTATTTACCGAGTTATAAGCGAGTTAACTTCCGGCGAGTCGCTTAGGTATCGCTGGAACGATAAAATTGCTAAGTACCGCGCCGTGTCGGTTAGACGGTTCGCGGTAAGAGTAAACTTTTTTCCTATCGTTCCTAGATGATTTTAAACGTTATATTCGTGGTAAACTGTGCATACGAAACCGTGTGTCGTGACGCCAGTTCTCTCGGACGCGTATTTACCGAGTTATAAGCGAGTTAACTTCCGGCGAGTCGCTTAGGTATCGCTGGAACGATAAAATTGCTAAGTACCGCGCCGTGTCGGTTAGACGGTTCGCGGTAAGAGTAAACTTTTTTCCTATCGTTCCTAGATGATTTTAAACGTTATATTCGTGGTAAACTGTGCATACGAAACCGTGTGTCGTGACGCCAGTTCTCTCGGACGCGTATTTACCGAGTTATAAGCGAGTTAACTTCCGGCGAGTCGCTTAGGTATCGCTGGAACGATAAAATTGCTAAGTACCGCGCCGTGTCGGTTAGACGGTTCGCGGTAAGAGTAAACTTTTTTCCTATCGTTCCTAGATGATTTTAAACGTTATATTCGTGGTAAACTGTGCATACGAAACCGTGTGTCGTGACGCCAGTTCTCTCGGACGCGTATTTACCGAGTTATAAGCGAGTTAACTTCCGGCGAGTCGCTTAGGTATCGCTGGAACGATAAAATTGCTAAGTACCGCGCCGTGTCGGTTAGACGGTTCGCGGTAAGAGTAAACTTTTTTCCTATCGTTCCTAGATGATTTTAAACGTTATATTCGTGGTAAACTGTGCATACGAAACCGTGTGTCGTGACGCCAGTTCTCTCGGACGCGTATTTACCGAGTTATAAGCGAGTTAACTTCCGGCGAGTCGCTTAGGTATCGCTGGAACGATAAAATTGCTAAGTACCGCGCCGTGTCGGTTAGACGGTTCGCGGTAAGAGTAAACTTTTTTCCTATCGTTCCTAGATGATTTTAAACGTTATATTCGTGGTAAACTGTGCATACGAAACCGTGTGTCGTGACGCCAGTTCTCTCGGACGCGTATTTACCGAGTTATAAGCGAGTTAACTTCCGGCGAGTCGCTTAGGTATCGCTGGAACGATAAAATTGCTAAGTACCGCGCCGTGTCGGTTAGACGGTTCGCGGTAAGAGTAAACTTTTTTCCTATCGTTCCTAGATGATTTTAAACGTTATATTCGTGGTAAACTGTGCATACGAAACCGTGTGTCGTGACGCCAGTTCTCTCGGACGCGTATTTACCGAGTTATAAGCGAGTTAACTTCCGGCGAGTCGCTTAGGTATCGCTGGAACGATAAAATTGCTAAGTACCGCGCCGTGTCGGTTAGACGGTTCGCGGTAAGAGTAAACTTTTTTCCTATCGTTCCTAGATGATTTTAAACGTTATATTCGTGGTAAACTGTGCATACGAAACCGTGTGTCGTGACGCCAGTTCTCTCGGACGCGTATTTACCGAGTTATAAGCGAGTTAACTTCCGGCGAGTCGCTTAGGTATCGCTGGAACGATAAAATTGCTAAGTACCGCGCCGTGTCGGTTAGACGGTTCGCGGTAAGAGTAAACTTTTTTCCTATCGTTCCTAGATGATTTTAAACGTTATATTCGTGGTAAACTGTGCATACGAAACCGTGTGTCGTGACGCCAGTTCTCTCGGACGCGTATTTACCGAGTTATAAGCGAGTTAACTTCCGGCGAGTCGCTTAGGTATCGCTGGAACGATAAAATTGCTAAGTACCGCGCCGTGTCGGTTAGACGGTTCGCGGTAAGAGTAAACTTTTTTCCTATCGTTCCTAGATGATTTTAAACGTTATATTCGTGGTAAACTGTGCATACGAAACCGTGTGTCGTGACGCCAGTTCTCTCGGACGCGTATTTACCGAGTTATAAGCGAGTTAACTTCCGGCGAGTCGCTTAGGTATCGCTGGAACGATAAAATTGCTAAGTACCGCGCCGTGTCGGTTAGACGGTTCGCGGTAAGAGTAAACTTTTTTCCTATCGTTCCTAGATGATTTTAAACGTTATATTCGTGGTAAACTGTGCATACGAAACCGTGTGTCGTGACGCCAGTTCTCTCGGACGCGTATTTACCGAGTTATAAGCGAGTTAACTTCCGGCGAGTCGCTTAGGTATCGCTGGAACGATAAAATTGCTAAGTACCGCGCCGTGTCGGTTAGACGGTTCGCGGTAAGAGTAAACTTTTTTCCTATCGTTCCTAGATGATTTTAAACGTTATATTCGTGGTAAACTGTGCATACGAAACCGTGTGTCGTGACGCCAGTTCTCTCGGACGCGTATTTACCGAGTTATAAGCGAGTTAACTTCCGGCGAGTCGCTTAGGTATCGCTGGAACGATAAAATTGCTAAGTACCAGCGCCGTGTCGGTTAGACGGTTCGCGGTAAGAGTAAACTTTTTTCCTATCGTTCCTAGATGATTTTAAACGTTATATTCGTGGTAAACTGTGCATACGAAACCGTGTGTCGTGACGCCAGTTCTCTCGGACGCGTATTTACCGAGTTATAAGCGAGTTAACTTCCGGCGAGTCGCTTAGGTATCGCTGGAACGATAAAATTGCTAAGTACCGCGCCGTGTCGGTTAGACGGTTCGCGGTAAGAGTAAACTTTTTTCCTATCGTTCCTAGATGATTTTAAACGTTATATTCGTGGTAAACTGTGCATACGAAACCGTGTGTCGTGACGCCAGTTCTCTCGGACGCGTATTTACCGAGTTATAAGCGAGTTAACTTCCGGCGAGTCGCTTAGGTATCGCTGGAACGATAAAATTGCTAAGTACCGCGCCGTGTCGGTTAGACGGTTCGCGGTAAGAGTAAACTTTTTTCCTATCGTTCCTAGATGATTTTAAACGTTATATTCGTGGTAAACTGTGCATACGAAACCGTGTGTCGTGACGCCAGTTCTCTCGGACGCGTATTTACCGAGTTATAAGCGAGTTAACTTCCGGCGAGTCGCTTAGGTATCGCTGGAACGATAAAATTGCTAAGTACCGCGCCGTGTCGGTTAGACGGTTCGCGGTAAGAGTAAACTTTTTTCCTATCGTTCCTAGATGATTTTAAACGTTATATTCGTGGTAAACTGTGCATACGAAACCGTGTGTCGTGACGCCAGTTCTCTCGGACGCGTATTTACCGAGTTATAAGCGAGTTAACTTCCGGCGAGTCGCTTAGGTATCGCTGGAACGATAAAATTGCTAAGTACCGCGCCGTGTCGGTTAGACGGTTCGCGGTAAGAGTAAACTTTTTTCCTATCGTTCCTAGATGATTTTAAACGTTATATTCGTGGTAAACTGTGCATACGAAACCGTGTGTCGTGACGCCAGTTCTCTCGGACGCGTATTTACCGAGTTATAAGCGAGTTAACTTCCGGCGAGTCGCTTAGGTATCGCTGGAACGATAAAATTGCTAAGTACCGCGCCGTGTCGGTTAGACGGTTCGCGGTAAGAGTAAACTTTTTTCCTATCGTTCCTAGATGATTTTAAACGTTATATTCGTGGTAAACTGTGCATACGAAACCGTGTGTCGTGACGCCAGTTCTCTCGGACGCGTATTTACCGAGTTATAAGCGAGTTAACTTCCGGCGAGTCGCTTAGGTATCGCTGGAACGATAAAATTGCTAAGTACCGCGCCGTGTCGGTTAGACGGTTCGCGGTAAGAGTAAACTTTTTTCCTATCGTTCCTAGATGATTTTAAACGTTATATTCGTGGTAAACTGTGCATACGAAACCGTGTGTCGTGACGCCAGTTCTCTCGGACGCGTATTTACCGAGTTATAAGCGAGTTAACTTCCGGCGAGTCGCTTAGGTATCGCTGGAACGATAAAATTGCTAAGTACCGCGCCGTGTCGGTTAGACGGTTCGCGGTAAGAGTAAACTTTTTTCCTATCGTTCCTAGATGATTTTAAACGTTATATTCGTGGTAAACTGTGCATACGAAACCGTGTGTCGTGACGCCAGTTCTCTCGGACGCGTATTTACCGAGTTATAAGCGAGTTAACTTCCGGCGAGTCGCTTAGGTATCGCTGGAACGATAAAATTGCTAAGTACCGCGCCGTGTCGGTTAGACGGTTCGCGGTAAGAGTAAACTTTTTTCCTATCGTTCCTAGATGATTTTAAACGTTATATTCGTGGTAAACTGTGCATACGAAACCGTGTGTCGTGACGCCAGTTCTCTCGGACGCGTATTTACCGAGTTATAAGCGAGTTAACTTCCGGCGAGTCGCTTAGGTATCGCTGGAACGATAAAATTGCTAAGTACCGCGCCGTGTCGGTTAGACGGTTCGCGGTAAGAGTAAACTTTTTTCCTATCGTTCCTAGATGATTTTAAACGTTATATTCGTGGTAAACTGTGCATACGAAACCGTGTGTCGTGACGCCAGTTCTCTCGGACGCGTATTTACCGAGTTATAAGCGAGTTAACTTCCGGCGAGTCGCTTAGGTATCGCTGGAACGATAAAATTGCTAAGTACCGCGCCGTGTCGGTTAGACGGTTCGCGGTAAGAGTAAACTTTTTTCCTATCGTTCCTAGATGATTTTAAACGTTATATACGTGGTAAACTGTGCATACGAAACCGTGTGTCGTGACGCCAGTTCTCTCGGACGCGTATTTACCGAGTTATAAGCGAGTTAACTTCCGGCGAGTCGCTTAGGTATCGCTGGAACGATAAAATTGCTAAGTACCGCGCCGTGTCGGTTAGACGGTTCGCGGTAAGAGTAAACTTTTTTCCTATCGTTCCTAGATGATTTTAAACGTTATATTCGTGGTAAACTGTGCATACGAAACCGTGTGTCGTGACGCCAGTTCTCTCGGACGCGTATTTACCGAGTTATAAGCGAGTTAACTTCCGGCGAGTCGCTTAGGTATCGCTGGAACGATAAAATTGCTAAGTACCCGCGCCGTGTCGGTTAGACGGTTCGCGGTAAGAGTAAACTTTTTTCCTATCGTTCCTAGATGATTTTAAACGTTATATTCGTGGTAAACTGTGCATACGAAACCGTGTGTCGTGACGCCAGTTCTCTCGGACGCGTATTTACCGAGTTATAAGCGAGTTAACTTCCGGCGAGTCGCTTAGGTATCGCTGGAACGATAAAATTGCTAAGTACCGCGCCGTGTCGGTTAGACGGTTCGCGGTAAGAGTAAACTTTTTTTCCTATCGTTCCTAGATGATTTTAAACGTTATATTCGTGGTAAACTGTGCATACGAAACCGTGTGTCGTGACGCCAGTTCTCTCGGACGCGTATTTACCGAGTTATAAGCGAGTTAACTTCCGGCGAGTCGCTTAGGTATCGCTGGAACGATAAAATTGCTAAGTACCAGCGCCGTGTCGGTTAGACGGTTCGCGGTAAGAGTAAACTTTTTTCCTATCGTTCCTAGATGATTTTAAACGTTATATTCGTGGTAAACTGTGCATACGAAACCGTGTGTCGTGACGCCAGTTCTCTCGGACGCGTATTTACCGAGTTATAAGCGAGTTAACTTCCGGCGAGTCGCTTAGGTATCGCTGGAACGATAAAATTGCTAAGTACCGCGCCGTGTCGGTTAGACGGTTCGCGGTAAGAGTAAACTTTTTTCCTATCGTTCCTAGATGATTTTAAACGTTATATTCGTGGTAAACTGTGCATACGAAACCGTGTGTCGTGACGCCAGTTCTCTCGGACGCGTATTTACCGAGTTATAAGCGAGTTAACTTCCGGCGAGTCGCTTAGGTATCGCTGGAACGATAAAATTGCTAAGTACCGCGCCGTGTCGGTTAGACGGTTCGCGGTAAGAGTAAACTTTTTTCCTATCGTTCCTAGATGATTTTAAACGTTATATTCGTGGTAAACTGTGCATACGAAACCGTGTGTCGTGACGCCAGTTCTCTCGGACGCGTATTTACCGAGTTATAAGCGAGTTAACTTCCGGCGAGTCGCTTAGGTATCGCTGGAACGATAAAATTGCTAAGTACCCCGCCCTGTCGGTTAGACGGTTCGCGGTAAGAGTAAACTTTTTTCCTATCGTTCCTAGATGATTTTAAACGTTATATTCGTGGTAAACTGTGCATACGAAACCGTGTGTCGTGACGCCAGTTCTCTCGGACGCGTATTTACCGAGTTATAAGCGAGTTAACTTCCGGCGAGTCGCTTAGGTATCGCTGGAACGATAAAATTGCTAAGTACCGCGCCGTGTCGGTTAGACGGTTCGCGGTAAGAGTAAACTTTTTTCCTATCGTTCCTAGATGATTTTAAACGTTATATTCGTGGTAAACTGTGCATACGAAACCGTGTGTCGTGACGCCAGTTCTCTCGGACGCGTATTTACCGAGTTATAAGCGAGTTAACTTCCGGCGAGTCGCTTAGGTATCGCTGGAACGATAAAATTGCTAAGTACCCGCGCCGTGTCGGTTAGACGGTTCGCGGTAAGAGTAAACTTTTTCCTATCGTTCCTAGATGATTTTAAACGTTATATTCGTGGTAAACTGTGCATACGAAACCGTGTGTCGTGACGCCAGTTCTCTCGGACGCGTATTTACCGAGTTATAAGCGAGTTAACTTCCGGCGAGTCGCTTAGGTATCGCTGGAACGATAAAATTGCTAAGTACCCGCGCCGTGTCGGTTAGACGGTTCGCGGTAAGAGTAAACTTTTTTCCTATCGTTCCTAGATGATTTTAAACGTTATATTCGTGGTAAACTGTGCATACGAAACCGTGTGTCGTGACGCCAGTTCTCTCGGACGCGTATTTACCGAGTTATAAGCGAGTTAACTTCCGGCGAGTCGCTTAGGTATCGCTGGAACGATAAAATTGCTAAGTACCGCGCCGTGTCGGTTAGACGGTTCGCGGTAAGAGTAAACTTTTTTCCTATCGTTCCTAGATGATTTTAAACGTTATATTCGTGGTAAACTGTGCATACGAAACCGTGTGTCGTGACGCCAGTTCTCTCGGACGCGTATTTACCGAGTTATAAGCGAGTTAACTTCCGGCGAGTCGCTTAGGTATCGCTGGAACGATAAAATTGCTAAGTACCGCGCCGTGTCGGTTAGACGGTTCGCGGTAAGAGTAAACTTTTTTCCTATCGTTCCTAGATGATTTTAAACGTTATATTCGTGGTAAACTGTGCATACGAAACCGTGTGTCGTGACGCCAGTTCTCTCGGACGCGTATTTACCGAGTTATAAGCGAGTTAACTTCCGGCGAGTCGCTTAGGTATCGCTGGAACGATAAAATTGCTAAGTACCGCGCCGTGTCGGTTAGACGGTTCGCGGTAAGAGTAAACTTTTTTCCTATCGTTCCTAGATGATTTTAAACGTTATATTCGTGGTAAACTGTGCATACGAAACCGTGTGTCGTGACGCCAGTTCTCTCGGACGCGTATTTACCGAGTTATAAGCGAGTTAACTTCCGGCGAGTCGCTTAGGTATCGCTGGAACGATAAAATTGCTAAGTACCGCGCCGTGTCGGTTAGACGGTTCGCGGTAAGAGTAAACTTTTTTCCTATCGTTCCTAGATGATTTTAAACGTTATATTCGTGGTAAACTGTGCATACGAAACCGTGTGTCGTGACGCCAGTTCTCTCGGACGCGTATTTACCGAGTTATAAGCGAGTTAACTTCCGGCGAGTCGCTTAGGTATCGCTGGAACGATAAAATTGCTAAGTACCGCGCCGTGTCGGTTAGACGGTTCGCGGTAAGAGTAAACTTTTTTCCTATCGTTCCTAGATGATTTTAAACGTTATATTCGTGGTAAACTGTGCATACGAAACCGTGTGTCGTGACGCCAGTTCTCTCGGACGCGTATTTACCGAGTTATAAGCGAGTTAACTTCCGGCGAGTCGCTTAGGTATCGCTGGAACGATAAAATTGCTAAGTACCGCGCCGTGTCGGTTAGACGGTTCGCGGTAAGAGTAAACTTTTTTCCTATCGTTCCTAGATGATTTTAAACGTTATATTCGTGGTAAACTGTGCATACGAAACCGTGTGTCGTGACGCCAGTTCTCTCGGACGCGTATTTACCGAGTTATAAGCGAGTTAACTTCCGGCGAGTCGCTTAGGTATCGCTGGAACGATAAAATTGCTAAGTACCCGCGCCGTGTCGGTTAGACGGTTCGCGGTAAGAGTAAACTTTTTTCCTATCGTTCCTAGATGATTTTAAACGTTATATTCGTGGTAAACTGTGCATACGAAACCGTGTGTCGTGACGCCAGTTCTCTCGGACGCGTATTTACCGAGTTATAAGCGAGTTAACTTCCGGCGAGTCGCTTAGGTATCGCTGGAACGATAAAATTGCTAAGTACCCGCGCCGTGTCGGTTAGACGGTTCGCGGTCAGAGTAAACTTTTTTCCTATCGTTCCTAGATGATTTTAAACGTTATATTCGTGGTAAACTGTGCATACGAAACCGTGTGTCGTGACGCCAGTTCTCTCGGACGCGTATTTACCGAGTTATAAGCGAGTTAACTTCCGGCGAGTCGCTTAGGTATCGCTGGAACGATAAAATTGCTAAAATAG
>CAKAJI010000433.1:0-17899 GCA_916610255.1 Lasioglossum lativentre
GAAATGTGCAGACCTAACCGCAAATGTGCAGACCTAACAGCAAATGTGCGGTCCTAACGGGAAATGTGCAGACCTAACCGCAAATGTGCAGACCTAACAGCAAATGTGTGGACCTAATCGCAAATGTGCGGACCTAACCGCAAATCTGCCGAAATAACCGCATATATGCAGACCTAACCGCAAATATGCGGACCTCACCGCAAATGTGTGGACCTAACCGCAAATGTGCGGACCTACCCGAAAATGTGCGGACCTAACCGCAAATGTGCGGACCTAACCGCAAACTTGCGGACCTCACCGCAAATGTGCGGAACTAACCGCAAATGTGCGGACCCAACCGCAAATGTGTTGACCTAACAGCAAATGTGCGGACCTAACCGCAAATGTGCGGACCTAACCGCAAATGTGCGGACCTCACCGCAAATGTGCGGAACTAACTGCAAATGTGCGGACCTAACCGCAAATGTGCGGACCTAACCGCAAATCTGCCGAAATAACCGCATATATGCAGACCTAACCGCAAATGTGCGGAACTAACCGCAAATGTGCGGACCTAACCGCAAATGTGCGGACCTAACCGCAAATGTGCGGACCTAACGGGAAATGTGCGGAACTAACTGCAAATGTGCGGACCTAACCGCAAATGTGCGGACCTAACCGCAAATGTGCGGACCTCACCGCAAATGTGCGGAACTAACTGCAAATGTGCGGACCTAACCGCAAATGTGCGGACCTAACCGCAAATGTGCGGACCTCACCGCAAATGTGCGGAACTAACTGCAAATGTGCGGACCTAACCGCAAATGTGCGGACCTAACCGCAAATGTGCGGACCTAACCTCAAATCTGCCGAAATAACCGCATATATGCAGACCTAACCGCAAATGTGCGGAACTAACCGCAAATGTGCGGACCTAACCGCAAATGTGCGGTCCTAACCGCAAATGTGCGGACCTAACCGCAAATGTGCGGTCCTAACCGCAAATGTGCGGACCTAACCGCAAATGTGCGGACCTCACCGCAAATGTGTTGACCTAACAGCAAATGTGCGGACCTAACCGCAAATGTGCGGACCTAACCGCAAATGTGCGCACCTCACCGCAAATGTGCGGAACTAACTGCAAATGTGCGGACCTAACCGCAAATGTGCGGACCTAACCGCAAATGTGCGGACCTAACCGCAAATGTGCGGACCTACCCGAAAATGTGCGGACCTAACCGGAAATGTGCGGACCTAACCGCAATGTGCGGACCTAACAGCAAATGTGTGGACCTAATCGCAAATGTGCGGACCTAACCGCAAATCTGCCGAAATAACCGCATATATGCAGACCTAACCGCAAATATGCGGACCTCACCGCAAATGTGTGGACCTAACCGCAAATGTGCGGACCTACCCGAAAATGTGCGGACCTAACCGCAAATGTGCGGACCTAACCGCAAACTTGCGGACCTCACCGCAAATGTGCGGAACTAACCGCAAATGTGCGGACCCAACCGCAAATGTGTTGACCTAACAGCAAATGTGCGGACCTAACCGCAAATGTGCGGACCTCACCGCAAATGTGCGGAACTAACTGCAAATGTGCGGACCTAACCGCAAATGTGCGGACCTAACCGCAAATGTGCGGACCTCACCGCAAATGTGTTGACCTAACAGCAAATGTGCGGACCTACCCGCAAATGTGCGGACCTAACCGCAAATGTGCGGACCTAACCGCAAATGTGCGGACCTAACCCGAAAATGTGCGGACCTAACCCGGGAAATGTGCAGACCTAACCGCAAATGTGCAGACCTAACCGCAAATGTGCGGTCCTAACCGCAAATGTGCGGACCTAACCGCAAATGTGCGGTCCTAACCGCAAATGTGCGGAACGCAATGTGCGGACTCGCAAATGTGTTGACCTAACAGCAAAGTGCGGACCTACGCAAATGTGCGGACCTAACCGCAAATGTGCGGACCTCACCGCAAATGTGCGGAACTAACTGCAAATGTGCGGACCTAACCGCAAATGTGCGGACCTAACCGCAAATGTGCGGACCTAACCGCAAATGTGCGGACCTCACCGCAAATGTGTTGACCTAACAGCAAATGTGCGGACCTAACCGCAAATGTGCGGACCTAACCGCAAATGTGCGGACCTAACCGCAAATGTGCGGACCTAACCGCAAATGTGCGGACCTAACCGCAAATGTGCGGACCTACCCGAAAATGTGCGGACCTAACGGGAAATGTGCAGACCTAACCGCAAATGTGCAGACCTAACCGCAAATGTGCGGTCCTAACCGCAAATGTGCGGACCTAACCGCAAATGTGCGGTCCTAACCGCAAATGTGCGGACCTAACCGCAAATGTGCGGACCTCACCGCAAATGTGTTGACCTAACAGCAAATGTGCGGACCTAACCGCAAATGTGCGGACCTAACCGCAAATGTGCGGACCTCACCGCAAATGTGCGGAACTAACTGCAAATGTGCGGACCTAACCGCAAATGTGCGGACCTAACCGCAAATGTGCGGACCTAACCGCAAATGTGCGGACCTCACCGCAAATGTGCGGAACTAACTGCAAATGTGCGGACCTAACCGCAAATGTGCGGACCTAACCGCAAATGTGCGGACCTAACCGCAAATGTGCGGAACTAACTGCAAATGTGCGGACCTAACCGCAAATGTGCGGACCTAACCGCAAATGTGCGGACCTAACCGCAAATGTGCGGACCTACCCGAAATGTGCGGACCTAACCGGAAATGTGCGGACCTAACCGCAAATGTGCGGACCTAACAGCAAATGTGTGGACCTAATCGCAAATGTGCGGACCTAACCGCAAATCTGCCGAAATAACTGCAAATGTGCGGACCTAACCGCAAATGTGCGGACCTAACCGCAAATGTGCGGACCTAACCGCAAATGTGCGGAACTAACTGCAAATGTGCGGACCTAACCGCAAATGTGCGGACCTAACCGCAAATGTGCGGACCTAACCGCAAATGTGCGGACCTACCCGAAAATGTGCGGACCTAAAGGGAAATGTGCAGACCTAACCGCAAATGTGCGGACCTAACAGCAAATGTGTGGACCTAATCGCAAATGTGCGGACCTAACCGCAAATCTGCCGAAATAACCGCATATATGCAGACCTAACCGCAAATATGCGGACCTCACCGCAAATGTGTGGACCTAACCGCAAATGTGCGGACCTACCCGAAAATGTGCGGACCTAACCGCAAATGTGCGGACCTAACCGCAAACTTGCGGACCTCACCGCAAATGTGCGGAACTAACCGCAAATGTGCGGACCCAACCGCAAATGTGTTGACCTAACAGCAAATGTGCGGACCTAACCGCAAATGTGCGGACCTAACCGCAAATGTGCGGACCTCACCGCAAATGTGCGGAACTAACTGCAAATGTGCGGACCTAACCGCAAATGTGCGGACCTAACCGCAAATGTGCGGACCTAACCGCAAATGTGCGGACCTCACCGCAAATGTGTTGACCTAACAGCAAATGTGCGGACCTAACCGCAAATGTGCGGACCTAACCGCAAATGTGCGGACCTAACCGCAAATGTGCGGACCTAACCGCAAATGTGCGGACCTACCCGAAAATGTGCGGACCTAACGGGAAATGTGCAGACCTAACCGCAAATGTGCAGACCTAACCGCAAATGTGCGGTCCTA
Organism: Lasioglossum lativentre; assembly: GCA_916610255.1. Taxonomy (NCBI): domain Eukaryota; kingdom Metazoa; phylum Arthropoda; class Insecta; order Hymenoptera; family Halictidae; genus Lasioglossum; species Lasioglossum lativentre. Next base: position 3,685 of record CAKAJI010000433.1, read on the forward strand.
ACCGCAAATGTGCGGACCTAACCGCAAATGTGCGGTCCTAACCGCAATGTGCGGACCTAACCGCAAATGTGCGGACCTCACCGCAAATGTGTTGACCTAACAGCAAATGTGCGGACCTAACCGCAAATGTGCGGACCTAACCGCAAATGTGCGGACCTCACCGCAAATGTGCGGAACTAACTGCAAATGTGCGGACCTAACCGCAAATGTGCGGACCTAACCGCAAATGTGCGGACCTAACCGCAAATGTGCGGACCTCACCGCAAATGTGTTGACCTAACAGCAAATGTGCGGACCTAACCGCAAATGTGCGGACCTAACCGCAAATGTGCGGACCTAACCGCAAATGTGCGGACCTAACCGCAAATGTGCGGACCTACCCGAAAATGTGCGGACCTAACGGGAAATGTGCAGACCTAACCGCAAATGTGCAGACCTAACCGCAAATGTGCGGTCCTAACCGCAAATGTGCGGACCTAACCGCAAATGTGCGGTCCTAACCGCAAATGTGCGGACCTAACCGCAAATGTGCGGACCTCACCGCAAATGTGTTGACCTAACAGCAAATGTGCGGACCTAACCGCAAATGTGCGGACCTAACCGCAAATGTGCGGACCTCACCGCAAATGTGCGGAACTAACTGCAAATGTGCGGACCTAACCGCAAATGTGCGGACCTAACCGCAAATGTGCGGACCTAACCGCAAATGTGCGGACCTCACCGCAAATGTGCGGAACTAACTGCAAATGTGCGGACCTAACCGCAAATGTGCGGACCTAACCGCAAATGTGCGGACCTAACCGCAAATGTGCGGAACTAACTGCAAATGTGCGGACCTAACCGCAAATGTGCGGACCTACCCGAAAATGTGCGGACCTAACCGCAAATGTGCGGACCTAACCGCAAACTTGCGGACCTCACCGCAAATGTGCGGAACTAACCGCAAATGTGCGGACCCAACCGCAAATGTGTTGACCTAACAGCAAATGTGCGGACCTAACCGCAAATGTGCGGACCTAACCGCAAATGTGCGGACCTCACCGCAAATGTGCGGAACTAACTGCAAATGTGCGGACCTAACCGCAAATGTGCGGACCTAACCGCAAATCTGCCGAAATAACCGCATATATGCAGACCTAACCGCAAATGTGCGGAACTAACCGCAAATGTGCGGACCTAACCGCAAATGTGCGGACCTAACCGCAAATGTGCGGACCTAACGGGAAATGTGCGGAACTAACTGCAAATGTGCGGACCTAACCGCAAATGTGCGGACCTAACCGCAAATGTGCGGACCTCACCGCAAATGTGCGGAACTAACTGCAAATGTGCGGACCTAACCGCAAATGTGCGGACCTAACCGCAAATGTGCGGACCTCACCGCAAATGTGCGGAACTAACTGCAAATGTGCGGACCTAACCGCAAATGTGCGGACCTAACCGCAAATGTGCGGACCTAACCGCAAATGTGCGGACCTACCCGAAAATGTGCGGACCTAACCGGAAATGTGCTGACCTAACCGCAAATGTGCGGACCTAACCGCAAACTTGCGGACCTCACCGCAAATGTGCGGAACTAACCGCAAATGTGCGGACCCAACCGCAAATGTGTTGACCTAACAGCAAATGTGCGGACCTAACCGCAAATGTGCGGACCTAACCGCAAATGTGCGGACCTCACCGCAAATGTGCGGAACTAACTGCAAATGTGCGGACCTAACCGCAAATGTGCGGACCTAACCGCAAATCTGCCGAAATAACCGCATATATGCAGACCTAACCGCAAATGTGCGGAACTAACCGCAAATGTGCGGACCTAACCGCAAATGTGCGGACCTAACCGCAAATGTGCGGACCTAACGGGAAATGTGCGGAACTAACTGCAAATGTGCGGACCTAACCGCAAATGTGCGGACCTAACCGCAAATGTGCGGACCTCACCGCAAATGTGCGGAACTAACTGCAAATGTGCGGACCTAACCGCAAATGTGCGGACCTAACCGCAAATGTGCGGACCTCACCGCAAATGTGCGGAACTAACTGCAAATGTGCGGACCTAACCGCAAATGTGCGGACCTAACCGCAAATCTGCCGAAATAACCGCATATATGCAGACCTAACCGCAAATGTGCGGAACTAACCGCAAATGTGCGGACCTAACCGCAAATGTGCGGACCTCACCGCAAATGTGCGGAACTAACTGCAAATGTGCGGACCTATCCGCAAATGTGCGGACCTAACCGCAAATGTGCGGACCTAACCGCAAATGTGCGGAACTAACTGCAAATGTACGGACCTAACCGCAAATGTGCGGACCTAACCGCAAATGTGCGGACCTAACCGCAAATGTGCGGACCTACCCGAAAATGTGCGGACCTAACCGGAAATGTGCGGACCTAACCGCAAATGTGCGGACCTAACAGCAAATGTGTGGACCTAATCGCAAATGTGCGGACCTAACCGCAAATCTGCCGAAATAACCGCATATATGCAGACCTAACCGCAAATATGCGGACCTCACCGCAAATGTGTGGACCTAACCGCAAATGTGCGGACCTACCCGAAAATGTGCGGACCTAACCGCAAATGTGCGGACCTAACCGCAAACTTGCGGACCTCACCGCAAATGTGCGGAACTAACCGCAAATGTGCGGACCCAACCGCAAATGTGTTGACCTAACAGCAAATGTGCGGACCTAACCGCAAATGTGCGGACCTAACCGCAAATGTGCGGACCTAACCGCAAATGTGCGGAACTAACTGCAAATGTGCGGACCTAACCGCAAATGTGCGGACCTAACCGCAAATGTGCGGACCTAACCGCAAATCTGCCGAAATAACCGCATATATGCAGACCTAACCGCAAATGTGCGGAACTAACCGCAAATGTGCGGACCTAACCGCAAATGTGCGGACCTAACCGCAAATGTGCGGACCTAACGGGAAATGTGCGGAACTAACTGCAAATGTGCGGACCTAACCGCAAATGTGCGGACCTAACCGCAAATGTGCGGACCTCACCGCAAATGTGCGGAACTAACTGCAAATGTGCGGACCTAACCGCAAATGTGCGGACCTAACCGCAAATGTGCGGACCTCACCGCAAATGTGCGGAACTAACTGCAAATGTGCGGACCTAACCGCAAATGTGCGGACCTAACCGCAAATGTGCGGACCTAACCGCAAATCTGCCGAAATAACCGCATATATGCAGACCTAACCGCAAATGTGCGGAACTAACCGCAAATGTGCGGACCTAACCGCAAATGTGCGGACCTAACCGCAAATGTGCGGACCTATCCGCAAATGTGCGGACCTAACCGCAAATGTGCGGACCTAACCGAAAATGTGCGGACCTAACCGGAAATGTGCGGACCTAACCGCAAATGTGCGGACCTAACAGCAAATGTGTGGACCTAATCGCAAATGTGCGGACCTAACCGCAAATCTGCCGAAATAACCGCATATATGCAGACCTAACCGCAAATATGCGGACCTCACCGCAAATGTGTGGACCTAACCGCAAATGTGCGGACCTACCCGAAAATGTGCGGACCTAACGGGAAATGTGCAGACCTAACCGCAAATGTGCGGTCCTAACCGCAAATGTGCGGACCTAACCGCAAATGTGCGGTCCTAACCGCAAATGTGCGGACCTAACCGCAAATGTGCGGACCTAACCGCAAATGTGCGGACCTACCCGAAAATGTGCGGACCTAACCGCAAATGTGCGGACCTACCCGAAAATGTGCGGACCTAACCGGAAATGTGCGGACCTAACCGCAAATGTGCGGACCTAACAGCAAATGTGTGAACCTAATCGCAAATGTGCGGACCTAACCGCAAATCTGCCGAAATAACCGCATATATGCAGACCTAACCGCAAATATGCGGACCTCACCGCAAATGTGTGGACCTAACCGCAAATGTGCGGACCTAACCGCAAATGTGTTGACCTAACAGCAAATGTGCGGACCTAACCGCAAATGTGCGGACCTAACCGCAAATGTGCGGACCTCACCGCAAATGTGCGGAACTAACTGCAAATGTGCGGACCTAACCGCAAATGTGCGGACCTAACCGCAAATGTGCGGACCTAACCGCAAATGTGCGGACCTAACCGCAAATGTGCGGACCTAACCGCAAATGTGCGGAACTAACTGCAAATGTGCGGACCTAACCGCAAATGTGCGGACCTAACCGCAAATGTGCGGACCTAACCGCAAATGTGCGGACCTACCCGAAAATGTGCGGACCTAACCGGAAATGTGCGGACCTAACCGCAAATGTGCGGACCTAACAGCAAATGTGTGGACCTAATCGCAAATGTGCGGACCTAACCGCAAATCTGCCGAAATAACCGCATATATGCAGACCTAACCGCAAATATGCGGACCTCACCGCAAATGTGTGGACCTAACCGCAAATGTGCGGACCTACCCGAAAATGTGCGGACCTAACGGGAAATGTGCAGACCTAACCGCAAATGTGCGGTCCTAACCGCAAATGTGCGGACCTAACCGCAAATGTGCGGTCCTAACCGCAAATGTGCGGACCTAACCGCAAATGTGTGGACCTAATCGCAAATGTGCGGACCTAACCGCAAATCTGCCGAAATAACCGCATATATGCAGACCTAACCGCAAATATGCGGACCTCACCGCAAATGTGTGGACCTAACCGCAAATGTGCGGACCTACCCGAAAATGTGCGGACCTAACCGCAAATGTGCGGTCCTAACCGCAAATGTGCGGACCTAACCGCAAATGTGCGGACCTCACCGCAAATGTGCGGACCTACCCGAAAATGTGCGGACCTAACCGCAAATGTGCGGACCTAACCGCAAACTTGCGGACCTCACCGCAAATGTGCGGAACTAACCGCAAATGTGCGGACCCAACCGCAAATGTGTTGACCTAACAGCAAATGTGCGGACCTAACCGCAAATGTGCGGACCTAACCGCAAATGTGCGGACCTCACCGCAAATGTGCGGAACTAACTGCAAATGTGCGGACCTAACCGCAAATGTGCGGACCTAACCGCAAATGTGCGGACCTAACCGCAAATCTGCCGAAATAACCGCATATATGCAGACCTAACCGCAAATGTGCGGAACTAACCGCAAATGTGCGGACCTAACCGCAAATGTGCGGACCTAACCTCAAATGTGCGGACCTAACGGGAAATGTGCGGAACTAACTGCAAATGTGCGGACCTAACCGCAAATGTGCGGACCTAACCGCAAATGTGCGGACCTCACCGCAAATGTGCGGAACTAACTGCAAATGTGCGGACCTAACCGCAAATGTGCGGACCTAACCGCAAATGTGCGGACCTCACCGCAAATGTGCGGAACTAACTGCAAATGTGCGGACCTAACCGCAAATGTGCGGACCTAACCGCAAATGTGCGGACCTAACCGCAAATCTGCCGAAATAACCGCATATATGCAGACCTAACCGCAAATGTGCGGAACTAACCGCAAATGTGCGGACCTAACCGCAAATGTGCGGACCTAACCGCAAATGTGCGGACCTAACGGGAAATGTGCGGAACTAACTGCAAATGTGCGGACCTAACCGCAAATGTGCGGACCTAACCGCAAATGTGCGGACCTCACCGCAAATGTGCGGAACTAACTGCAAATGTGCGGACCTAACCGCAAATGTGCGGACCTAACCGCAAATGTGCGGACCTAACCGCAAATGTGCGGACCTAACCGCAAATGTGCGGACCTAACCGCAAATGTGCGGAACTAACTGCAAATGTGCGGACCTAACCGCAAATGTGCGGACCTAACCGCAAATGTGCGGACCTAACCGCAAATGTGCGGACCTACCCGAAAATGTGCGGACCTAACCGGAAATGTGCGGACCTAACCGCAAATGTGCGGACCTAACAGCAAATGTGTGGACCTAATCGCAAATGTGCGGACCTAACCGCAAATCTGCCGAAATAACCGCATATATGCAGACCTAACCGCAAATATGCGGACCTCACCGCAAATGTGTGGACCTAACCGCAAATGTGCGGACCTAACCGCAAATGTGTTGACCTAACAGCAAATGTGCGGACCTAACCGCAAATGTGCGGACCTAACCGCAAATGTGCGGACCTCACCGCAAATGTGCGGAACTAACTGCAAATGTGCGGACCTAACCGCAAATGTGCGGACCTAACCGCAAATGTGCGGACCTAACCGCAAATGTGCGGACCTAACCGCAAATGTGCGGACCTAACCGCAAATGTGCGGACCTAACCGCAAATGTGCGGAACTAACTGCAAATGTGCGGACCTAACCGCAAATGTGCGGACCTAACCGCAAATGTGCGGACCTAACCGCAAATGTGCGGACCTACCCGAAAATGTGCGGACCTAACCGGAAATGTGCGGACCTAACCGCAAATGTGCGGACCTAACAGCAAATGTGTGGACCTAATCGCAAATATGCGGACCTAACCGCAAATCTGCCGAAATAACCGCATATATGCAGACCTAACCGCAAATATGCGGACCTCACCGCAAATGTGTTTACCTAACCGCAAATGTGCGGACCTACCCGAAAATGTGCGGACCTAACGGGAAATGTGCAGACCTAACCGCAAATGTGCGGTCCTAACCGCAAATGTGCGGACCTAACCGCAAATGTGCGGTCCTAACCGCAAATGTGCGGACCTAACCGCAAATGTGTGGACCTAATCGCAAATGTGCGGACCTAACCGCAAATCTGCCGAAATAACCGCATATATGCAGACCTAACCGCAAATGTGCGGACCTACCCGAAAATGTGCGGACCTAACCGCAAATGTGCGGTCCTAACCGCAAATGTGCGGACCTAACCGCAAATGTGCGGACCTCACCGCAAATGTGTTGACCTAACAGCAAATGTGCGGACCTAACCGCAAATGTGCGGACCTAACCGCAAATGTGCGGACCTCACCGCAAATGTGCGGAACTAACTGCAAATGTGCGGACCTAACCGCAAATGTGTGGACCTAACCGCAAATGTGCGGACCTAACCGCAAATGTGCGGACCTACCCGAAAATGTGCGGACCTAACCGCAAATGTGCGGATCTAACCGCAAATGTGCGGACCTCACCGCAAATGAGTGGACCTAACCGCAAATGTGCGGACCTACCCGAAAATGTGCGGACCTAACGGGAAATGTGCAGACCTAACCGCAAATGTGCGGACCTAACCGCAAATGTGCGGACCTACCCGAAAATGTGCGGACCTAACCGCAAATGTGCGGATCTAACCGCAAATGTGCGGACCTCACCGCAAATGTGTGGACCTAACCGCAAATGTGCGGACCTACCCGAAAATGTGCGGACCTAACTTGAAATGTGCAGACCTAACCGCAAATGTGCGGACCTCACCGCAAATGTGCGGAACTAACTGCAAATGTGCGGACCTAACCGCAAATGTGCGGACCTAACCGCAAATGTGCGGACCTAACCGCAAATGTGCGGACCTAACCGCAAATGTGTGGACCTAACCGCAAATGTGCGGACCTAACCGCAAATGTGCGGACCTACCCGAAAATGTGCGGACCTAACCGCAAATGTGCGGACCTAACAGCAAATGTGTGGACCTAATCGCAAATGTGCGGACCTAACCGCAAATCTGCCGAAATAACCGCATATATGCAGACCAAACCGCAAATGTGCGGACCTCACCGCAAATGTGTGGACCTAACCGCAAATGTGCGGACCTACCCGAAAATGTGCGGACCTAACGGGAAATGTGCAGACCTAACCGCAAATGTGCGGACCTCACCGCAAATGTGCGGACCTCACCGCAAATGTGTTGACCTAACAGCAAATGTGCGGACCTAACCGCAAATGTGCGGACCTAACCGCAAATGTGCGGACCTAACCGCAAATGTGCGGACCTACCCGAAAATGTGCGGACCTAACGGGAAATGTGCAGACCTAACCGCAAATGTGCAGACCTAACCGCAAATGTGCGGTCCTAACCGCATATGTGCGGACCTAACCGCAAATGTGCGGTCCTAACCGCAAATGTGCGGACCTAACCGCAAATGTGCGGACCTAACCGCAAATGTGCGGACCTACCCGAAAATGTGCGGACCTAACGGGAAATGTGCAGACCTAACCGCAAATGTGCGGACCTAACCGCAAATGTGTGGACCTAACCGCAAATGTGCGGACCTAACCGCAAATGTGCGGACCTACCCGAAAATGTGCGGACCTAACCGCAAATGTGCGGACCTAACAGCAAATGTGTGGACCTAATCGCAAATGTGCGGACCTAACCGCAAATCTGCCGAAATAACCGCATATATGCAGACCAAACCGCAAATGTGCGGACCTCACCGCAAATGTGTGGACCTAACCGCAAATGTGCGGACCTACCCGAAAATGTGCGGACCTAACGGGAAATGTGCAGACCTAACCGCAAATGTGCGGACCTCACCGCAAATGTGCGGACCTCATCGCAAATGTGTTGACCTAACAGCAAATGTGCGGACCTAACCGCAAATGTGCGGACCTAACCGCAAATGTGCGGACCTAACCGCAAATGTGCGGACCTACCCGAAAATGTGCGGACCTAACGGGAAATGTGCAGACCTAACCGCAAATGTGCAGACCTAACCGCAAATGTGCGGTCCTAACCGCATATGTGCGGACCTAACCGCAAATGTGCGGTCCTAACCGCAAATGTGCGGACCTAACCGCAAATGTGCGGACCTCACCGCAAATGTGTTGACCTAACAGCAAATGTGCGGACCTAACCGCAAATGTGCGGACCTAACCGCAAATGTGCGGACCTCACCGCAAATGTGCGGAACTAACTGCAAATGTGCGGACCTACCCGATAATGTGCGGACCTATCCGCAAATATGCGGACCTAACCGCAAATGTGCGGACCTATCCGCAAATGTGCTGACCTAACCGCAAATGTGCCGAAATAACCGCAAATATGCAGACCTAACCGGAAATGTGCCGACCTAACCGCAAATGTGCGGACCTCACCGCAAATGTGCGGAACTAACTGCAAATGTGCGGACCTAACCGCAAATGTGCGGACCTAACCGCAAATGTGCGGACCTAACCGCAAATGTGCGGACCTAACCGCAAATGTGCGGACCTCACCGCAAATGTGTGGACCTAACCGCAAATGTGCGGACCTACCCGAAAATGTGCGGACCTAACGGGAAATGTGCAGACCTAACCGCAAATGTGCGGACCTCACCGCAAATGTGCGGAACTAACTGCAAATGTGCGGACCTAACCGCAAATGTGCGGACCTAACCGCAAATGTGCGGACCTAACCGCAAATGTGCGGACCTAACCGCAAATGTGTGGACCTAACCGCAAATGTGCGGACCTACCCGAAAATGTGCGGACCTAACGGGAAATGTGCAGACCTAACCGCAAATGTGCGGACCTCACCGCAAATGTGCGGACCTCACCGCAAATGTGTTGACCTAACAGCAAATGTGCGGACCTAACCGCAAATGTGCGGACCTAACCGCAAATGTGCGGACCTAACCGCAAATGTGCGGACCTAACCGCAAATGTGCGGACCTAACCGCAAATGTGCGGACCTAACCGCAAATGTGCGGAACTAACTGCAAATGTGCGGACCTAACCGCAAATGTGCGGACCTAACCGCAAATGTGCGGACCTACCCGAAAATGTGCGGACCTAACCGGAAATGTGCGGACCTAACCGCAAATGTGCGGACCTAACAGCAAATGTGTGGACCTAATCGCAAATGTGCGGACCTAACCGCAAATCTGCCGAAATAACCGCATATATGCAGACCTAACCGCAAATATGCGGACCTCACCGCAAATGTGTGGACCTAACCGCAAATGTGCGGACCTACCCGAAAATGTGCGGACCTAACCGCAAATGTGCGGACCTAACCGCAAATGTGCGGACCTCACCGCAAATGTGCGGAACTAACTGCAAATGTGCGGACCTAACCGCAAATGTGTGGACCTAACCGCAAATGTGCGGACCTAACCGCAAATGTGCGGACCTACCCGAAAATGTGCGGACCTAACCGCAAATGTGCGGATCTAACCGCAAATGTGCGGACCTCACCGCAAATGTGTGGACCTAACCGCAAATGTGCGGACCTACCCGAAAATGTGCGGACCTAACGGGAAATGTGCAGACCTAACCGCAAATGTGCGGACCTCACCGCAAATGTGCGGAACTAACTGCAAATGTGCGGACCTAACCGCAAATGTGCGGACCTAACCGCAAATGTGCGGACCTAACCGCAAATGTGCGGACCTAACCGCAAATGTGTGGACCTAACCGCAAATGTGCGGACCTAACCGCAAATGTGCGGACCTACCCGAAAATGTGCGGACCTAACCGCAAATGTGCGGACCTAACAGCAAATGTGTGGACCTAATCGCAAATGTGCGGACCTAACCGCAAATCTGCCGAAATAACCGCATATATGCAGACCTAACCGCAAATATGCGGACCTCACCGCAAATGTGTGGACCTAACCGCAAATGTGCGGACCTACCCGAAAATGTGCGGACCTAACCGCAAATGTGCGGTCCTAACCGCAAATGTGCGGACCTAACCGCAAATGTGCGGACCTCACCGCAAATGTGTTGACCTAACAGCAAATGTGCGGACCTAACCGCAAATGTGCGGACCTAACCGCAAATGTGCGGACCTCACCGCAAATGTGCGGAACTAACTGCAAATGTGCGGACCTAACCGCAAATGTGTGGACCTAACCGCAAATGTGCGGACCTAACCGCAAATGTGCGGACCTACCCGAAAATGTGCGGACCTAACCGCAAATGTGCGGATCTAACCGCAAATGTGCGGACCTCACCGCAAATGTGTGGACCTAACCGCAAATGTGCGGACCTACCCGAAAATGTGCGGACCTAACGGGAAATGTGCAGACCTAACCGCAAATGTGCGGACCTCACCGCAAATGTGCGGAACTAACTGCAAATGTGCGGACCTAACCGCAAATGTGCGGACCTAACCGCAAATGTGCGGACCTAACCGCAAATGTGCGGACCTACCCGAAAATGTGCGGACCTAACGGGAAATGTGCAGACCTAACCGCAAATGTGCGGACCTCACCGCAAATGTGCGGACCTCACCGCAAATGTGTTGACCTAACAGCAAATGTGCGGACCTAACCGCAAATGTGCGGACCTAACCGCAAATGTGCGGACCTAACCGCAAATGTGCGGACCTACCCGAAAATGTGCGGACCTAACGGGAAATGTGCAGACCTAACCGCAAATGTGCAGACCTAACCGCAAATGTGCGGTCCTAACCGCATATGTGCGGACCTAACCGCAAATGTGCGGTCCTAACCGCAAATGTGCGGACCTAACCGCAAATGTGCGGACCTCACCGCAAATGTGTTGACCTAACAGCAAATGTGCGGACCTAACCGCAAATGTGCGGACCTAACCGCAAATGTGCGGACCTCACCGCAAATGTGCGGAACTAACTGCAAATGTGCGGACCTACCCGATAATGTGCGGACCTATCCGCAAATATGCGGACCTAACCGCAAATGTGCGGACCTATCCGCAAATGTGCTGACCTAACCGCAAATGTGCCGAAATAACCGCAAATATGCAGACCTAACCGGAAATGTGCCGACCTAACCGCAAATGTGCGGACCTCACCGCAAATGTGCGGAACTAACTGCAAATGTGCGGACCTAACCGCAAAATGTGCGGACCTAACCGCAAATGTGCGGACCTAACCGCAAATGTGCGGACCTAACCGCAAATGTGCGGACCTCACCGCAAATGTGTGGACCTAACCGCAAATGTGCGGACCTACCCGAAAATGTGCGGACCTAACGGGAAATGTGCAGACCTAACCGCAAATGTGCGGACCTCACCGCAAATGTGCGGAACTAACTGCAAATGTGCGGACCTAACCGCAAATGTGCGGACCTAACCGCAAATGTGCGGACCTAACCGCAAATGTGCGGACCTAACCGCAAATGTGTGGACCTAACCGCAAATGTGCGGACCTACCCGAAAATGTGCGGACCTAACGGGAAATGTGCAGACCTAACCGCAAATGTGCGGACCTCACCGCAAATGTGCGGACCTCACCGCAAATGTGTTGACCTAACAGCAAATGTGCGGACCTAACCGCAAATGTGCGGACCTAACCGCAAATGTGCGGACCTAACCGCAAATGTGCGGACCTAACCGCAAATGTGCGGACCTAACCGCAAATGTGCGGACCTAACCGCAAATGTGCGGAACTAACTGCAAATGTGCGGACCTAACCGCAAATGTGCGGACCTAACCGCAAATGTGCGGACCTACCCGAAAATGTGCGGACCTAACCGGAAATGTGCGGACCTAACCGCAAATGTGCGGACCTAACAGCAAATGTGTGGACCTAATCGGAAATGTGCGGACCTAACCGCAAATCTGCCGAAATAACCGCATATATGCAGACCTAACCGCAAATATGCGGACCTCACCGCAAATGTGTGGACCTAACCGCAAATGTGCGGACCTACCCGAAAATGTGCGGACCTAACCGCAAATGTGCGGTCCTAACCGCAAATGTGCGGACCTAATCGCAAATGTGCGGACCTCACCGCAAATGTGTTGACCTAACAGCAAATGTGCGGACCTAACCGCAAATGTGCGGACCTAACCGCAAATGTGCGGACCTCACCGCAAATGTGCGGAACTAACTGCAAATGTGCGGACCTAACCGCAAATGTGTGGACCTAACCGCAAATGTGCGGACCTAACCGCAAATGTGCGGACCTACCCGAAAATGTGTGGACCTAACCGCAAATGTGCGGATCTAACCGCAAATGTGCGGACCTCACCACAAATGTGCGGAACTAACCGCAAATGTGCGGACCTACCCGAAAATGTGCGGACCTAACGGGAAATGTGCAGACCTAACCGCAAATGTGCGGACCTCACCGCAAATGTGCGGAACTAACTGCAAATGTGCGGACCTAACCGCAAATGTGCGGACCTAACCGCAAATGTGCGGACCTAACCGCAAATGTGCGGACCTAACCGCAAATGTGTGGACCTAACCGCAAATGTGCGGACCTAACCGCAAATGTGCGGACCTACCCGAAAATGTGCGGACCTAACCGCAAATGTGCGGTCCTAACCGCAAATGTGCGGACCTAACCGCAAATGTGCGGACCTCACCGCAAATGTGTTGACCTAACAGCAAATGTGCGGACCTAACCGCAAATGTGCGGACCTAACCGCAAATGTGCGGACCTCACCGCAAATGTGCGGAACTAACTGCAAATGTGCGGACCTAACCGCAAATGTGTGGACCTAACCGCAAATGTGCGGACCTAGCCGCAAATGTGCGGACCTACCCGAAAATGTGCGGACCTAACCGCAAATGTGCGGACCTAACCGCAAATGTGCGGACCTCACCGCAAATGTGTGGACCTAACCGCAAATGTGCGGACCTACCCGAAAATGTGCGGACCTAACGGGAAATGTGCAGACCTAACCGCAAATGTGCGGACCTCACCGCAAATGTGCGGAACTAACTGCAAATGTGCGGACCTAACCGCAAATGTGCGGACCTAACCGCAAATGTGCGGACCTAACCGCAAATGTGCGGACCTAACCGCAAATGTGTGGACCTAACCGCAAATGTGCGGACCTACCCGAAAATGTGCGGACCTAACGGGAAATGTGCAGACCTAACCGCAAATGTGCGGACCTCACCGCAAATGTGCGGACCTCACCGCAAATGTGTTGACCTAACAGCAAATGTGCGGACCTAACCGCAAATGTGCGGACCTAACCGCAAATGTGCGGACCTAACCGCAAATGTGCGGACCTAACCGCAAATGTGCGGACCTACCCGAAAATGTGCGGACCTAACGGGAAATGTGCAGACCTAACCGCAAATGTGCAGACCTAACCGCAAATGTGCGGTCCTAACCGCAAATGTGCGGACCTAACCGCAAATGTGCGGTCCTAACCGCAAATGTGCGGACCTAACCGCAAATGTGCGGACCTCACCGCAAATGTGTTGACCTAACAGCAAATGTGCGGACCTAACCGCAAATGTGCGGACCTCACCGCAAATGTGCGGAACTAACTGCAAATGTGCGGACCTAACCGCAAATGTGCGGACCTAACCGCAAATGTGCGGACCTAACCGCAAATGTGCGGACCTAACCGCAAATGTGCGGACCTAACCGCAAATGTGCGG
>CAKAJI010000434.1:0-43804 GCA_916610255.1 Lasioglossum lativentre
ATATTAAAAGGTATTTTCAATGATACACTGCATATTACGTTATATTATAATGTATTTTCAATGATACACTGCATATTACGTTATATTATAAGGTATTTTCAATGATACACTGCATATTACGTTATATTATAAGGTATTTTCAATGATACACTGCATATTGGGATATGTTATAAGGTATTTTCAATGATACACTGCATATTACGTTATATTATAAGGTATTTTCAATGATACACTGCATATTACGTTATATTATAAGGTATTGTCAATGATAAACTACGCTGTATTATAAGGTATTTTGAATGGTACACTGCATATTACGTTATATTATAAGGTATTTTCAATGATAAACTACATATTACGATATATTATAAGGTATTTTCAGTGATACACTGCATATTACGTTATATTATAAGGTATTTTCAATGATACACTGTATATTACGTTATATTACATGGTATTTTCTATGATACACTGTATATTACGTTATATTATAAGGTATTTTCAATGATATACTGCATATTAGGTTATATTATAAGGTATTTTCAATGATACACTGGATATTACGTTTATATTATAAGGTATTCTCAATGATATACTGTATATTACGTTATATTATAAGGTATTTTCAATGATACACTGATATTACGTTATATTATAAGGTATTTCAATGAGACACTGCTTATTACGTTATATTATAAGGTATTTTCAATGATACACTGCATATTACGATATGATATAAGGTATTTTCAATGATACACTGCATATTACGTTATACCATAAGGTATTTTCAATGATACACTGCATATTACGATATGATATAAGGTATTTCAATGACACACTGCATATTACGTTATATTATAAGGTATTTTCAATGATACACTGCATATTACGTTATATTATAATGTATTTTCAATGATACACTCATATTACGTTATATTATAAGGTATATTCAATGATACACTGCATATTACGCTATTATAAGGTATTTTCAATGATACACTGCATATTGGATATGTTATAAGGTATTTTCAATGATACACTGCATATTACGATAATTATTAAGGTATTTTCAATGATACACTGCATATTACGTTATATTATAAGGTATGGTCAATGATAAACTACGCTGTATAATAAGGTATTTTCAATGGTACACTGCATATTACGTTATATTATAAGGTATATTTCAATGATAAACTACATATTACGATATATTATAAGGTATTTTCAATGATACACTGCATATTACGTTATATTATAAGGTATTTTCAGTGATACACTGCATATTACGTTATATTATAAGGTATTTTCAATGATACACTGGATTACGTTATATTATAAGGTATTCTCAATGATATACTGTATATTACGTTATATTATAAGGTATTTTCAATGATACACTGGATATTACGTTATATTATAAGGTATTTTCAATGATACACTGCATATTACGTTATATTATAAGGTATTTTCAATGATACACTGCATATTACGATATGATATAAGGTATTTTCAATGATACACTGCATCTTACGTTATACCATAAGGTATTTTCAATGATACACTGCATATTACGATATGATATAAGGTATTTTCAATGACACACTGCATATTACGTTATATTATAAGGTATTTTCAATGATACACTGCATATTACGTTATATTATAATGTATTTTCAATGATACACTGTATATTACGTTATATTATAAGGTATTTTCAATGATATACTGCATATTACGTTGTAGTATAAGGTATTTTCAATGATACACTGGATATTACGTTATATTATAAGGTATTCTCAATGATATACTGTATATTACGTTATATTATAAGGTATTTTCAATGATACACTGGATATTACGTTATATTATAAGGTATTTTCAATGATACACTGCATATTACGTTATATTATAAGGTATTTTCAATGATACACTGCATATTACGATATGTTATAAGGTATTTTCAATGATACACTGCATCTTACGTTATACCATAAGGTATTTTCAATGATACACTGCATATTACGATATGATATAAGGTATTTTCAATGACACACTGCATATTACGTTATATTATAAGGTATTTTCAATGATACACTGCATATTACGTTATATTATAATGTATTTTCAATGATACACTGCATATTACGTTATATTATAATGTATTTTCAATGATACACTGCATATTACGTTATATTATAAGGTATTTTCAATGATACACTGCATATTGGGATATGTTATAAGGTATTTTCAATGATACACTGCATATTACGATATATTATAAGGTATTTTCAATGATACACTGCATATTACGTTATATTATAAGGTATTGTCAATGATAAACTACGCTGTATAATAAGGTATTTTCAATGGTACACTGCATATTACGTTATATTATAAGGTATTTTCAATGATACACTGTATATTACGTTATATTACATGGGTATTTTCTATGATACACTGTATATTACGTTATATTATAAGGTATTTTCAATGATATACTGCATATTAGGTTATATTATAAGGTATTTTCAATGATACACTGGATATTACGTTATATTATAAGGTATTCTCAATGATATACTGTATATTACGTTATATTATAAGGTATTTTCAATGATACACTGGATATTACGTTATATTATAAGGTATTTTCAATGATACACTGCATATTACGTTATATTATAAGGTATTTTCAATGATACACTGCATATTACGATATGATATAAGGTATTTTCAATGATACACTGCATCTTACGTTATACCATAAGGTATTTTCAATGATACACTGCATATTACGATATGATATAAGGTATTTTCAATGATACACTGCATATTGGGATATGTTATAAGGTATTTTCAATGATACACTGCATATTACGATATATTATAAGGTATTTTCAATGATACACTGCATATTACGTTATATTATAAGGTATTGTCAATGATAAACTACGCTGTATTATAAGGTATTTTGAATGGTACACTGCATATTACGTTATATTATAAGGTATTTTCAATGATAAACTACATATTACGATATATTATAAGGTATTTTCAATGATACACTGCATATTACGTTATATTATAAGGTATTTTCAATGATAAACTACGATATATTATAAGGTATTTTCAATGACACACTGCATAATACGTTATATTATAAGGTATTTTCATTGATACACTGCATATATCGTTATATTATAAGGTATTTTCAATGATACACTGCATATTACGTTATATTATAAGGTATTTTTAATGATAAACTACGATATATTATAAGATATTTTCAATGATACATTGCATATTACGTTATATTATAAGGTATTTTCAATGATACACTGCATATTACGTTATATTATAAGGTATTTTCAATGTTAAACTACATATTAAGATATATAATAAGGTATTTTCAGTGATACACTGCATATTACGTTATATTATAATGTATTTTCAATGATACACTGCATATTACGCTATATTATAAGGTATTTTCAATGATACACTGCATATTACGTTATATTATATGGTATTATCGTTGATAGACTGCATATTACGATACAGTATAAGGTATTTTCAATAATAAACTACGACATATTAAAAGGTATTTTCAATGATACACTGCATATTACGTTATATTATAATGTATTTTCAATGATACACTGCATATTACGTTATATTATAAGGTATTTTCAATGATACACTGCATATTACGTTATATTATAAGGTATTTTCAATGATACACTGCATATTAGGATATTTTATAAGGTATTTTCAATGATACACTGCATATTACGTTATATTATAAGGTATTTTCAATGATACACTGCATATTACGATATGATATAAGGTATTTTCAATGATACACTGCATATTACGTTATATCATAAGGTATTTTCAATGATACACTGCATATTACGTTATATTATAAGGTATTTTCAATGATACACTGCATATTACGTTATATTATAAGGTATTTTCAATGATACACTGCATATTACGTTATATTATAAGGTATTTTCAATGATAAACTACGATATATTAGAAGGTATTTTCAATGATACACTGCATATTACGTTATATTATAAGGTATTTTCAATGATACACTGTATATTACGTTATATTACATGGTATTTTCTATGATACACTGTATATTACGTTATATTATAAGGTATTTTCAATGATATACTGCATATTAGGTTATATTATAAGGTATTTTCAATGATACACTGGATATTACGTTATATTATAAGGTATTCTCAATGATATACTGCATATTACGTTATATTATAAGGTATTTTCAATGATACACTGGATATTACGTTATATTATAAGGTATTTTCAATGATATACTGCATATTACGTTATATTATAAGGTATTTTCAATGATACACTGCATATTACGATATGATATAAGGTATTTTCAATGATACACTGCATATTACGTTATACCATAAGGTATTTTCAATGATACACTGCATATTACGTTATATTATAAGGTATTTTCAATGATACACTGCATATTACGTTATATTATAAGGTATTTTCAATGATACACTGCATATTAGGATATGTTATAAGGTATTTTCAATGATACACTGCATATTACGTTATATTATAAGGTATTTTCAATGATACACTGCATATTACGATATGATATAAGGTATTTTCAATGATACACTGCATATTACGTTATACCATAAGGTATTTTCAATGATACACTGCATATTACGATATGATATAAGGTATTTTCAATGACACACTGCATATTACGTTATATTATAAGGTATTTTCAATGATACACTGCATATTACGTTATATTATAATGTATTTTCAATGATACACTGCATATTACGTTATATTATAATGTATTTTCAATGATACACTGCATATTACGCTATATTATAAGGTATTTTCAATGATACACTGCATATTGGGATATGTTATAAGGTATTTTCAGTGATACACTGCATATTACGTTATATTATAATGTATTTTCAATGATACACTGCATATTACGTTATATTATAATGTATTTTCAATGATACACTGCATATTACGCTATATTATAAGGTATTTTCAATGATACACTGCATATTAGGATATATTATAAGGTATTTTCAATGATACACTGCATATTACGCTATATTATAAGGTATTTTCAATGATACACTGCATATTACGTTATATTATAAGGTATTTTCAATGATACACTGCATATTACGCTATATTATAAGGTATTTTCAATGATACACTGCATATTACGTTATATTATTAGGTATTTTCAATGATACACTGCATATTACGTTATATTATAAGGTATTTTCAATGACACACTGCATATTACGTTATATTATACGGTATTTTCATTGATACACTGCATATTACGTTATATTATATGGTATTATCGTTGATAGACTGCATATTACGATACAGTATAAGGTATTTTCAATAATAAACTACGACATATTATAAGGTATTTTCAATGATACACTGCATATTACGTTATATTATAATGTATTTTCAATGATACACTGCATATTACGTTATATTATAAGGTATTTTCAATGATACACTGCATATTACGTTATATTATTAGGTATTTTCAATGATACACTGCATATTACGTTATATTATAAGGTATTTTCAATGACACACTGCATATTACGTTATATTATACGGTATTTTCATTGATACACTGCATATTACGTTATATTATATGGTATTATCGTTGATAGACTGCATATTACGATACAGTATAAGGTATTTTCAATAATAAACTACGACATATTATAAGGTATTTTCAATGATACACTGCATATTACGTTATATTATAATGTATTTTCAATGATACACTGCATATTACGTTATATTATAAGGTATTTTCAATGATACACTGCATATTACGTTATATTATAAGGTATTTTCAATGATACACTGCATATTAGGATATTTTATAAGGTATTTTCAATGATACACTGCATATTACGTTATATTATAAGGTATTTTCAATGATACACTGCATATTACGATATGATATAAGGTATTTTCAATGATACACTGCATATTACGTTATATCATAAGGTATTTTCAATGATACACTGCATATTACGTTATATTATAAGGTATTTTCAATGATACACTGCATATTACGTTATATTATAAGGTATTTTCAATGATACACTGCATATTACGTTATATTATAAGGTATTTTCAATGATAAACTACGATATATTAGAAGGTATTTTCAATGATACACTGCATATTACGTTATATTATAAGGTATTTTCAATGATACACTGTATATTACGTTATATTACATGGTATTTTCTATGATACACTGTATATTACGTTATATTATAAGGTATTTTCAATGATATACTGCATATTAGGTTATATTATAAGGTATTTTCAATGATACACTGGATATTACGTTATATTATAAGGTATTCTCAATGATATACTGTATATTACGTTATATTATAAGGTATTTTCAATGATACACTGGATATTACGTTATATTATAAGGTATTTTCAATGATACACTGCATATTACGTTATATTATAAGGTATTTTCAATGATACACTGCATATTACGATATGATATAAGGTATTTTCAATGATACACTGCATCTTACGTTATACCATAAGGTATTTTCAATGATACACTGCATATTACGATATGATATAAGGTATTTTCAATGACACACTGCATATTACGTTATATTATAAGGTATTTTCAATGATACACTGCATATTACGTTATATTATAATGTATTTTCAATGATACACTGCATATTACGTTATATTATAATGTATTTTCAATGATACACTGCATATTACGCTATATTATAAGGTATTTTCAATGATACACTGCATATTGGGATATGTTATAAGGTATTTTCAATGATACACTGCATATTACGATATATTATAAGGTATTTTCAATGATACACTGCATATTACGTTATATTATAAGGTATGGTCAATGATAAACTACGCTGTATTATAAGGTATTTTCAATGGTACACTGCATATTACGTTATATTATAAGGTATTTTCAATGATACACTGCATATTACGTTATATTATAAGGTATTTTCAATGATACACTGCATATTACGTTATATTATAAGGTATTTTCAATGATACACTGCATATTACGATATGATATAAGGTATTTTCAATGATACACTGCATCTTACGTTATACCATAAGGTATTTTCAATGATACACTGCATATTACGATATGATATAAGGTATTTTCAATGACACACTGCATATTACGTTATATTATAAGGTATTTTCAATGATACACTGCATATTACGTTATATTATAATGTATTTTCAATGATACACTGTATATTACGTTATATTATAAGGTATTTTCAATGATATACTGCATATTAGGTTATATTATAAGGTATTTTCAATGATACACTGGATATTACGTTATATTATAAGGTATTCTCAATGATATACTGTATATTACGTTATATTATAAGGTATTTTCAATGATACACTGCATATTACGTTATATTATAAGGTATTTTCAATGATACACTGCATATTACGTTATATTATAAGGTATTTTCAATGATACACTGCATATTACGATATGATATAAGGTATTTTCAATGATACACTGCATCTTACGTTATACCATAAGGTATTTTCAATGATACACTGCATATTACGATATGATATAAGGTATTTTCAATGACACACTGCATATTACGTTATATTATAAGGTATTTTCAATGATACACTGCATATTACGTTATATTATAATGTATTTTCAATGATACACTGCATATTACGTTATATTATAATGTATTTTCAATGATACACTGCATATTACGCTATATTATAAGGTATTTTCAATGATACACTGCATATTGGGATATGTTATAAGGTATTTTCAATGATACACTGCATATTACGTTATATTATAAGGTATTTTCAATGAAACACTGCATATTACGTTATATTATAAGGTATGGTCAATGATAAACTACGCTGTATAATAAGGTATTTTCAATGGTACACTGCATATTACGTTATATTATAAGGTATTTTCAATGATACACTGTATATTACGTTATATTACATGGTATTTTCTATGATACACTGTATATTACGTTATATTATAAGGTATTTTCAATGATATACTGCATATTAGGTTATATTATAAGGTATTTTCAATGATACACTGGATATTACGTTATATTATAAGGTATTTTCAATGATATACTGTATATTACGTTATATTATAAGGTATTTTCAATGATACACTGGATATTACGTTATATTATAAGGTATTTTCAATGATACACTGCATATTACGTTATATTATAAGGTATTTTCAATGATACACTGCATATTAAGATATGTTATAAGGTATTTTCAATGATACACTGCATCTTACGTTATACCATAAGGTATTTTCAATGATACACTGCATATTACGATATGATATGAGGTATTCTCAATGACACACTGCATATTACGTTATATTATAAGGTATTTTCAATGATACACTGCATATTACGTTATATTATAATGTATTTTCAATGATACACTGCATATTACGTTATATTATAAGGTATTTTCAATGATACACTGCATATTACGCTATATTATAAGGTATTTTCAATGATACACTGCATATTGGGATATGTTATAAGGTATTTTCAATGATACACTGCATATTACGATATATTATAAGGTATTTTCAATGATACACTGCATATTACGTTATATTATAAGGTATGGTCAATGATAAACTACGCTGTATAATAAGGTATTTTCAATGGTACACTGCATATTACGTTATATTATAAGGTATTTTCAATGATACACTGCATATTACGTTATATTATAAGGTATTTTCAATGATACACTGCATATTACGTTATATTATAAGGTATTTTCAATGATACACTGCATATTACGATATGATATAAGGTATTTTCAATGATACACTGCATCTTACGTTATACCATAAGGTATTTTCAATGATACACTGCATATTACGATATGATATAAGGTATTTTCAATGATACACTGCATATTACGTTATATTATAAGGTATTTTCAATGATACACTGCATATTACGTTATATTATAATGTATTTTCAATGATACACTGCATATTACGTTATATTATAAGGTATTTTCAATGATATACTGCATATTAGGTTATATTATAAGGTATTTTCAATGATACACTGGATATTACGTTATATTATAAGGTATTCTCAATGATATACTGTATATTACGTTATATTATAAGGTATTTTCAATGATACACTGGATATTACGTTATATTATAAGGTATTTTCAATGATACACTGCATATTACGTTATATTATAAGGTATTTTCAATGATACACTGCATATTAAGATATGATATAAGGTATTTTCAATGATACACTGCATCTTACGTTATACCATAAGGTATTTTCAATGATACACTGCATATTACGATATGATATAAGGTATTTTCAATGACACACTGCATATTACGTTATATTATAAGGTATTTTCAATGATACACTGCATATTACGTTATATTATAATGTATTTTCAATGATACACTGCATATTACGTTATATTATAATGTATTTTCAATGATACACTGCATATTACGCTATATTATAAGGTATTTTCAATGATACACTGCATATTGGGATATGTTATAAGGTATTTTCAATGATACACTGCATATTACGTTATATTATAAGGTATTTTCAATGATACACTGCATATTACGTTATATTATAAGGTATGGTCAATGATAAACTACGCTGTATAATAAGGTATTTTCAATGGTACACTGCATATTACGTTATATTATAAGGTATTTTCAATGATACACTGTATATTACGTTATATTACATGGTATTTTCTATGATACACTGTATATTACGTTATATTATAAGGTATTTTCAATGATATACTGCATATTAGGTTATATTATAAGGTATTTTCAATGATACACTGGATATTACGTTATATTATAAGGTATTCTCAATGATATACTGTATATTACGTTATATTATAAGGTATTTTCAATGATACACTGGATATTACGTTATATTATAAGGTATTTTCAATGATACACTGCATATTACGTTATATTATAAGGTATTTTCAATGATACACTGCATATTACGATATGATATAAGGTATTTTCAATGATACACTGCATCTTACGTTATACCATAAGGTATTTTCAATGATACACTGCATATTACGATATGATATAAGGTATTTTCAATGACACACTGCATATTACGTTATATTATAAGGTATTTTCAATGATACACTGCATATTACGTTATATTATAATGTATTTTCAATGATACACTGCATATTACGTTATATTATAATGTATTTTCAATGATACACTGCATATTACGCTATATTATAAGGTATTTTCAATGATACACTGCATATTGGGATATGTTATAAGGTATTTTCAATGATACACTGCATATTACGATATATTATAAGGTATTTTCAATGATACACTGCATATTACGTTATATTATAAGGTATTGTCAATGATAAACTACGCTGTATTATAAGGTATTTTGAATGGTACACTGCATATTACGTTATATTATAAGGTATTTTCAATGATAAACTACATATTACGATATATTATAAGGTATTTTCAATGATACACTGCATATTACGTTATATTATAAGGTATTTTCAGTGATACACTGCATATTACGTTATATTATAAGGTATTTTCAATGATAAACTACGATATATTATAAGGTATTTTCAATGATACACTGCATATTGCGTTATATTATAAGGTATTTCCAATGATAAACTACGATATATTATAAGGTATTTTCAATGATACACTGCATATTACGTTATATTATAAGGTATTTTCAATGATAAACTACATATTATTATATTTTATAAGGTATTTTCAGTGATACACTGCATATTACGTTATATTATAAGGTATTTTCAATGATACACTGCATAATCCTTTATATTATAAGGTATTTTCAATGATACACTGCATATTACGTTATATTATAAGGTATTTTCAATGATACACTGCATATTACGTTATATTATAAGGTATTTTCAATGAAACACTGCATATTACGTTATATTATAAGGTATGGTCAATGATAAACTACGCTGTATAATAAGGTATTTTCAATGGTACACTGCATATTACGTTATATTATAAGGTATTTTCAATGATAAACTACATATTACGATATATTATAAGGTATTTTCAATGATACACTGCATATTACGTTATATTATAAGGTATTTTCAGTGATACACTGCATATTACGTTATATTATAAGGTATTTTCAATGATAAACTACGATATATTATAAGGTATTTTCAATGATACACTGCATATTGCGTTATATTATAAGGTATTTTCAATGATAAACTACGATATATTATAAGGTATTTTCAATGATACACTGCATATTACGTTATATTATAAGGTATTTTCAATGATAAACTACATATTATTATATTTTATAAGGTATTTTCAATGATACACTGCATATTACGTTATATTATAAGGTATTTTCAATGATACACTGCATAATCCTTTATATTATAAGGTATTTTCAATGATACACTGCATATTACGTTATATTATAAGGTATTTTCAATGATACACTGCATATTACGTTATATTATAAGGTATTTTCAATGATACACTGCATATTACGTTATATTATAAGGTATGGTCAATGATAAACTACGCTGTATAATAAGGTATTTTCAATGGTACACTGCATATTACGTTATATTATAAGGTATTTTCAATGATAAACTACATATTACGATATATTATAAGGTATTTTCAATGATACACTGCATATTACGTTATATTATAAGGTATTTTCAGTGATACACTGCATATTACGTTATATTATAAGGTATTTTCAATGATAAACTACGATATATTATAAGGTATTTTCAATGATACACTGCATATTGCGTTATATTATAAGGTATTTCCAATGATAAACTACGATATATTATAAGGTATTTTCAATGATACACTGCATATTACGTTATATTATAAGGTATTTTCAATGATAAACTACATATTATTATATTTTATAAGGTATTTTCAGTGATACACTGCATATTACGTTATATTATAAGGTATTTTCAATGATACACTGCATAATCCTTTATATTATAAGGTATTTTCAATGATACACTGCATATTACGTTATATTATAAGGTATTTTCAATGATACACTGCATATTACGTTATATTATAAGGTATTTTCAATGATAAACTACGATATATTATAAGGTATTTTCAATGACATACTGCATAATACGTTATATTATAAGGTATTTTTAATGATAAACTACGATATATTATAAGATATTTTCAATGATACACTGCATATTACGTTATATTATAAGGTATTTTCAATGATAAACTACGATATATTATAAGGTATTTTCAATGACACACTGCATAATACGTTATATTATAAGGTATTTTTAATGATAAACTACGATATATTATAAGATATTTTCAATGATACATTGCATATTACGTTATATTATAAGGTATTTTCAATGATACACTGCATATTACGTTATATTATAAGGTATTTTCAATGATAAACTACATATTAAGATATATAATAAGGTATTTTCAGTGATACACTGCATATTACGTTATATTATAAGGTATTTTCAATGATACACTGCATATTACGTTATATTATAAGGTATTTTCAATGATAAACTACATATTAAGATATATTATAAGGTATTTTCAGTGATACACTGCATATTACGTTATATTATAAGGTATTTTCAATGATACACTGCATATTATGTTATATTATAAGGTATTTTCAATGATAAACTACATATTATGATATTTTATAAGGTATTTTCAGTGATACACTGCATATTACGTTATATTATAAGGTATTTTCAACGATACACTGCATAATCCGTTATATTATAAGGTATTTTCAATGATACACTGCATAGTACGTTATATTATAAGGTATTTTGAGTGATACACTGCATATTACGTTATATTATAAGGTATTTTCAATGATACACTGCATAATCCGTTATATTATAAGGTATTTTCAATGATACACTGCATATTACGTTATATTATAAGGTATTTTCATTGATACACTGCATATAACGTTATATTATAAGGTATTTTCAATGATACACTGCATATTACGTTATATTATAAGGTATTTTCAATGATAAACTACATATTAAGATATATAATAAGGTATTTTCAGTGATACACTGCATATTACGTTATATTATAAGGTATTTTCAATGATACACTGCATATTACGTTATATTATAAGGTATTTTCAATGATACACTGCATATTACGTTATATTATAAGGTATTTTCAATGATAAACTACGATATATTATAAGGTATTTTCAATGACACACTGCATAATACGTTATATTATAAGGTATTTTCAATGATACACTGCATATTACGTTATATTATAAGGTATTTTCTTTGATACACTGCATATAACGTTATATTATAAGGTATTTTTAATGATAAACTACGATATATTATAAGATATTTTCAATGATACATTGCATATTACGTTATATTATAAGGTATTTTCAATGATACACTGCATATTACGTTATATTATAAGGTATTTTCAATGTTAAACTACATATTAAGATATATAATAAGGTATTTTCAGTGATACACTGCATATTACGTTATATTATAAGGTATTTTCAATGATACACTGCATATTACGTTATATTATAAGGTATTTTCAATGATACACTGCATATTACGTTATATTATAAGGTATTTTCAATGATAAACTACGATATATAATAAGGTATTTTCAATGACACACTGCATAATACGTTATATTATAAGGTATTTTCAATGATACACTGCATATTACGTTATATTATAAGGTATTTTCAATGATAAACTACATATTAAGATATATTATAAGGTATTTTCAGTGATACACTGCATATTACGTTATATTATAAGGTATTTTCAACGATACACTGCATAATCCGTTATATTATAAGGTATTTTCATTGATACACTGCATATAACGTTATATTATAAGGTATTTTCAATGATACACTGCATATTACGTTATATTATAAGGTATTTTTAATGATAAACTACGATATATTATAAGATATTTTCAATGATACATTGCATATTACGTTATATTATAAGGTATTTTCAATGATACACTGCATATTACGTTATATTATGAGGTATTTTCAATGATAAACTACATATTATGATATTTTATAAGGTATTTTCAATGATACACTGCATATTACGTTATATTATAAGGTATTTTCAATGATACACTGCATATTACGTTATATTATAAGGTATTTTCAATGATAAACTACGATATATTATAAGGTATTTTCAATGACACACTGCATAATACGTTATATTATAAGGTATTTTCATTGATACACTGCATATATCGTTATATTATAAGGTATTTTCAATGATACACTGCATATTACGTTATATTATAAGGTATTTTTAATGATAAACTACGATATATTATAAGATATTTTCAATGATACATTGCATATTACGTTATATTATAAGGTATTTTCAATGATACACTGCATATTACGTTATATTATAAGGTATTTTCAATGTTAAACTACATATTAAGATATATAATAAGGTATTTTCAGTGATACACTGCATATTACGTTATATTATAAGGTATTTTCAATGATACACTGCATATTACGTTATATTATAAGGGATTTTCAATGATAAACTACGATATATAATAAGGTATTTTCAATGACACACTGCATAATACGTTATATTATAAGGTATTTTCAATGATACACTGCATATTACGTTATATTATAAGGTATTTTCAATGATAAACTACATATTAAGATATATTATAAGGTATTTTCAGTGATACACTGCATATTACGTTATATTATAAGGTATTTTCAACGATACACTGCATAATCCGTTATATTATAAGGTATTTTCATTGATACACTGCATATAACGTTATATTATAAGGTATTTTCAATGATACACTGCATATTACGTTATATTATAAGGTATTTTTAATGATAAACTACGATATATTATAAGATATTTTCAATGATACATTGCATATTACGTTATATTATAAGGTATTTTCAATGATACACTGCATATTACGTTATATTATGAGGTATTTTCAATGATAAACTACATATTATGATATTTTATAAGGTATTTTCAGTGATACACTGCATATTACGTTATATTATAAGGTATTTTCAATGATACACTGCATAATCCGTTATATTATAAGGTATTTTCAATGATACACTGCATATTACGTTATATTATAAGGTATTTTCAATGATACACTGCATATTACGTTATATTATAAGGTATTTTCAATGATACACTGCATATTACGTTATATTATAAGGTATTTTCAATGATACACTGCATATTACGTTATATTATAAGGTATTTTCAATGATACACTGCATATTACGTTATATTATAAGGTATTTTCTTTGATACACTGCATATAACGTTATATTATAAGGTATTTTCAATGATACACTGCATATTACGTTATATTATAAGGTATTTTCAATGATAAACTACATATTAAGATATATTATAAGGTATTTTCAGTGATACACTGCATATTACGTTATATTATAAGGTATTTTCAATGATACACTGCATATTACGTTATATTATAAGGTATTTTCAATGATACACTGCATATTACGTTATATTATAAGGTATTTTCAATGATAAACTACATATTATGATATTTTATAAGGTATTTTCAGTGATACACTGCATATTACGTTATATTATAAGGTATTTTCAACGATACACTGCATAATCCGTTATATTATAAGGTATTTTCAATGATACACTGCATAGTACGTTATATTATAAGGTATTTTGAGTGATACTCTGCATATTACGTTATATTATAAGGTATTTTCAATGATACACTGCATAATCCGTTATATTATAAGGTATTTTCAATGATACACTGCATATTACGTTATATTATAAGGTATTTTCATTGATACACTGCATATAACGTTATATTATAAGGTATTTTCAATGATACACTGCATATTACGTTATATTATAAGGTATTTTCAATGATAAACTACATATTAAGATATATTATAAGGTATTTTCAGTGATACACTGCATATTACGTTATATTATAAGGTATTTTCAATGATACACTGCATATTACGTTATATTATAAGGTATTTTCAATGATACACTGCATATTACGTTATATTATAAGGTATTTTCAATGATACACTGCATATTACGTTATATTATAAGGTATTTTCAATGATACACTGCATATTACGTTATATTATAAGGTATTTTCAATGATACACTGCATATTACGTTATATTATAAGGTATTTTCATTGATACACTGCATATAACGTTATATTATAAGGTATTTTCAATGATACACTGCATATTACGTTATATTATAAGGTATTTTCAATGATAAACTACATATTAAGATATATTATAAGGTATTTTCAGTGATACACTGCATATTACGTTATATTATAAGGTATTTTCAATGATACACTGCATATTACGTTATATTATAAGGTATTTTCAATGATAAACTACATATTATGATATTTTATAAGGTATATTCAGTGATACACTGCATATTACGTTATATTATAAGGTATTTTCAACGATACACTGCATAATCCGTTATATTATAAGGTATTTTCAATGATACACTGCATAGTACGTTATATTATAAGGTATTTTGAGTGATACACTGCATATTACGTTATATTATAAGGTATTTTCAATGATACACTGCATAATCCGTTATATTATAAGGTATTTTCAATGATACACTGCATATTACGTTATATTATAAGGTATTTTCATTGATACACTGCATATAACGTTATATTATAAGGTATTTTCAATGATACACTGCATATTACGTTATATTATAAGGTATTTTCAATGATAAACTACATATTAAGATATATTATAAGGTATTTTCAGTGATACACTGCATATTACGTTATATTATAAGGTATTTTCAATGATACACTGCATATTACGTTATATTATAAGGTATTTTCAATGATACACTGCATATTACGTTATATTATAAGGTATTTTCAATGATAAAGTACGATATGTTATAAGGTATTTTCAATGACACACTGCATATTACGTTATATTATAAGGTATTTTCATTGATACACTGCATATAACGTTATATTATAAGGTATTTTCAATGATACACTGCATATTACGTTATATTATAAGGTATTTCCAATGATACACTGCATAATCCGTTATATTATAAGGTATTTTCAATGATACACTGCATATTACGTTATATTATGAGGTATTTTCAATGATACACTGCATATTACGTTATATTATAAGGTATTTTTAATGATAAACTACGATATATTATAAGATATTTTCAATGATACATTGCATATTACGTTATATTATAAGGTATTTTCAATGATACACTGCATATTACGTTATATTATGAGGTATTTTCAATGATAAACTACATATTATGATATTTTATAAGGTATTTTCAGTGATACACTGCATATTACGTTATATTATAAGGTATTTTCAATTATACACTGCATAATCCGTTATATTATAAGGTATTTTCAATGATAAACTGCATATTACGTTATATTATAAGGTATTTTCAATGATACACTGCATATTACGTTATATTATAAGGTATTTTCAATGATAAACTACATATTATTATATTTTATAAGGTATTTTCAGTGATACACTGCATATTACGTTATATTATAAGGTATTTTCAATGATAAACTACATATTAAGATATATAATAAGGTATTTTCAGTGATACACTGCATATTACGTTATATTATAAGGTATTTTCAATGATACACTGCATATTACGTTATATTATAAGGTATTTTCAATGATACACTGCATATTACGTTATATTATAAGGTATTTTCAATGATAAACTACGATATATTATAAGGTATTTTCAATGACACACTGCATAATACGTTATATTATAAGGTATTTTCATTGATACACTGCATATAACGTTATATTATAAGGTATTTTCAATGATACACTGCATATTACGTTATATTATAAGGTATTTTCAATGATAAACTACATATTATGATATTTTATAAGGTATTTTCAGTGATACACTGCATATTACGTTATATTATAAGGTATTTTCAATGATACACTGCATAATCCGTTATATTATAAGGTATTTTCAATGATACACTGCATATTACGTTATATTATAAGGTATTTTCATTGATACACTGCATATAACGTTATATTATAAGGTATTTTCAATGATACACTGCATATTACGTTATATTATAAGGTATTTCCAATGATACACTGCATAATCCGTTATATTATAAGGTATTTTCAATGATACACTGCATATTACGTTATATTATGAGGTATTTTCAATGATAAACTACATATTATGATATTTTATAAGGTATTTTCAGTGATACACTGCATATTACGTTATATTATAAGGTATTTTCAATGATACACTGCATAATCTGTTATATTATAAGGTATTTTCAATGATACACTGCATATTACGTTATATTATAAGGTATTTTCAATGATAAACTACATATTATGATATATTATAAGGTATTTTCAGTGATACACTGCATATTACGTTATATTATAAGGTATTTTCAATGATACACTGCATATTACGTTATATTATAAGGTATTTTCAATGATACACTGCATATTACGTTATATTATAAGGTATTTTCAATGATAAACTACGATATATTATAAGGTATTTTCAATGACACACTGCATAATACGTTATATTATAAGGTATTTTCATTGATACACTGCATATAACGTTATATTATAAGGTATTTTCAATGATACACTGCATATTACGTTATATTATAAGGTATTTTCAACGATACACTGCATAATCCGTTATATTATAAGGTATTTTCAATGATACACTGCATAGTACGTTATATTATAAGGTATTTTGAGTGATACTCTGCATATTACGTTATATTATAAGGTATTTTCAATGATACACTGCATAATCCGTTATATTATAAGGTATTTTCAATGATACACTGCATATTACGTTATATTATAAGGTATTTTCATTGATACACTGCATATAACGTTATATTATAAGGTATTTTCAATGATACACTGCATATTACGTTATATTATAAGGTATTTTCAATGATAAACTACATATTAAGATATATTATAAGGTATTTTCAGTGATACACTGCATATTACGTTATATTATAAGGTATTTTCAATGATACACTGCATATTACGTTATATTATAAGGTATTTTCAATGATACACTGCATATTACGTTATATTATAAGGTATTTTCAATGATACACTGCATATTACGTTATATTATAAGGTATTTTCAATGATACACTGCATATTACGTTATATTATAAGGTATTTTCAATGATACACT
Source organism: Lasioglossum lativentre (assembly GCA_916610255.1). Classification (NCBI taxonomy): domain Eukaryota; kingdom Metazoa; phylum Arthropoda; class Insecta; order Hymenoptera; family Halictidae; genus Lasioglossum; species Lasioglossum lativentre. The sequence goes on from CAKAJI010000434.1 coordinate 19,588, forward strand.
GCATATTACGTTATATTATAAGGTATTTTCAATGATAAAGTACGATATGTTATAAGGTATTTTCAATGACACACTGCATAATACGTTATATTATAAGGTATTTTCATTGATACACTGCATATAACGTTATATTATAAGGTATTTTCAATGATACACTGCATATTACGTTATATTATAAGGTATTTCCAATGATACACTGCATAATCCGTTATATTATAAGGTATTTTCAATGATACACTGCATATTACGTTATATTATGAGGTATTTTCAATGATACACTGCATATTACGTTATATTATAAGGTATTTTTAATGATAAACTACGATATATTATAAGATATTTTCAATGATACATTGCATATTACGTTATATTATAAGGTATTTTCAATGATACACTGCATATTACGTTATATTATGAGGTATTTTCAATGATAAACTACATATTATGATATTTTATAAGGTTTTTTCAGTGATACTCTGCATATTACGTTATATTATAAGGTATTTTCAATTATACACTGCATAATCCGTTATATTATAAGGTATTTTCAATGATAAACTGCATATTACGTTATATTATAAGGTATTTTCAATGATACACTGCATATTACGTTATATTATAAGGTATTTTCAATGATAAACTACATATTATTATATTTTATAAGGTATTTTCAGTGATACACTGCATATTACGTTATATTATAAGGTATTTTCAATGATAAACTACATATTAAGATATATAATAAGGTATTTTCAGTGATACACTGCATATTACGTTATATTATAAGGTATTTTCAATGATACACTGCATATTACGTTATATTATAAGGTATTTTCAATGATACACTGCATATTACGTTATATTATAAGGTATTTTCAATGATAAACTACGATATATTATAAGGTATTTTCAATGACACACTGCATAATACGTTATATTATAAGGTATTTTCATTGATACACTGCATATAACGTTATATTATAAGGTATTTTCAATGATACACTGCATATTACGTTATATTATAAGGTATTTTCAATGATAAACTACATATTATGATATTTTATAAGGTATTTTCAGTGATACACTGCATATTACGTTATATTATAAGGTATTTTCAATGATACACTGCATAATCCGTTATATTATAAGGTATTTTCAATGATACACTGCATATTACGTTATATTATAAGGTATTTTCATTGATACACTGCATATAACGTTATATTATAAGGTATTTTCAATGATACACTGCATATTACGTTATATTATAAGGTATTTCCAATGATACACTGCATAATCCGTTATATTATAAGGTATTTTCAATGATACACTGCATATTACGTTATATTATGAGGTATTTTCAATGATAAACTACATATTATGATATTTTATAAGGTATTTTCAGTGATACACTGCATATTACGTTATATTATAAGGTATTTTCAATGATACACTGCATAATCTGTTATATTATAAGGTATTTTCAATGATACACTGCATATTACGTTATATTATAAGGTATTTTCAATGATAAACTACATATTATGATATATTATAAGGTATTTTCAGTGATACACTGCATATTACGTTATATTATAAGGTATTTTCAATGATACACTGCATATTACGTTATATTATAAGGTATTTTCAATGATACACTGCATATTACGTTATATTATAAGGTATTTTCAATGATAAACTACGATATATTATAAGGTATTTTCAATGACACACTGCATAATACGTTATATTATAAGGTATTTTCATTGATACACTGCATATAACGTTATATTATAAGGTATTTTCAATGATACACTGCATATTACGTTATATTATAAGGTATATTTAATGATAAACTACGATATATTATAAGATATTTTCAATGATACATTGCATATTACGTTATATTATAAGGTATTTTCAATGATACACTGCATATTACGTTATATTATAAGGTATTTTCAATGATAAACTACATATTATGATATTTTATAAGGTATTTTCAGTGATACACTGCATATTACGTTATATTATAAGGTATTTTCAACGATACACTGCATAATCCGTTATATTATAAGGTATTTTCAATGATACACTGCATAGTACGTTATATTATAAGGTATTTTGAGTGATACACTGCATATTACGTTATATTATAAGGTATTTTCAATGATACACTGCATAATCCGTTATATTATAAGGTATTTTCAATGATACACTGCATATTACGTTATATTATAAGGTATTTTCATTGATACACTGCATATAACGTTATATTATAAGGTATTTTCAATGATACACTGCATATTACGTTATATTATAAGGTATTTTCAATGATAAACTACATATTAAGATATATTATAAGGTATTTTCAGTGATACACTGCATATAACGTTATATTATAAGGTATTTTCAATGATAAACTACGATATATTATAAGGTATTTTCAATGACACACTGCATAATACGTTATATTATAAGGTATTTTCAATGATAAACTACATATTATGATATTTTATAAGGTATTTTCAGTGATACACTGCATATTACGTTATATTATAAGGTATTTTCAATGATACACTGCATAATCCGTTATATTATAAGGTATTTTCAATGATACACTGCATATTACGTTATATTATAAGGTATTTTCAATGATACACTGCATATTACGTTATATTATAAGGTATTTTCAATGATAAACTGCATATTACGTTATATTATAAGGTATTTTCAATTATTACGTTATTTCATAAGGTATTTTCAATGATACACTGCATATTACGTTATATTATAAGGAATTTTCAATGATACACTGCATATTACGTTATATTATAAGCTATTTTCAATGATACACTGCATATTACGTTATATTATATGGTATCTTCAATGATACACTGCATATTACGTTATATTATAAGGTATTTTCAATGGTAAACTACTATATATAATAAGGTATTTTCAATGATACACTGCATATTACGATATATTATAAGGTATTTTCAATGATACACTGCATATTACGATATATTATATGGTATTTTCAATGATACACTGCATATTACGTTATATTATAAGGTACTTTCAATGATACACTGCATATTACGTTATATTATAAGGTATTTTCAATCGTAAACTACAATATATTATAAGGTATTTTCAATGATACACTGCATGTTACGTTATATCATAAGGTATTTTCAATGATACACTGCATATTACGATATATTATAAGGTGTTTTCAATGATACACTGCATATTACGTTATATTATAAGGTATTGTCAATGATAAACTACTATATATTATAATGTATTTTCAATGATACACAGCATATTACGTTATATTATAAGGTATTTTCAATGGTAAACTACTATATATTATAAGGTATTTTCAATGATACACTGCATATTACGATATATTATAAGGTATTTTCAATGATACACTGCATATTACGTTATATTATAAGGTATTATCAATGATACACTGAATATTACGATATATTATATGGTATTTGCAATGGTACATTGCATATTACGTTATATTATAAGGTATTTTCAATGATACACTGCATATTACGTTATATTATAAGGTATTTTCAATGATACACTGCATATTACGTTATATTATAAGCTATTTTCAATGATAAACTGCATATTACGTTATATTATAAGGTATTTTCAATTATTACGTTATTTCATAAGGTATTTTCAATGATACACTGCATATTACGTTATATTATAAGGAATTTTCAATGATACACTGCATATTACGTTATATTATAAGCTATTTTCAATGATACACTGCATATTACGTTATATTATATGGTATCTTCAATGATACACTGCATATTACGTTATATTATAAGGTATTTTCAATGGTAAACTACTATATATAATAAGGTATTTTCAATGATACACTGCATATTACGATATATTATAAGGTATTTTCAATGATACACTGCATATTACGATATATTATATGGTATTTTCAATGATACACTGCATATTACGTTATATTATAAGGTGATTACAATGATACACTGCATATTACGTTATATTATAAGGTATTTTCAATGGTAAACTACTATATATTATAAGGTATTTTCAATGATAAACTACTATATATTATAAGGTATTTTCAATGATACACAGCATATTACGTTATATTATAAGGTATTTTCAATGGTAAACTACTATTTATTATAAGGTATTTTCAATGATACACTGCATATTACGTTATATTATAAGGTATTTTCAATGATACACTGCATATTACGTAATATTAGAAGGTATTTTCAATGGTAAACTACTATATATTATAAGGTATTTTCAATGATACACTGAAAATTACGTTATATTATAAGATATTTTCAATGATACACTGCATATTACGTTATATTATAAGGTATTATCAATGATACACTGCATATTACGTTATATTATAAGCTATTTTCAATGATAAACTGCATATTACGTTATATTATAAGGTATTTTCAATGATGCACTGCATATCATGATATATTATATGGTATTTTCAATGGTAAACTACTATATATTATAAGGTATTTTCAATGATACACTGCATATTACGTTATATTATAAGCTATTTTCAATGATACACTGCATATTACGTTATATTATATGGTATCTTCAATGATACACTGCATATTACGTTATATTATAAGGTATTTTCAATGGTAAACTACTATATATAATAAGGTATTTTCAATGATACACTGCACATTACGATATATTATAAGGTATTTTCAATGATACACTGCATATTACGATATATTATATGGTATTTTCAATGATACACTGCATATTACGTTATATTATAAGGTACTTTCAATGATACACTGCATATTACGTTATATTATAAGGTATTTTCAATCGTAAACTACAATATATTATAAGGTATTTTCAATGATACACTGCATGTTACGTTATATTATAAGGTATTTTCTATGATACACTGCATATTACGTTATATTATAAGCTATTTTCAATGATACGCTGCATATTACGTTATATTATAAGGTATTTTCAATGATACACTGCATATTACGTTATATTATAAGGTATTTTCAATGATACACTGCATATTACGTTATATTAGAAGGTATTTTCAATGGTAAACTACTATATATTATAAGGTATTTTCAATGATACACTGAAAATTACGTTATATTATAAGATATTTTCAATGATACACTGCATATTACGTTATATTATAAGGTATTATCAATGATACACTGCATATCATGATATATTATATGGTATTTTCAATGGTAAACTACTATATATTATAAGGTATTTTCAATGATACACTGAAAATTACGTTATATTATAAGGTATTTTCAACGATACACTGCATATTACGTTATATTATAAGGTATTTTCAATGATAAACTGCATATTACGTTATATTATAAGGTATTTTCAATGATACACTGCATATCATGATATATTATATGGTATTTTCAATGGTAAACTACTATATATTATAAGGTATTTTCAATGATACACTGAAAATTACGTTATATTATAAGGTATTTTCAACGATACACTGCATATTACGTTATATTATAAGGTATTATCAATGATACACTGCATATTACGATATATTATATGGTATTTTCAATGATACACTGCATATTACGTTATATTATAAGGTATTTTCAATGATAAACTACTATTTATTATAAGGTATTGTCAATGATAAACTAGTATATATTGTAATGTATTTTCAATGATACACAGCATATTACGATATATTATATGGTATTTTCAATGATAGACTGCATATTACGTTATATTATATGGTATTTTCAATGATACATTGCATATTACGTTATATTATAAGGTATTTTCAATGGTAAACTACTATTTATTATAAGGTATTTTCAGTGATACACTGCATATTACGTTATATCATAAGGTATTTTCAATGATACACTGCATATTATGATATATTATAAGGTGTTTTCAATGATACACTGCATATTACGTTATATTATAAGGTATTGTCAATGATAAACTACTATATATTATAATGTATTTTCAATGATACACAGCATATTACGTTATATTATAAGGTATTTTCAATGGTAAACTACTATTTATTATAAGGTATTGTCAATGATAAACTACTATATATTATAATGTATTTTCAATGATACACAGCATATTACGTTATATTATAAGGTATTTTCAATGGTAAACTACTATTTATTATAAGGTATTTTCAGTGATACACTGCATATTACGTTATATCATAAGGTATTTTCAATGATACACTGCATATTACGTTATATTATAAGGTATTTTCAATGATACACTGCATATTACGTTATATTATAAGGTATTTTCATTGATACACTACAAATTACCATATATTATAAGGAATTTTCAATGATACACTGCATATTACGTTATATTATAAGCTATTTTCAATGATACACTGCATATTACGTTATATTATGAGGTATCTTCAATGATACACTTCATATTACGTTATATGATAAGGTATTTTCAATGATAGATTGCATATTACATTATATTATAAGGTATTTTAAATGATAGACTGCATATTACGTTATATTATGAGGTATTTTCAATGATACACTGCATGTTACGTTATATTATAAGGTATTTTCAATGATACACTGCATATTACGTTATATTATAATCTATTTTCAATGATACGCTGCATATTACGTTATATTATAAGGTATTTTCAATGATACACTGCATATTACGTTATATTATAAGGTATTTTCAATGATACACTGCATATTACGTTATATTATAAGCTATTTTCAATGATACACTGCATATTACGTTATATTATAAGGTATCTTCAATGATACACTGCATATTACGTTATATTATAAGGTATTTTCAATGGTAAACTATTATATATTATAAGGTATTTTCAATGATACACTGCATATTACGTTATATTATAAGGTATTTTCAATGATACACTGCATATTACGTTATATTATAAGGTATTTTCAATGATAAACTACTATATATTATAAGGTATTTTCAATGATACACTGCATATTACGTTATATTATATGATATTTTCAATGATACACTGCATATTACGTTATATTATAAGGTATTATCAATGATACACTGCATATTACGTTATATTATAAGGTATTTTCAATGATACACTGCATATTACGTTATATTATAAGGTATTTTCAATGATACACTGCATATTACGTTATATTAGAAGGTATTTTCAATGGTAAACTACTATATATTATAAGGTATTTTCAATGATACACTGAAAATTACGTTATATTATAAGATATTTTCAATGATACACTGCATATTACGTTATATTATAAGGTATTATCAATGATACACTGCATATCATGATATATTATATGGTATTTTCAATGGTAAACTACTATATATTATAAGGTATTTTCAATGATACACTGAAAATTACGTTATATTAAAAGGTATTTTCAACGATACACTGCATATTACGTTATAGTATAAGGTATTTTCAATGATAAACTGCATATTACGTTATATTATAAGGTATTTTCAATGATACACTGCATATCATGATATATTATATGGTATTTTCAATGGTAAACTACTATATATTATAAGGTATTTTCAATGATACACTGAAAAATACGTTATATTATAAGGTATTTTCAACGATACACTGCATATTACGTTATATTATAAGGTATTATCAATGATACACTGCATATTACGATATATTATATGGTATTTTCAATGATACACTGCATATTACGTTATATTATAAGGTATTTTCAATGATACACTGCATATTACGTTATATTATAAGGTATTTTCAATGGTAAACTACTATATATTATAAGGTATTTTCAATGATAAACTACTATATATTATAAAGTATTTTCAATGATACACAGCATATTACGTTATATTATAAGGTATTTTCAATGGTAAACTACTATTTATTATAAGGTATTTTCCGTGATACACTGCATATTACGTTATATCATAAGGTATTTTCAATGATACACTGCATATTACGATATATTATAAGGTGTTTTCAATGATACACTGCATATTACGTTATATTATAAGGTATTGTCAATGATAAACTACTATATATTATAATGTATTTTCAATGATACACAGCATATTACGTTATATTATAAGGTATTTTCAATGGTAAACTACTATTTATTATAAGGTATTGTCAATGATAAACTAGTATATATTGTAATGTATTTTCAATGATACACAGCATATTACGATATATTATATGGTATTTTCAATGATAGACTGCATATTACGTTATATTATATGGTATTTTCAATGATACATTGCATATTACGTTATATTATAAGGTATTTTCAATGGTAAACTACTATTTATTATAAGGTATTTTCAGTGATACACTGCATATTACGTTATATCATAAGGTATTTTCAATGATACACTGCATATTATGATATATTATAAGGTGTTTTCAATGATACACTGCATATTACGTTATATTATAAGGTATTGTCAATGATAAACTACTATATATTATAATGTATTTTCAATGATACACAGCATATTACGTTATATTATAAGGTATTTTCAATGGTAAACTACTATTTATTATAAGGTATTGTCAATGATAAACTACTATATATTATAATGTATTTTCAATGATACACAGCATATTACGTTATATTATAAGGTATTGTCAATGATAAACTACTATATATTATAATGTATTTTCAATGATACACAGCATATTACGTTATATTATAAGGTATTTTCAATGGTAAACTACTATTTATTATAAGGTATTGTCAATGATAAACTACTATATATTATAATGTATTTTCAATGATACACAGCATATTACGTTATATTATAAGGTATTTTCAATGGTAAACTACTATTTATTATAAGGTATTTTCAGTGATACACTGCATATTACGTTATATCATAAGGTATTTTCAATGATACACTGCATATTACGTTATATTATAAGGTATTTTCAATGATACACTGCATATTACGTTATAATATAAGGTATTTTCATTGATACACTACAAATTACCATATATTATAAGGAATTTTCAATGATACACTGCATATTACGTTATATTATAAGCTATTTTCAATGATACACTGCATATTACGTTATATTATGAGGTATCTTCAATGATACACTTCATATTACGTTATATGATAAGGTATTTTCAATGATAGATTGCATATTACATTATATTATAAGGTATTTTAAATGATAGACTGCATATTACGTTATATTATGAGGTATTTTCAATGATACACTGCATGTTACGTTATATTATAAGGTATTTTCAATGATACACTGCATATTACGTTATATTATAATCTATTTTCAATGATACGCTGCATATTACGTTATATTATAAGGTATTTTCAATGATACACTGCATATTACGTTATATTATAAGGTATTTTCAATGATACACTGCATATTACGTTATATTATAAGCTATTTTCAATGATACACTGCATATTACGTTATATTATAAGGTATCTTCAATGATACACTGCATATTACGTTATATTATAAGGTATTTTCAATGGTAAACTATTATATATTATAAGGTATTTTCAATGATACACTGCATATTACGTTATATTATAAGGTATTTTCAATGATACACTGCATATTACGTTATATTATAAGGTATTTTCAATGATACACTGCATATTAGGATATGTTATAAGGTATTTTCAATGATACACTGCATATTACGTTATATTATAAGGTATTTTCAATGATACACTGCATATTACGATATGATATAAGGTATTTTCAATGATACACTGCATATTACGTTATATTATAAGGTATTTTCAATGATACACTGCATATTAGGATATGTTATAAGGTATTTTCAATGATACACTACAAATTACGATATATTACATGGTATTTTCAATGATACATTGCATATTACGTTATATTATAAGGTATTTTCAATGATACACTGCATATTACGTTATATTATAAGGTATTTTCAATGATACACCGCATATTACGTTATATTATAAGGTATTTTCATTGATACACTACAAATTACCATATATTATAAGGTATTTTCAATGATACACTGCATATTACGTTATATCATAAGGTATTATCAATGATACACTGCATATTACGTTATATTATAAGCTATTTTCAATGATAAACTGCATATTACGTTATATTATAAGGTATTTTCAATGATACACTGCATATCATGATATATTATATGGTATTTTCAATGGTAAACTACTATATATTATAAGGTATTTTCAATGATACACTGAAAATTACGTTATATTATAAGGTATTTTCAACGATACACTGCATATTACGTTATATTATAAGGTATTTTCAATTATTACGTTATTTCATAAGGTATTTTCAATGATACACTGCATATTACGTTATATTATAAGGTATTTTCAATGATACACTGCATATTACGTTATATTATAAGCTATTTTCAATGATACACTGCATATTACGTTATATTATGAGGTATCTTCAATGATACACTTCATATTACGTTATATGATAAGGTATTTTCAATGATAGATTGCATATTACATTATATTATAAGGTATTTTAAATGATAGACTGCATATTACGTTATATTATGAGGTATTTTCAATGATACACTGCATGTTACGTTATATTATAAGGTATTTTCAATGATACACTGCATATTACGTTATATTATAATCTATTTTCAATGATACGCTGCATATTACGTTATATTATAAGGTATTTTCAATGATACACTGCATATTACGTTATATTATAAGGTATTTTCAATGATACACTGCATATTACGTTATATTATAAGCTATTTTCAATGATACACTGCATATTACGTTATATTATAAGGTATCTTCAATGATACACTGCATATTACGTTATATTATAAGGTATTTTCAATGGTAAACTATTATATATTATAAGGTATTTTCAATGATACACTGCATATTACGTTATATTATAAGGTATTTTCAATGATACACTGCATATTACGTTATATTATAAGGTATTTTCAATGATACACTGCATATTAGGATATGTTATAAGGTATTTTCAATGATACACTGCATATTACGTTATATTATAAGGTATTTTCAATGATACACTGCATATTACGATATGATATAAGGTATTTTCAATGATACACTGCATATTACGTTATATTATAAGGTATTTTCAATGATACACTGCATATTAGGATATGTTATAAGGTATTTTCAATGATACACTACAAATTACGATATATTACATGGTATTTTCAATGATACATTGCATATTACGTTATATTATAAGGTATTTTCAATGATACACTGCATATTACGTTATATTATAAGGTATTTTCAATGATACACCGCATATTACGTTATATTATAAGGTATTTTCATTGATACACTACAAATTACCATATATTATAAGGTATTTTCAATGATACACTGCATATTACGTTATATCATAAGGTATTATCAATGATACACTGCATATTACGTTATATTATAAGGTATTTTCAATGATAAACTGCATATTACGTTATATTATAAGGTATTTTCAATGATACACTGCATATCATGATATATTATATGGTATTTTCAATGGTAAACTACTATATATTATAAGGTATTTTCAATGATACACTGAAAATTACGTTATATTATAAGGTATTTTCAACGATACACTGCATATTACGTTATATTATAAGGTATTTTCAATGATAAACTGCATATTACGTTATATTATAAGGTATCTTCAATGATACACTGCATATCATGATATATTATATGGTATTTTCAATGGTAAACAACTATATATTATAAGGTATTTTCAATGATACACTGAAAATTACGTTATATTATAAGGTATTTTCAATGGTAAACTACTATATATTATAAGGTATTTTCAATGATACACTGCATATTACGATATATTATAAGGTATTTTCAATGATACACTGCATATTACGTTATATTATAAGGTATTATCAATGATACACTGAATATTACGATATATTATATGGTATTTTCAATGGTACATTGCATATTACGTTATATTATAAGGTATTTTCAATGATACACTGCATATTACGTTATATTATAAGGTATTTTCAATGATACACTGCATATTACGTTATATTATAAGCTATTTTCAATGATAAACTGCATATTACGTTATATTATAAGGTATTTTCAATTATTACGTTATTTCATAAGGTATTTTCAATGATACACTGCATATTACGTTATATTATAAGGTATTTTCAATGATACACTGCATATTACGTTATATTATAAGCTATTTTCAATGATACGCTGCATATTACGTTATATTATAAGGTATTTTCAATGATACACTGCATATTACGTTATATTATAAGGTATTTTCAATGATACACTGCATATTACGTTATATTATAAGCTATTTTCAATGATACACTGCATATTACGTTATATTATAAGGTATCTTCAATGATACACTGCATATTACGTTATATTATAAGGTATTTTCAATGGTTAACTATTATATATTATAAGGTATTTTCAATGATACACTGCATATTACGTTATATTATAAGGTATTTTCAATGATAAACTACTATATATTATAAGGTATTTTCAATGATACACTGCATATTACGTTATATTATATGATATTTTCAATGATACACTGCATATTACGTTATATTATAAGGTATTTTCAATGATACAGTGCATATTACGTTATATTATAAGGTATTTTCAATGGTAAAATACTATATATTATAAGGTATTTTCAATGATGAACAACTATATATTATAAGGTATTTTCAATGATACACAGCATATTACGTTATATTATAAGGTATTTTCATTGATACACTACAAATTACCATATATTATAAGGAATTTTCAATGATACACAGCATATTACGTTATATTATAAGGTATTTTCAATGATACACTGTATATTACGATATATTACATGGTATTTTCTATGATACACTGCATATTACGTTATATTATAAGGTATTTTCAATGATACACTGTATATTACGATATATTACATGGTATTTTCAATGATACACTGCATATTACGTTATATTATGAGGCATTTTCAATGATACACTGCATATTACGATATATTATATGGTATTTTCAATGATACATTGCATATTACGTTATATGATAAGGTATTTTCAATGATACACTGCATATTACGTTATATTATAAGGTATTTTCAATGATAGACTGCATATTACGTTATATTATAAGCTATTTTCAATGATAAACTGCATATTACGTTATATTATAAGGTATTTTCAATGATACAGTGCATATTACGTTATATTATTAGGTATTTTCAATGGTAAACTACTATATATTATAAGGTATTTTCAATGATAAACTACTATATATTATAAGGTATTTTCAATGATACATAGCATATTACGTTATATTATAAGGTATTTTCATTGATACACTACAAATTACCATATATTATAAGGAATTTTCAATGATACACTGCATGTTACGTTATATTATAAGCTATTTTCAATGATACACTGCATATTACGTTATATTATAAGGTATTTTCAATGATAAACTGCATATTACGTTATATTATGAGGCATTTTCAATGATACACTGCATATTACGTTATATGGTAAGGTATTTTCAATGATACACTGCATATTACGTTATATTATAAGGTATTTTCAATGATACACTGCATATTACGTTATATTATAAGCTATTTTCAATGATAAACTGCATATTACGTTATATTATAAGGTATTTTCAATGATACACTGCATATTACGTTATGTTATAAGGTATTTTCAATGGTCAACTACTATATATTATAAGGTATTTTCAATGATAAACTACTATATATTATAAGGTATTTTCAATGATACACTGCATATTACGTTATATTATAAGTTATTATCAATGGTGCACTGCATATTACGATATATTATATGGTATTTTCAATGATACACTGCATATTACGTTATATTATAAGGTATCTTCAATGATACACTGCATATTACGTTATATTATAAGGTATTTTCAATGGTAAACTACTATATATTATAAGGTATTTTCAATGATACACTGCATATTACGTTATATTATAAGGTATTTTCAATGGTAAACTACTATATATTATAAGGTATTTTCAATGATAAACTACTATATATTATAAGGTATTTTCAATGATACACTGCATATTACGTTATATTATAAGGTATTTTCATTGATACACTACAAATTACCATATATTATAAGGAATTTTCAATGATACACTGCATGTTACGTTATATTATAAGCTATTTTCAATGATACACTGCATATTACGTTATATCGTAAGGTATTTTCAATGATACACTGTATATTACGTTATATTACATGGTATTTTCTATGATACACTGCATATTACGTTATATTATAAGGTATTTTCAATGATAAACTACTATATATTATAAGGTATTTTCAATGATACACTGCATATTACGTTATATTATAAGGTATTATCAATGGTGCACTGCATATTACGATATATTATATGGTATTTTCAATGATACACTGCATATTACGTTATATTATAAGGTATCTTCAATGATACACTGCATATTACGTTATATTATAAGGTATTTTCAATGGTAAACTACTATATATTATAAGGTATTTTCAATGATACACTGCATATTACGTTATATTATAAGGTATTTTCAATGGTAAACTACTATATATTATAAGGTATTTTCAATGATAAACTACTATATATTATAAGGTATTTTCAATGATACACTGCATATTACGTTATATTATAAGGTATTTTCATTGATACACTACAAATTACCATATATTATAAGGAATTTTCAATGATACACTGCATGTTACGTTATATTATAAGCTATTTTCAATGATACACTGCATATTACGTTATATCGTAAGGTATTTTCAATGATACACTGTATATTACGTTATATTACATGGTATTTTCTATGATACACTGCATATTACGTTATATTATAAGGTATTTTCAATGATACACTGCATATTAGGATATGTTATAAGGTATTTTCAATGATACACTGTATATTACGTTATATTACATGGTATTTTCTATGATACACTGCATATTACGTTATATTATAAGGTATTTTCAATGATACACTGCATATTACGCTATATTATAAGGTATTTTCAATGATACACTGCATGTTACGCTATATTGTAAGGTACTTTCAATGATACTCTGTATATTACGATATATTACATGGTATTTTCTATGATACACTGCATATTACGTTATATTATAAGGTATTTTCAATGATACACTGCATATTACGATATGATATAAGGTATTTTCAATGATACACTGCATATTACGTTATATCGTAAGGTATTTTGAATGATACACTGCATATTACGTTATATTATAAGGTATTTTCAATGATACACTGTATATTACGTTATATTACATGGTATTTTCTATGATACACTGCATATTACGTTATATTATAAGGTATTTTCAATGATATAATGCATATTACGTTATATTATAAGGTATTTTCAATGATACACTGCATATTACGTTATATTATAAGGTATTTTCAATGATACACTGCATATTACGTTATATTATAAGGTATTTTCTATGATACACTGAATATTACGATATATTAGAATGTATTTTCAATGATACACTGCATATTACTTTATATTATAAGGTATTTTCAATGATACACTGTATATTACGTTATATCGTAAGGTATTTTCTATGATTCACTGCATATTACGTTATATTATAAGGTATTTTCAATGATACACTGCATATTACGATATGATATAAGGTATTTTCAATGATACACTGCATATTACGATATGATATAAGGTATTTTCAATGACACACTGCATATTACGTTATATTATAAGGTATTTTCAATGATACACTGCATATTACGTTATATTACATGGAATTTTCTATGATACACTGCATATTACGTTATATTATAAGGTATTTTCAATGATACACTGCATATTACGTTATATTATAAGGTATTTTCTATGATACACTGCATATTACGTTATATTATAAGGTATTTTCAATGATACACTGCATATTACGTTATATTATAAGGTATTTTCAATGACAGACTGCATATTACGTTATATTATAATATAAGGTATTTTCAATGATACACTGCATATTACGTTACATTATAAGGTATTTTCAATGATAAACTACGATATATTAGAAGGTATTTTCAATGATACACTGCATATTACGTTATATTATAAGGTATTTTCAATGATACACTGTATATTACGTTATATTACATGGTATTTTCTATGATACACTGCATATTACGTTATATTATAAGGTATTTTCAATGATATACTGCATATTACGTTATATTATAAGGTATTTTCAATGATACACTGCATATTACGTTATATTATAAGGTATTTTCAATGATACACTGCATATTACGTTATATTATAAGGTATTTTCAATGATACACTGCATGTTACGCTATATTGTAAGGTATTTTCAATGATACACTGTATATTACGATATATTACATGGTATTTTCTATGATACACTGCATATTACGTTATATTATAAGGTATTTTCAATGGTAAACTACTATATATTATAAGGTATTTTCAATGATAAACTACTATATATTATAAGGTATTTTCAATGATACACTGCATATTACGTTATATTATAAGGTATTTTCATTGATACACTACAAATTACCATATATTATAAGGAATTTTCAATGATACACTGCATGTTACGTTATATTATAAGCTATTTTCAATGATACACTGCATATTACGTTATATCGTAAGGTATTTTCAATGATACACTGTATATTACGTTATATTACATGGTATTTTCTATGATACACTGCATATTACGTTATATTATAAGGTATTTTCAATGATACACTGCATATTAGGATATGTTATAAGGTATTTTCAATGATACACTGTATATTACGTTATATTACATGGTATTTTCTATGATACACTGCATATTACGTTATATTATAAGGTATTTTCAATGATACACTGCATATTACGCTATATTATAAGGTATTTTCAATGATACACTGCATGTTACGCTATATTGTAAGGTACTTTCAATGATACTCTGTATATTACGATATATTACATGGTATTTTCTATGATACACTGCATATTACGTTATATTATAAGGTATTTTCAATGATACACTGCATATTACG
This sequence comes from Lasioglossum lativentre, assembly GCA_916610255.1. Classification (NCBI taxonomy): domain Eukaryota; kingdom Metazoa; phylum Arthropoda; class Insecta; order Hymenoptera; family Halictidae; genus Lasioglossum; species Lasioglossum lativentre. Next base: position 36,897 of record CAKAJI010000434.1, read on the forward strand.
ATATGATATAAGGTATTTTCAATGATACACTGCATATTACGTTATATCGTAAGGTATTTTGAATGATACACTGCATATTACGTTATATTATAAGGTATTTTCAATGATACACTGTATATTACGTTATATTACATGGTATTTTCTATGATACACTGCATATTACGTTATATTATAAGGTATTTTCAATGATATAATGCATATTACGTTATATTATAAGGTATTTTCAATGATACACTGCATATTACGTTATATTATAAGGTATTTTCAATGATACACTGCATATTACGTTATATTATAAGGTATTTTCTATGATACACTGAATATTACGATATATTAGAATGTATTTTCAATGATACACTGCATATTACTTTATATTATAAGGTATTTTCAATGATACACTGTATATTACGTTATATCGTAAGGTATTTTCTATGATTCACTGCATATTACGTTATATTATAAGGTATTTTCAATGATACACTGCATATTACGATATGATATAAGGTATTTTCAATGATACACTGCATATTACGATATGATATAAGGTATTTTCAATGACACACTGCATATTACGTTATATTATAAGGTATTTTCAATGATACACTGCATATTACGTTATATTACATGGTTTTTTCTATGATACACTGCATATTACGTTATATTATAAGGTATTTTCAATGATACACTGCATATTACGTTATATTATAAGGTATTTTCTATGATACACTGCATATTACGTTATATTATAAGGTATTTTCAATGATACACTGCATATTACGTTATATTATAAGGTATTTTCAATGACAGACTGCATATTACGTTATATTATCATATAAGGTATTTTCAATGATACACTGCATATTACGTTACATTATAAGGTATTTTCAATGATAAACTACGATATATTAGAAGGTATTTTCAATGATACACTGCATATTACGTTATATTATAAGGTATTTTCAATGATACACTGTATATTACGTTATATTACATGGTATTTTCTATGATACACTGCATATTACGTTATATTATAAGGTATTTTCAATGATATACTGCATATTACGTTATATTATAAGGTATTTTCAATGATACACTGCATATTACGTTATATTATAAGGTATTTTCAATGATACACTGCATATTACGTTATATTATAAGGTATTTTCAATGATACACTGCATGTTACGCTATATTGTAAGGTATTTTCAATGATACACTGTATATTACGATATATTACATGGTATTTTCTATGATACACTGCATATTACGTTATATTATAAGGTATTTTCAATGATACACTGCATATTACGATATGATATAAGGTATTTTCAATGATACACTGCATATTAGGTTATATCGTAAGGTATTTTCAATGATACACTGCATATTACGTTATATTATAAGGTATTTTCAATGACAGACTGCATATTACGTTATATTATCATATAAGGTATTTTCAATGATACACTGCATATTACGTTACATTATAAGGTATTTTCAATGATAAACTACGATATATTAGAAGGTATTTTCAATGATACACTGCATATTACGTTATATTATAAGGTATTTTCAATGATACACTGTATATTACGTTATATTACATGGTATTTTCTATGATACACTGCATATTACGTTATATTATAAGGTATTTTCAATGATACACTGCATATTAGGATATGTTATAAGGTATTTTCAATGATACACTGCATATTACGTTATATTACATGGTATTTTCTATGATACACTGCATATTACGTTATATTATAAGGTATTTTCAATGATACACTGCAATTTTACGCTATATTGTAAGGTATTTTCAATGATACACTGTATATTCGTTATATTATAAGGTATTTTCAAAGATACACTACAAATTACGATATGTTATAAGGTATTTTCAATGATACACTGCATATTACGTTATATTATAAGGTATTTTCAATGATACACTGCATATTACGATATGATATAAGGTATTTCCAATGATACACTGCATATTACGTTATATTATAAGGTATTTTCAATGATACACTGCATATTACGATGTGTTATAAGGTATTTTCAATGATACACTGGATATTACGCTATATTATAAGGTATTTTCAATCATACACTGCATGTTACGCTATATTGTAAGGTATTTTCAATGATACACTGTATATTACGATATATTACATGGTATTTTCTATGATACACTGAATATTACGATATATTAGAAGGTATTTTCAATGATACACTGCATATTACGTTATATTATAAGGTATTTTCAATGATACACTGCATATTACGTTATATTATAAGGTATTTTCAGTGATACACTGCATGTTACGCTATATTGTAAGGTATTTTCAATGATACACTGTATATTACGTTATATTATAAGGTATTTTCAATGACACACTGCATATTACGTTATATTATAAGGTATTTTCAATGATACACTGCATGTTACGTTATATTATAAGGTATTTTCAATGATACACTGCATCTTACGTTATATTATAAGGTATTTTGAATGATACACTGCATATTACGTTATATCGTAAGGTATTTTCAATGATACACTGCATATTACGTTAAATTATAAGGTATTTTCAATGATACACTGTATATTACGTTATATTATAAGGTATTTTCAATGACACACTGCATATTACGTTATATTATAAGGTATTTTCAATGATACACTGCATGTTACGTTATATTATAAGGTATTTTCAATGATAAACTACGATATATTACAAGGTATTTTCAATGACACACTGCATATTACGTTATATTATAAGGTATTTTCAATGATACACTGTATATTACGTTATATTACATGGTATTTTCTATGATACACTGCATATTACGTTATATTATAAGGTATTTTCAATGATACACTGCATATTACGATATGATATAAGGTATTTTCAATGATACACTGCATATTACGTTATATCGTAAGGTATTTTCAATGATACACTGCATATTACGTTATATTATAAGGTATTTTCAATGATACACTGCATATTACGTTATATTATAAGGTATTTTCAATGATACACTGGATATTACGCTATATTATAAGATATTTTCAATGATACACTGCAATTTTACGCTATATTGTAAGGTATTTTCAATGATACACTGTATATTACGTTATATTATAAGGTATTTTCAAAGATACACTACAAATTACGATATGTTATAAGGTATTTTCAATGATACACTGCATATTACGTTATATTATAAGGTATTTTCAATGATACACTGCATATTACGTTATATTATAAGGTATTTTCAATGATACACTGGATATTACGCTATATTATAAGGTATTTTCAATGATACACTGCAATTTTACGCTATATTGTAAGGTATTTTCAATGATACACTGTATATTACGTTATATTATAAGGTATTTTCAAAGATACACTACAAATTACGATATGTTATAAGGTATTTTCAATGATACACTGCATATTACGTTATATTATAAGGTATTTTCAATGATACACTGCATATTACGATATGATATAAGGTATTTTCAATGATACACTGCATATTACGTTATATTATGAGGTATTTTCAATGATACACTGCATATTACGATATGTTATAAGGTATTTTCAATGATACACTGTATATTACGTTATATTATAAGGTATTTTCAATGATACACTGCATATTACGTTATATTATACGGTATTTTCAATGATACACTGCATATTACGTTATATTATAAGGTATTTTCAATGATAAACTACTATATATTACAAGGTATTTTCAATGATACACTGCATATTACGTTATATTATAAGGTATTTTCAATGATACACTGCATATTACGATATGATATAAGGTATTTTCATTGACACACTGCATATTACGTTATATTATAAGGTATTTTCAATGATACACTGCATATTACGTTATATTATAAGGTATTTTCAATGATACACTGGATATTACGCTATATTATAAGGTATTTTCAATGACACACTGCACATTACGTTATATTATAAGGTATTTTCAATGATACACTGCATATTACGATATGTTATAAGGTATTTTCAATGATACACTGTATATTACGTTATATTATAAGGTATTTTCAATGATACACTGCATATTACGTTATATTATAAGGTATTTTCAATGATACACTGCATATTACGTTATATTATAAGGTATTTTCAATGATAAACTACGTTATATTATAAGGTATTTTCAATGGTACACTGCATATTACGTTATATTATAAGGTATTTTCAATGATACACTGCATATTACGTTATATTATAAGGTATTTTCAATGATACACTGGATATTACGCTATATTATAAGGTATTTTCAATGATACACTGCAATTTTACGCTATATTGTAAGGTATTTTCATGATACACTGTATATTACGTTATATTATAAGGTATTTTCAAAGATACACTACAAATTACGATATGTTATAAGGTATTTTCAATGATACACTGCATATTACGTTATATTATAAGGTATTTTCAATGATACACTGCATATTACGATATGATATAAGGTATTTTCAATGATACACTGCTTATTACGTTATATTATGAGGTATTTTCAATGATACACTGCATATTACGATATGTTATAAGGTATTTTCAATGATACACTGTATATTACGTTATATTATAAGGTATTTTCAATGATACACTGCATATTACATTATATTATACGGTATTTTCAATGATACACTGCATATTACGTTATATTATAAGGTATTTTCAATGATACACTGCATATTACGATATGATATAAGGTATTTTCAATGACACACTGCATATTACGATATGATATAAGGTATTTTCAATGACACACTGCATATTACGTTATATTATAAGGTATTTTCAATGATACACTGGATATTACGCTATATTATAAGGTATTTTCAATGACACACTGCACATTACGTTATATTATAAGGTATTTTCAATGATACACTGCATATTACGATATGTTATAAGGTATTTTCAATGATACACTGTATATTACGTTATATTATAAGGTATTTTCAATGATACACTGCATATTACGTTATATTATAAGGTATTTTCAATGATACACTGCATATTACGTTATATTATAAGGTATTTTCAATGATAAACTACGTTATATTATAAGGTATTTTCAATGATACACTGTATATTACGTTATATTACATGGTATTTTCTATGATACACTGCATATTACGTTATATTATAAGGTATTTTCAATGATACACTGCATATTACGTTATATTATAAGGTATTTTCAATGATACACTGCATATTACGTTATATTATAAGGTATTTTCAATGATACACTGTACATTACGTTATATTACATGGTGTTTTCTATGATACACTGCATATTACGTTATATTATAAGGTATTTTCAATGGTACACTGCATATTACGTTATATTATAAGGTATTTTCAATGGTACACTGCATATTACGTTATATTATAAGGTATTTTCAATGATAAACTACGATATATTAGAAGGTATTTTCAATGATACACTGTATATTACGTTATATTACATGGTATTTTCTATGATACACTGCATATTACGTTATATTATAAGGTATTTTCAATGATACACTGCATATTACGTTATATTATAAGGTATTTTCAATGATACACTGCATATTACGTTATATTATAAGGTATTTCAATGATACACTGTATATTACGATATATTACATGGTATTTTCTATGATACACTGCATATTACGTTATATTATAAGGTATTTTCAATGATACACTGTATATTACGATATATTACATGGTATTTTCTATGATACACTGCATATTACGTTATATTATAAGGTATTTTCAATGATACACTGCATATTACGATATGATATAAGGTATTTTCAATGATACACTGCATGTTACGTTATATTATAAGGTATTTTCAATGATACACTGCATATTACGTTATATTATAAGGTATTTTCAATGATACACTGCATATTGCGTTATATTATAAGGTATTTTCAATGATACACTGCATATTACGCTATATTATAAGGTATTTTCAATGATACACTGTATATTGCGATATATTACATGGTATTTTCTATGATACACTGCATATTACGTTATATTATAAGGTATTTTCAATGATACACTGGATATTACGCTATATTATAAGGTATTTTCAATGATACACTGCATGTTACGCTATATTGTAAGGTATTTTCAATGATACACTGTATATTACGTTATATTATAAGGTATTTTCAATGACACACTGCATATTACGTTATATTATAAGGTATTTTCAATGATACACTGCATGTTACGTTATATTATAAGGTATTTTCAATGATACACTGCATGTTACGTTATATTATAAGGTATTTTCAATGATACACTGCATATTACGTTATATCGTAAGGTATTTTCAATGATACACTGCATATTACGTTATATTATAAGGTATTTTCAATGATACACTGCATATTACGATATGTTATAAGGTATTTTCAATGATACACTGTATATTACGTTATATTATAAAGTATTTTCAATGATACACTGAATATTACGTTATATTATAAGGTATTTTCAATGATAAACTACGATATATTAGAAGGTCTTTTCACTGATACACTGCATATTACGTTGTATTATAAGGTATTTTCAATGATACACTGTATATTACGTTATATTACATGGTATTTTCAATGATACACTGCATATTACGTTATGTTATAAGGTATTTTCAATGATACACTGCATATTACGTTATATTATAAGGTATTTTCAATGACACACTGCATATTACGTTATATTATAAGGTATTTTCAATGATACACTGCATATTACGTTATATTATAAGGTATTTTCAATGATACACTGCATATTACGATATGATATAAGGTATTTTCAATG
>CAKAJI010000434.1:44304-151993 GCA_916610255.1 Lasioglossum lativentre
TAACGTAATATGCAGTGTATCATTGAAAATACCTTATAATAAATAGTAGTTTACCATTGAAAATACCTTATAATATAACGTAATATGCTGTGTATCATTGAAAATACCTTATAATATATAGTAGTTTATCATTGAAAATACCTTATAATATATAGTAGTTTACCATTGAAAATACCTTATAATATAACGTAATATGCGGTGTATCATTGTAATCACCTTATAATATAACGTAATATGCAGTGTATCATTGATAATACCTTATAATATAACGTAATATGCAGTGTATCATTGAAAATACCTTATAATATAACATAATATGCAGTGTATCATTGTAATCACCTTATAATATAACGTAATATGCAGTGTATCATTGAAAATAGCTTATAATATAACGTAATATGCAGTGTATCATTGAAAATACCTTATAATATAACGTAATATGCAGTGTATCATTGAAAATACCTTATAATATAACGTAATATGCAGCGTATCATTGAAAATAGCTTATAATATAACGTAATATGCAGTGTATCATTGAAAATACCTTATAATATAACGTAACATGCAGTGTATCATTGAAAATACCTTATAATATATTGTAGTTTACGATTGAAAATACCTTATAATATAACGTAATATGCAGTGTATCATTGAAAGTACCTTATAATATAACGTAATATGCAGTGTATCATTGAAAATACCATATAATATATCGTAATATGCAGTGTATCATTGAAAATACCTTATAATATATCGTAATATGCAGTGTATCATTGAAAATACCTTATTATATATAGTAGTTTACCATTGAAAATAGCTTATAATATAACGTAATATGCAGTGTATCATTGATAATACCTTATAATATAACGTAATATGCAGTGTATCATTGAAAATATCTTATAATATAACGTAATTTTCAGTGTATCATTGAAAATACCTTATAATATATAGTAGTTTACCATTGAAAATACCTTCTAATATTACGTAATATGCAGTGTATCATTGAAAATACCTTATAATATAACGTAATATGCAGTGTATCATTGAAAATACCTTATAATAAATAGTAGTTTACCATTGAAAATACCTTATAATATAACGTAATATGCTGTGTATCATTGAAAATACCTTATAATATATAGTAGTTTATCATTGAAAATACCTTATAATATATAGTAGTTTACCATTGAAAATACCTTATAATATAACGTAATATGCGGTGTATCATTGTAATCACCTTATAATATAACGTAATATGCAGTGTATCATTGATAATACCTTATAATATAACGTAATATGCAGTGTATCATTGAAAATACCTTATAATATAACATAATATGCAGTGTATCATTGTAATCACTTTATAATATAACGTAATATGCAGTGTATCATTGAAAATAGCTTATAATATAACGTAATATGCAGTGTATCATTGAAAATACCTTATAATATAACGTAATATGCAGTGTATCATTGAAAATACCTTATAATATAACGTAATATGCAGCGTATCATTGAAAATAGCTTATAATATAACGTAATATGCAGTGTATCATTGAAAATACCTTATAATATAACGTAACATGCAGTGTATCATTGAAAATACCTTATAATATATTGTAGTTTACGATTGAAAATACCTTATAATATAACGTAATATGCAGTGTATCATTGAAAGTACCTTATAATATAACGTAATTTTCAGTGTATCATTGAAAATACCTTATAATATATAGTAGTTTACCATTGAAAATACCATATAATATATCATGATATGCAGTGCATCATTGAAAATACCTTATAATATAACGTAATATGCAGTTTATCATTGAAAATAGCTTATAATATAACGTAATATGCAGTGTATCATTGATAATACCTTATAATATAACGTAATATGCAGTGTATCATTGAAAATATCTTATAATATAACGTAATTTTCAGTGTATCATTGAAAATACCTTATAATATATAGTAGTTTACCATTGAAAATACCTTCTAATATTACGTAATATGCAGTGTATCATTGAAAATACCTTATAATATAACGTAATATGCAGTGTATCATTGAAAATACCTTATAATAAATAGTAGTTTACCATTGAAAATACCTTATAATATAACGTAATATGCTGTGTATCATTGAAAATACCTTATAATATATAGTAGTTTATCATTGAAAATACCTTATAATATATAGTAGTTTACCATTGAAAATACCTTATAATATAACGTAATATGCGGTGTATCATTGTAATCACCTTATAATATAACGTAATATGCAGTGTATCATTGATAATACCTTATAATATAACGTAATATGCAGTGTATCATTGAAAATACCTTATAATATAACATAATATGCAGTGTATCATTGTAATCACCTTATAATATAACGTAATATGCAGTGTATCATTGAAAATAGCTTATAATATAACGTAATATGCAGTGTATCATTGAAAATACCTTATAATATAACGTAATATGCAGTGTATCATTGAAAATACCTTATAATATAACGTAATATGCAGTGTATCATTGAAAATAGCTTATAATATAACGTAATATGCAGTGTATCATTGAAAATACCTTATAATATAACGTAACATGCAGTGTATCATTGAAAATACCTTATAATATATTGTAGTTTACGATTGAAAATACCTTATAATATAACGTAATATGCAGTGTATCATTGAAAATACCTTATAATATAACGTAATATGCAGTGTATCATTGAAAATACCTTATAATATATCGTAATATGCAGTGTATCATTGAAAATACCTTATAATATATCGTAATATGCAGTGTATCATTGAAAATACCTTATTATATATAGTAGTTTACCATTGAAAATACCTTATAATATAACGTAATATGCAGTGTATCATTGAAGATACCATATAATATAACGTAATATGCAGTGTATCATTGAAAATAGCTTATAATATAACGTAATATGCAGTGTATCATTGAAAATTCCTTATAATATAACGTAATATGCAGTGTATCATTGAAAATACCTTATGAAATAACGTAATAATTGAAAATACCTTATAATATACGTAATATGCAGTTTATCATTGAAAATAGCTTATAATATAACGTAATATGCAGTGTATCATTGAAAATACCATATAATATAACGTAATATGCAGTGTATCATTGAAAATACCTTATAATATAACGTAAAATGCAATGTACCATTGAAAATACCATATAATATATCGTAATATTCAGTGTATCATTGATAATACCTTATAATATAACGTAATATGCAGTGTATCATTGAAAATACCTTATAATATATCGTAATATGCAGTGTATCATTGAAAATACCTTATAATATATAGTAGTTTACCATTGAAAATACCTTATAATATAACGTAATATGTAGTGTATCATTGAAGATACCTCATAATATAACGTAATATGCAGTGTATCATTGAAAACACCTTATAATATATCATAATATGCAGTGTATCATTGAAAATACCTTATGATATAACGTAATATGCAGTGTATCACTGAAAATACCTTATAATAAATAGTAGTTTACCATTGAAAATACCTTATAATATAACGTAATATGCAATGTATCATTGAAAATACCATATAATATAACGTAATATGCAGTCTATCATTGAAAATACCATATAATATATCGTAATATGCTGTGTATCATTGAAAATACATTACAATATATACTAGTTTATCATTGACAATACCTTATAATAAATAGTAGTTTACCATTGAAAATACCTTATAATATAACGTAATATGCTGTGTATCATTGAAAATACATTATAATATATAGTAGTTTATCATTGACAATACCTTATAATATAACGTAATATGCAGTGTATCATTGAAAACACCTTATAATATATCGTAATATGCAGTGTATCATTGAAAATACCTTATGATATAACGTAATATGCAGTGTATCACGGAAAATACCTTATAATAAATAGTAGTTTACCATTGAAAATACCTTATAATATAACGTAATATGCTGTGTATCATTGAAAATACTTTATAATATATAGTAGTTTATCATTGAAAATACCTTATAATATATAGTAGTTTACCATTGAAAATACCTTATAATATAACGTAATATGCAGTGTATCATTGAAAATACCTTATAATATAACGTAATATGCAGTGTATCATTGAAAATACCATATAATATATCGTAATATGCAGTGTATCATTGATAATACCTTATAATATAACGTAATATGCAGTGTATCGTTGAAAATACCTTATAATATAACGTAATATGCAGTGTATCATTGAAAATTCCTTATAATATAACGTAATATGCAGTGTATCATTGAAAATACCTTATGAAATAACGTAATAATTGAAAATACCTTATAATATAACGTAATATGCAGTTTATCATTGAAAATAGCTTATAATATAACGTAATATGCAGTGTATCATTGAAAATACCTTATAATATAACGTAATATGCAGTGTATCATTGAAAATACCTTATAATATATAGTAGTTTACCATTGAAAATACCTTATAATATAACGTAATATGTAGTGTATCATTGAAGATACCTCATAATATAACGTAATATGCAGTGTATCATGGAAAATAGCTTATAATATAACGTAATATGCAGTGTATCATTGAAAATTCCTTATAATATATGGTAATTTGTAGTGTATCAATGAAAATACCTTATAATATAACGTAATATGCAGTGTATCATTGAAAATACCTTATAATATAACGTAATATGCAGTGTATCATTGAAAATACCTTATGATATAACGTAATATGCAGTGTATCACTGAAAATACCTTATAATAAATAGTAGTTTACCATTGAAAATACCTTATAATATAACGTAATATGCTGTGTATCATTGAAAATACATTATAATATATAGTAGTTTATCATTGACAATACCTTGTAATAAATAGTAGTTTACCATTGAAAATACCTTATAATATAACGTAATATGCTGTGTATCATTGAAAATACATTATAATATATAGTAGTTTATCATTGACAATACCTTATAATATAACGTAATATGCAGTGTATCATTGAAAACACCTTATAATATATCATAATATGCAGTGTATCATTGAAAATACCTTATGATATAACGTAATATGCAGTGTATCACTGAAAATACCTTATAATAAATAGTAGTTTACCATTGAAAATACCTTATAATATAACGTAATATGCTGTGTATCATTGAAAATACATTATAATATATAGTAGTTTATCATTGACAATACCTTATAATATAACGTAATATGCAGTGTATCATTGAAAACACCTTATAATATATCGTAATATGCAGTGTATCATTGAAAATACCTTATGATATAACGTAATATGCAGTGTATCACTGAAAATACCTTATAATAAATAGTAGTTTACCATTGAAAATACCTTATAATATAACGTAATATGCTGTGTATCATTGAAAATACATTATAATATATAGTAGTTTATCATTGACAATACCTTATAATAAATAGTAGTTTACCATTGAAAATACCTTATAATATAACGTAATATGCTGTGTATCATTGAAAATACATTATAATATATAGTAGTTTATCATTGACAATACCTTATAATATAACGTAATATGCAGTGTATCATTGAAAATACCTTATAATATATCATAATATGCAGTGTATCATTGAAAATACCTTATGATATAACGTAATATGCAGTGTATCACTGAAAATACCTTATAATAAATAGTAGTTTACCATTGAAAATACCTTATAATATAACGTAATATGCTGTGTATCATTGAAAATACATTATAATATATAGTAGTTTATCATTGACAATACCTTATAATATAACGTAATATGCAGTGTATCATTGAAAATACATTATAATATATAGTAGTTTATCATTGACAATACCTTATAATAAATAGTAGTTTACCATTGAAAATACCTTATAATATAACGTAATATGCTGTGTATCATTGAAAATACATTATAATATATAGTAGTTTATCATTGACAATACCTTATAATATAACGTAATATGCAGTGTATCATTGAAAACACCTTATAATATATCATAATATGCAGTGTATCATTGAAAATACCTTATGATATAACGTAATATGCAGTGTATCACTGAAAATACCTTATAATAAATAGTAGTTTACCATTGAAAATACCTTATAATATAACGTAATATGCTGTGTATCATTGAAAATACATTATAATATATAGTAGTTTATCATTGACAATACCTTATAATATAACGTAATATGCAGTGTATCATTGAAAACACCTTATAATATATCGTAATATGCAGTGTATCATTGAAAATACCTTATGATATAACGTAATATGCAGTGTATCACTGAAAATACCTTATAATAAATAGTAGTTTACCATTGAAAATACCTTATAATATAACGTAATATGCTGTGTATCATTGAAAATACTTTATAATATATAGAAGTTTATCATTGAAAATACCTTATAATATATAGTAGTTTACCATTGAAAATACCTTATAATATAACGTAATATGCAGTGTATCATTGAAAATACCTTATAATATAACGTAATATGCAGTGTATCATTGAAAACACCTTATAATATATCATAATATGCAGTGTATCATTGAAAATACCTTATGATATAACGTAATATGCAGTGTATCACTGAAAATACCTTATAATAAATAGTAGTTTACCATTGAAAATACCTTATAATATAACGTAATATGCTGTGTATCATTGAAGATACCTTATAATATAACGTAATATGCAGTGTATCATTGAAAATAGCTTATAATATAACGTAATATGCAGTGTATCATTGAAAATACCTTATAATATAACGTAACATGCAGTGTATCATTGAAAATACCTTATAATATATTGTAGTTGACGATTGAAAATACCTTATAATATAACGTAATATGCAGTGTATCATTGAAAATACCTTATAATATAACGTAATATGCAGTGTATCATTGAAAATACCATATAATATATCGTAATATGCAGTGTATCATTGAAAATGCCTCATAATATAACGTAATATGCAGTTTATCATTGAAAATACCTTATAATATAACGTAATATGCAGTGTATCATTCAAAATACCTTATAATATAACGTAATATGCAATGTACCATTGAAAATACCATATAATATATCGTAATATTCAGTGTATCATTGATAATACCTTATAATATAACGTAATATGCAGTGTATCATTGAAAATACCTTATAATATATCGTAATATGCAGTGTATCATTGAAAATACCTTATAATATAACGTAATATGCAGTTTATCATTGAAAATAGCTTATAATATAACGTAATATGCAGTGTATCATTGAAAATACCTTATAATATAACGTAATATGCAGTGTATCATTGAAAATACCTTATCATATAACGTAATATGCAGTGTATCATTGAAAATGCCTCATAATATAACGTAATATGCAGTTTATTATTGAAAATACCTTATAATATAACGTAATATGCAGTTTATCATTGAAAATACCTTATAATATAACGTAATATGCAGTGTATCATTGAAAATACCTTATAATATAACGTAATATGCAGTGTATCATTGAAAATACCTTATCACATAACGTAATATGCAATGTATCATTGAAAATACCATATAATATATCGTAATATGCAGTGTATCATTGAAAATACCTTATAATATAACGTAATATGCAGTGTATCATTGAAAATACCTTATAATATATCGTAATATGCAGTATATCATTGAAAATACCTTATAATATATAGTAGTTTACCATTGAAAATACCTTATAATATAACGTAATATGCAGTGTATCATTGAAAACACCTTATAATATAACGTAATATGCAGTGTATCATCGAAAATACCAAATAATATATCGTAATATGCAGTGTACCATTGATAATACCTTATAATATAACGTAATATGCAGTGTATCATTGAAAATGCCTCATAATATAACGTAATATGCAGTTTATCATTGAAAATACCTTATCATATAACGTAATATGCAGTGTATCATTGAATATAGCTTATAATATAACGTAATATGCAGTGTATCATTGAAAATTCCTTATAATATATGGTAATTTGTAGTGTATCAATGAAAATACCTTATAATATAACGTAATATGCTGTGTATCATTGAAAATTCCTTATAATATATGGTAATTTGTAGTGTATCAATGAAAATACCTTATAATATAACGTAATATGCTGTGTATCATTGAAAATACCTTATAATATATAGTTGTTCATCATTGAAAATACCTTATAATATATAGTATTTTACCATTGAAAATACCTTATAATATAACGTAATATGCAGTGTATCATTGAAAATACCTTATAATATAACGTAATATGCAGTGTATCATTGAAAATATCATATAATATAACGTAATATGCAGTGTATCATTGAAAATACCTTATAATATATAGTAGTTTATCATTGAAAATACCTTATAATATAACGTAATATGCAGTGTATCATTGAAAATACCTTATAATAAATAGTAGTTTACCATTGAAAATACCTTATAATATAACGTAATATGCAGTGTATCATTGAAGATACCTTATAATATAACGTAATATGCAGTGTATCATTGAAAATAGCTTATAATATAACGTAATATGCAGTGTATCATTGAAAATACCTTATAATATAACGTAATATGCAGTGTATCATTGAAAATTCCTTATAATATAACGTAATATGCAGTGTATCATTGAAAACACCTTATAATATAACGTAATATGCAGTGTATCATCGAAAATACCAAATAATATATCGTAATATGCAGTGTACCATTGATAATACCTTATAATATAACGTAATATGCAGTGTATCATTGAAAATGCCTCATAATATAACGTAATATGCAGTTTATCATTGAAAATAGCTTATAATATATAGTATTTTACCATTGAAAATACCTTATAATATAACGTAATATGCAGTGTATCATTGAAAATACCTTATAATATAACGTAATATGCAGTGTATCATTGAAAATATCATATAATATAACGTAATATGCAGTGTATCATTGAAAATACCTTATAATATATGGTAATTTGTAGTGTATCAATGAAAATACCTTATAATATAACGTAATATGCTGTGTATCATTGAAAATACCTTATAATATATAGTTGTTCATCATTGAAAATACCTTATAATATATAGTATTTTACCATTGAAAATACCTTATAATATAACGTAATATGCACTGTATCATTGAAAATACCTTATAATATAACGTAATATGCAGTGTATCATTGAAAATAGCTTATAATATAACGTAATATGCAGTGTATCATTGAAAATACCTTATAATATAACGTAACATGCAGTGTATCATTGAAAATACCTTATAATATATTGTAGTTGACGATTGAAAATACCTTATAATATAACGTAATATGCAGTGTATCATTGAAAGTACCTTATAATATAACGTAATATGCAGTGTATCATTGAAAATACCATATAATATATCGTAATATGCAGTGTATCATTGAAAATGCCTCATAATATAACGTAATATGCAGTTTATCATTGAAAATACCTTATAATATAACGTAATATGCAGTGTATCATTCAAAATACCTTATAGTATAACGTAATATGCAATGTACCATTGAAAATACCATATAATATATCGTAATATTCAGTGTATCATTGATAATACCTTATAATATAACGTAATATGCAGTGTATCATTGAAAATACCTTATAATATATCGTAATATGCAGTGTATCATTGAAAATACCTTATAATATAACGTAATATGCAGTTTATCATTGAAAATAGCTTATAATATAACGTAATATGCAGTGTATCATTGAAAATACCTTATAATATAACGTAATATGCAGTGTATCATTGAAAATACCTTATCATATAACGTAATATGCAGTGTATCATTGAAAATGCCTCATAATATAACGTAATATGCAGTTTATTATTGAAAATACCTTATAATATAACGTAATATGCAGTTTATCATTGAAAATACCTTATAATATAACGTAATATGCAGTGTATCATTGAAAATACCTTATAATATAACGTAATATGCAGTGTATCATTGAAAATACCTTATCACATAACGTAATATGCAATGTATCATTGAAAATACCATATAATATATCGTAATATGCAGTGTATCATTGAAAATACCTTATAATATAACGTAATATGCAGTGTATCATTGAAAATACCTTATAATATATCGTAATATGCAGTATATCATTGAAAATACCTTATAATATATAGTAGTTTACCATTGAAAATACCTTATAATATAACGTAATATGCAGTGTATCATTGAAAACACCTTATAATATAACGTAATATGCAGTGTATCATCGAAAATACCAAATAATATATCGTAATATGCAGTGTACCATTGATAATACCTTATAATATAACGTAATATGCAGTGTATCATTGAAAATGCCTCATAATATAACGTAATATGCAGTTTATCATTGAAAATACCTTATCATATAACGTAATATGCAGTGTATCATTGAATATAGCTTATAATATAACGTAATATGCAGTGTATCATTGAAAATTCCTTATAATATATGGTAATTTGTAGTGTATCAATGAAAATACCTTATAATATAACGTAATATGCTGTGTATCATTGAAAATTCCTTATAATATATGGTAATTTGTAGTGTATCAATGAAAATACCTTATAATATAACGTAATATGCTGTGTATCATTGAAAATACCTTATAATATATAGTTGTTCATCATTGAAAATACCTTATAATATATAGTATTTTACCATTGAAAATACCTTATAATATAACGTAATATGCAGTGTATCATTGAAAATACCTTATAATATAACGTAATATGCAGTGTATCATTGAAAATATCATATAATATAACGTAATATGCAGTGTATCATTGAAAATACCTTATAATATATAGTAGTTTATCATTGAAAATACCTTATAATATAACGTAATATGCAGTGTATCATTGAAAATACCTTATAATATATAGTAGTTTACCATTGAAAATACCTTATAATATAACGTAATATGCAGTGTATCATTGAAGATACCTTATAATATAACGTAATATGCAGTGTATCATTGAAAATAGCTTATAATATAACGTAATATGCAGTGTATCATTGAAAATACCTTATAATATAACGTAATATGCAGTGTATCATTGAAAATTCCTTATAATATAACGTAATATGCAGTGTATCATTGAAAACACCTTATAATATAACGTAATATGCAGTGTATCATCGAAAATACCAAATAATATATCGTAATATGCAGTGTACCATTGATAATACCTTATAATATAACGTAATATGCAGTGTATCATTGAAAATGCCTCATAATATAACGTAATATGCAGTTTATCATTGAAAATAGCTTATAATATATAGTATTTTACCATTGAAAATACCTTATAATATAACGTAATATGCACTGTATCATTGAAAATACCTTATAATATAACGTAATATGCAGTGTATCATTGAAAATATCATATAATATAACGTAATATGCAGTGTATCATTGAAAATACCTTATAATATATGGTAATTTGTAGTGTATCAATGAAAATACCTTATAATATAACGTAATATGCTGTGTATCATTGAAAATACCTTATAATATATAGTTGTTCATCATTGAAAATACCTTATAATATATAGTATTTTACCATTGAAAATACCTTATAATATAACGTAATATGCAGTGTATCATTGAAAATACCTTATAATATAACGTAATATGCAGTGTATCATTGAAAATATCATATAATATAACGTAATATGCAGTGTATCATTGAAAATACCTTATAATATATAGTAGTTTATCATTGAAAATACCTTATAATATAACGTAATATGCAGTGTATCATTGAAAATACCTTATAATATATAATAGTTTACCATTGAAAATACCTTATAATATAACGTAATATGCAGTGTATCATTGAAGATACCTTATAATATAACGTAATATGCAGTGTATCATTGAAAATAGCTTATAATATAACGTAATATGCAGTGTATCATTGAAAATACCTTATAATATAACGTAATATGCAGTGTATCATTGAAAATTCCTTATAATATAACGTAATATGCAGTGTATCATTGAAAACACCTTATAATATAACGTAATATGCAGTATATCATCGAAAATACCAAATAATATATCGTAATATGCAGTGTACCATTGATAATACCTTATAATATAACGTAATATGCAGTGTATCATTGAAAATGCCTCATAATATAACGTAATATGCAGTTTATCATTGAAAATAGCTTATAATATAACGTAATATGCAGTGTATCATTGAAAATACCTTATAATATAACGTAATATGCAGTGTATCATTGAAAATACCTTATAATATATAGTAGTTTACCATTGAAAATACCTTATAATATAACGTAATATGTAGTGTATCATTGAAGGTACCTCATAATATAACGTAATATGCAGTGTATCATGGAAAATATCTTATAATATAACGTAATATGCAGTGTATCATTGAAAATTCCTTATAATATATGGTAATTTGTAGTGTATCAATGAAAATACCTTATAATATAACGTAATATGCAGTGTATCATTGAAAATACCTTATAATATAACGTAATATGCAGTGTATCATTGAAAATACCTTATGATATAACGTAATATGCAGTGTATCACTGAAAATACCTTATAATAAATAGTAGTTTACCATTGAAAATACCTTATAATATAACGTAATATGCTGTGTATCATTGAAAATACATTATAATATATAGTAGTTTATCATTGACAATACCTTATAATAAATAGTAGTTTACCATTGAAAATACCTTATAATATAACGTAATATGCTGTGTATCATTGAAAATACATTATAATATATAGTAGTTTATCATTGACAATACCTTATAATATAACGTAATATGCAGTGTATCATTGAAAACACCTTATAATATATCATAATATGCAGTGTATCATTGAAAATACCTTATGATATAACGTAATATGCAGTGTATCACTGAAAATACCTTATAATAAATAGTAGTTTACCATTGAAAATACCTTATAATATAACGTAATATGCTGTGTATCATTGAAAATACATTATAATATATAGTAGTTTATCATTGACAATACCTTATAATATAACGTAATATGCAGTGTATCATTGAAAACACCTTATAATATATCGTAATATGCAGTGTATCATTGAAAATACCTTATGATATAACGTAATATGCAGTGTATCACTGAAAATACCTTATAATAAATAGTAGTTTACCATTGAAAATACCTTATAATATAACGTAATATGCTGTGTATCATTGAAAATACTTTATAATATATAGAAGTTTATCATTGAAAATACCTTATAATATATAGTAGTTTACCATTGAAAATACCTTATAATATAACGTAATATGCAGTGTATCATTGAAAATACCTTATAATATAACGTAATATGCAGTGTATCATTGAAAACACCTTATAATATATCATAATATGCAGTGTATCATTGAAAATACCTTATGATATAACGTAATATGCAGTGTATCACTGAAAATACCTTATAATAAATAGTAGTTTACCATTGAAAATACCTTATAATATAACGTAATATGCTGTGTATCATTGAAGATACCTTATAATATAACGTAATATGCAGTGTATCATTGAAAATAGCTTATAATATAACGTAATATGCAGTGTATCATTGAAAATACCTTATAATATAACGTAATATGCAGTGTATCATTGAAAATACCTTATAATATATTGTAGTTGACGATTGAAAATACCTTATAATATAACGTAATATGCAGTGTATCATTGAAAATACCTTATAATATAACGTAATATGCAGTGTATCATTGAAAATACCATATAATATATCGTAATATGCAGTGTATCATTGAAAATGCCTCATAATATAACGTAATATGCAGTTTATCATTGAAAATACCTTATAATATAACGTAATATGCAGTGTATCATTCAAAATACCTTATAGTATAACGTAATATGCAATGTACCATTGAAAATACCATATAATATATCGTAATATGCAGTGTATCATTGATAATACCTTATAATATAACGTAATATGCAGTGTATCATTGAAAATACCTTATAATATATCGTAATATGCAGTGTATCATTGAAAATACCTTATAATATAACGTAATATGCAGTTTATCATTGAAAATAGCTTATAATATAACGTAATATGCAGTGTATCATTGAAAATACCTTATAATATAACGTAATATGCAGTGTATCATTGAAAATACCTTATCATATAACGTAATATGCAGTGTATCATTGAAAATGCCTCATAATATAACGTAATATGCAGTTTATTATTGAAAATACCTTATAATATAACGTAATATGCAGTGTATCATTGAAAATACCTTATAATATATCGTAATATGCAGTGTATCATTCAAAATACCTTATAATATAACGTAATATGCAGTTTATCATTGAAAATAGCTTATAATATAACGTAATATGCAGTGTATCATTGAAAATACCTTATAATATAACGTAATATGCAGTGTATCATTGAAAATAGCTTATAATATAACGTAACATGCAGTGTATCATTGAAAATTCCTTATAATATATGGTAATTTGTAGTGTATCAATGAAAATACCTTATAATATAACGTAATATGCTGTGTATCATTGAAAATACCTTATAATATATAGTAGTTTATCATTGAAAATACCTTATAATATATAGTAGTTTATCATTGAAAATACCTTATAATATATAGTAGTTTACCATTGAAAATACCTAATAATATAACGTAATATGCACTGTATCATTGAAAATACCTTATAATATAACGTAATATGCAGTTTATCATTGAAAATAGCTTATAATATAACGTAATATGCAGTGTATCATTGAAAATACCTTATAATATAACGTAATATGCAGTGTATCATTGAAAATACCTTATCATATAACGTAATATGCTTTGTATCATTGAAAATACCATATAATATATCGTAATATGCAGTGTATCATTGAAAATGCCTCATAATATAACGTAATATGCAGTGTATCATTGAAAATACCTTATAATATATCGTAATATGCAGTATATCATTGAAAATACCTTATAATATATAGTAGTTTACCATTGAAAATACCTTATAATATAACGTAATATGCAGTGTATCATTGAAAACACCTTATAATATAACGTAATATGCAGGGTATCATCGAAAATACCAAATAATATATCGTAATATGCAGTGTACCATTGATAATACCTTATAATATAACGTAATATGCAGTGTATCATTGAAAATGCCTCATAATATAACGTAATATGCAGTTTATCATTGAAAATACCTTATCATATAACGTAATATGCAGTGTATCATTGAAAATAGCTTATAATATAACGTAATATGCAGTGTATCATTGAAAATTCCTTATAATATATGGTAATTTGTAGTGTATCAATGAAAATACCTTATAATATAACGTAATATGCTGTGTATCATTGAAAATTCCTTATAATATATGGTAATTTGTAGTGTATCAATGAAAATACCTTATAATATAACGTAATATGCTGTGTATCATTGAAAATACCTTATAATATATAGTTGTTCATCATTGAAAATACCTTATAATATATAGTATTTTACCATTGAAAATACCTTATAATATAACGTAATATGCACTGTATCATTGAAAATACCTTATAATATAACGTAATATGCAGTGTATCATTGAAAATATCATATAATATAACGTAATATGCAGTGTATCATTGAAAATACCTTATAATATATAGTAGTTTATCATTGAAAATACCTTATAATATAACGTAATATGCAGTGTATCATTGAAAATACCTTATAATATATAATAGTTTACCATTGAAAATACCTTATAATATAACGTAATATGCAGTGTATCATTGAAGATACCTTATAATATAACGTAATATGCTTTGTATCATTGAAAATACCATATAATATATCGTAATATGCAGTGTATCATTGAAAATGCCTCATAATATAACGTAATATGCAGTGTATCATTGAAAATACCTTATAATATATCGTAATATGCAGTATATCATTGAAAATACCTTATAATATATAGTAGTTTACCATTGAAAATACCTTATAATATAACGTAATATGCAGTGTATCATTGAAAACACCTTATAATATAACGTAATATGCAGTGTATCATCGAAAATACCAAATAATATATCGTAATATGCAGTGTACCATTGATAATACCTTATAATATAACGTAATATGCAGTGTATCATTGAAAATGCCTCATAATATAACGTAATATGCAGTTTATCATTGAAAATACCTTATCATATAACGTAATATGCAGTGTATCATTGAAAATAGCTTATAATATAACGTAATATGCAGTGTATCATTGAAAATTCCTTATAATATATGGTAATTTGTAGTGTATCAATGAAAATACCTTATAATATAACGTAATATGCTGTGTATCATTGAAAATTCCTTATAATATATGGTAATTTGTAGTGTATCAATGAAAATACCTTATAATATAACGTAATATGCTGTGTATCATTGAAAATACCTTATAATATATAGTTGTTCATCATTGAAAATACCTTATAATATATAGTAGTTTACCATTGAAAATACCTTATAATATAACGTAATATGCAGTGTATCATTGAAAATACCTTATAATATAACGTAATATGCAGTGTATCATTGAAAATATCATATAATATAACGTAATATGCAGTGTATCATTGAAAATACCTTATAATATATAGTAGTTTATCATTGAAAATACCTTATAATATAACGTAATATGCAGTGTATCATTGAAAATACCTTATAATATATAATAGTTTACCATTGAAAATACCTTATAATATAACGTAATATGCAGTGTATCATTGAAGATACCTTATAATATAACGTAATATGCAGTGTATCATTGAAAATAGCTTATAATATAACGTAATATGCAGTGTATCATTGAAAATACCTTATAATATAACGTAATATGCAGTGTATCATTGAAAATACCTTATAATATAACGTAATATGCAGCGTATCATTGAAAATAGCTTATAATATAACGTAATATGCAGTGTATCATTGAAAATACCTTATAATATAACGTAACATGCAGTGTATCATTGAAAATACCTTATAATATATTGTAGTTTACGATTGAAAATACCTTATAATATAACGTAATATGCAGTGTATCATTGAAAGTACCTTATAATATAACGTAATATGCAGTGTATCATTGAAAATACCATATAATATATCGTAATATGCAGTGTATCATTGAAAATACCTTATAATATATCGTAATATGCAGTGTATCATTGAAAATACCTTATTATATATAGTAGTTTACCATTGAAAATACCTTATAATATAACGTAATATGCAGTGTATCATTGAAGATACCATATAATATAACGTAATATGCAGTGTATCATTGAAAATAGCTTATAATATAACGTAATATGCAGTGTATCATTGAAAATTCCTTATAATATAACGTAATATGCAGTGTATCATTGAAAATACCTTATAATATAACGTAATATGCAATGTACCATTGAAAATACCATATAATATATCGTAATATTCAGTGTATCATTGATAATACCTTATAATATAACGTAATATGCAGTGTATCATTGAAAATACCTTATAATATATCGTAATATGCAGTGTATCATTGAAAATACCTTATAATATATAGTAGTTTACCATTGAAAATACCTTATAATATAACGTAATTTTCAGTGTATCATTGAAAATACCTTATAATATATAGTTGTTTACCATTGAAAATACCATATAATATATCATGATATGCAGTGTATCATTGAAAATACCTTATAATATAACGTAATATGCAGTTTATCATTGAAAATACCTTATAATATAACGTAATATGCAGTGTATCGTTGAAAATACCTTATAATATAACGTAATTTTCAGTGTATCATTGAAAATACCTTATAATATATAGTAGTTTACCATTGAAAATACCATATAATATATCATGATATGCAGTGTATCATTGAAAATACCTTATAATATAACGTAATATGCAGTTTATCATTGAAAATAGCTTATAATATAACGTAATATGCAGTGTATCATTGATAATACCTTATGATATAACGTAATATGCAGTGTATCATTGAAAATACCTTATAATATATGGTAATTTGTAGTGTATCAATGAAAATACCTTATAATATAACGTAATATGCGGTGTATCATTGAAAATACCTTATAATATAACGTAATATGCAGTGTATCATTGAAAATACCTTATAATATAACGTAATATGCAGTGTATCATTGTAATCACTTTATAATATAACGTAATATGCAGTGTATCATTGATAATACCTTATAATATAACGTAATATGCAGTGTATCATTGAAAATATCATATAATATAACGTAATATGCAGTGTATCATTGAAAATACCTTATAATATATAGTAGTTTATCATTGAAAATACCTTATAATATAACGTAATATGCAGTGTATCATTGAAAATACCTTATAATATATAATAGTTTACCATTGAAAATACCTTATAATATAACGTAATATGCAGTGTATCATTGAAGATACCTTATAATATAACGTAATATGCAGTGTATCATTGAAAATAGCTTATAATATAACGTAATATGCAGTGTATCATTGAAAATACCTTATAATATAACGTAATATGCAGTGTATCATTGAAAATACCTTATAATATAACGTAATATGCAGCGTATCATTGAAAATAGATTATAATATAACGTAATATGCAGTGTATCATTGAAAATACCTTATAATATAACGTAACATGCAGTGTATCATTGAACATACCTCATAATATAACGTAATATGCAGTCTATCATTTAAAATACCTTATAATATAATGTAATATGCAATCTATCATTGAAAATACCTTATCATATAACGTAATATGAAGTGTATCATTGAAGATACCTCATAATATAACGTAATATGCAGTGTATCATTGAAAATAGCTTATAATATAACGTAATATGCAGTGTATCATTGAAAATTCCTTATAATATATGGTAATTTGTAGTGTATCAATGAAAATACCTTATAATATAACGTAATATGCAGTGTATCATTGAAAATACCTTATAATATAACGTAATATGCAGTGTATCATTGAAAATACCTTATGATATAACGTAATATGCAGTGTATCACTGAAAATACCTTATAATAAATAGTAGTTTACCATTGAAAATACCTTATAATATAACGTAATATGCTGTGTATCATTGAAAATACATTATAATATATAGTAGTTTATCATTGACAATACCTTATAATAAATAGTAGTTTACCATTGAAAATACCTTATAATATAACGTAATATGCAGTGTATCATTGAAAATACATTATAATATATAGTAGTTTATCATTGACAATACCTTATAATAAATAGTAGTTTACCATTGAAAATACCTTATAATATAACGTAATATGCAGTGTATCATTGAAAACACCTTATAATATATCATAATATGCAGTGTATCATTGAAAATACCTTATGATATAACGTAATATGCAGTGTATCACTGAAAATACCTTATAATAAATAGTAGTTTACCATTGAAAATACCTTATAATATAACGTAATATGCAATGTATCATTGAAAATACCATATAATATAACGTAATATGCAGTCTATCATTGAAAATACCATATAATATATCGTAATATGCTGTGTATCATTGAAAATACATTACAATATATACTAGTTTATCATTGACAATACCTTATAATAAATAGTAGTTTACCATTGAAAATACCTTATAATATAACGTAATATGCTGTGTATCATTGAAAATACATTATAATATATAGTAGTTTATCATTGACAATACCTTATAATATAACGTAATATGCAGTGTATCATTGAAAACACCTTACAATATATCGTAATATGCAGTGTATCATTGAAAATACCTTATGATATAACGTAATATGCAGTGTATCACGGAAAATACCTTATAATAAATAGTAGTTTACCATTGAAAATACCTTATAATATAACGTAATATGCTGTGTATCATTGAAAATACTTTATAATATATAGTAGTTTATCATTGAAAATACCTTATAATATATAGTAGTTTACCATTGAAAATACCTTATAATATAACGTAATATGCAGTGTATCATTGAAAATACCTTATAATATAACGTAATATGCAGTGTATCATTGAAAATACCATATAATATATCGTAATATGCAGTGTATCATTGATAATACCTTATAATATAACGTAATATGCAGTGTATCGTTGAAAATACCTTATAATATAACGTAATTTTCAGTGTATCATTGAAAATACCTTATAATATATAGTAGTTTACCATTGAAAATACCATATAATATATCGTAATATGCAGTGTATCATTGAAAATACCTTATAATATATAGTAGTTTACCATTGAAAATACCATATAATATATCATGATATGCAGTGTATCATTGAAAATACCTTATAATATAACGTAATATGCAGTTTATCATTGAAAATAGCTTATAATATAACGTAATATGCAGTGTATCATTGATAATACCTTATAATATAACGTAATATGCAGTGTATCATTGAAAATATCTTATAATATAACGTAATTTTCAGTGTATCATTGAAAATACCTTATAATATATAGTAGTTTACCATTGAAAATACCTTCTAATATAACGTAATATGCAGTGTATCATTGAAAATACCTTATAATATAACGTAATATGCAGTGTATCATTGAAAATACCTTATAATATAACGTAATATGCAGCGTATCATTGAAAATAGCTTATAATATAACGTAATATGCAGTGTATCATTGAAAATACCTTATAATATAACGTAACATGCAGTGTATCATTGAAAATACCTTATAATATATTGTAGTTTACGATTGAAAATACCTTATAATATAACGTAATATGCAGTGTATCATTGAAAGTACCTTATAATATAACGTAATATGCAGTGTATCATTGAAAATACCATATAATATATCGTAATATGCAGTGTATCATTGAAAATACCTTATAATATATCGTAATATGCAGTGTATCATTGAAAATACCTTATTATATATAGTAGTTTACCATTGAAAATACCTTATAATATAACGTAATATGCAGTGTATCATTGAAGATACCATATAATATAACGTAATATGCAGTGTATCATTGAAAATAGCTTATAATATAACGTAATATGCAGTGTATCATTGAAAATTCCTTATAATATAACGTAATATGCAGTGTATCATTGAAAATACCTTATGAAATAACGTAATAATTGAAAATACCTTATAATATAACGTAATATGCAGTTTATCATTGAAAATAGCTTATAATATAACGTAATATGCAGTGTATCATTGAAAATACCTTATAATATAACGTAATATGCAGTGTATCATTGAAAATACCTTATAATATAACGTAATATGCAATGTACCATTGCAAATACCATATAATATATCGTAATATTCAGTGTATCATTGATAATACCTTATAATATAACGTAATATGCAGTGTATCATTGAAAATACCTTATAATATATCGTAATATGCAGTGTATCATTGAAAATACCTTATAATATATAGTAGTTTACCATTGAAAATACCTTATAATATAACGTAATATGCTGTGTATCATTGAAAATACATTATAATATATAGTAGTTTATCATTGACAATACCTTATAATATAACGTAATATCCAGTGTATCATTGAAAACACCTTATAATATATCGTAATATGCAGTGTATCATTGAAAATACCTTATGATATAACGTAATATGCAGTGTATCACGGAAAATACCTTATAATAAATAGTAGTTTACCATTGAAAATACCTTATAATATAACGTAATATGCTGTGTATCATTGAAAATACTTTATAATATATAGTAGTTTATCATTGAAAATACCTTATAATATATAGTAGTTTACCATTGAAAATACCTTATAATATAACGTAATATGCAGTGTATCATTGAAAATACCTTATAATATAACGTAATATGCAGTGTATCATTGAAAATACCATATAATATATCGTAATATGCAGTGTATCATTGATAATACCTTATAATATAACGTAATATGCAGTGTATCGTTGAAAATACCTTATAATATAACGTAATTTTCAGTGTATCATTGAAAATACCTTATAATATATAGTAGTTTACCATTGAAAATACCATATAATATATCATGATATGCAGTGTATCATTGAAAATACCTTATAATATAACGTAATATGCAGTTTATCATTGAAAATACCTTATAATATAACGTAATATGCAGTGTATCGTTGAAAATACCTTATAATATAACGTAATTTTCAGTGTATCATTGAAAATACCTTATAATATATAGTAGTTTACCATTGAAAATACCATATAATATATCATGATATGCAGTGTATCATTGAAAATACCTTATAATATAACGTAATATGCAGTTTATCATTGAAAATAGCTTATAATATAACGTAATATGCAGTGTATCATTGATAATACCTTATAATATAACGTAATATGCAGTGTATCATTGAAAATATCTTATAATATAACGTAATTTTCAGTGTATCATTGAAAATACCTTATAATATATAGTAGTTTACCATTGAAAATACCTTCTAATATAACGTAATATGCAGTGTATCATTGAAAATACCTTATAATATAACGTAATATGCAGTGTATCATTGAAAATACCTTATAATAAATAGTAGTTTACCATTGAAAATACCTTATAATATAACGTAATATGCTGTGTATCATTGAAAATACCTTATAATATATAGTAGTTTATCATTGAAAATACCTTATAATATATAGTAGTTTACCATTGAAAATACCTTATAATATAACGTAATATGCAGTGTATCATTGTAATCACCTTATAATATAACGTAATATGCAGTGTATCATTGATAATACCTTATAATATAACGTAATATGCAGTGTATCATTGAAAATACCTTATAATATAACATAATATGCAGTGTATCATTGTAATCACCTTATAATATAACGTAATATGCAGTGTATCATTGATAATACCTTATAATATAACGTAATATGCAGTGTATCATTGAAAATATCATATAATATAACGTAATATGCAGTGTATCATTGAAAATACCTTATAATATATAGTAGTTTATCATTGAAAATACCTTATAATATAACGTAATATGCAGTGTATCATTGAAAATACCTTATAATATATAATAGTTTACCATTGAAAATACCTTATAATATAACGTAATATGCAGTGTATCATTGAAGATACCTTATAATATAACGTAATATGCAGTGTATCATTGAAAATAGCTTATAATATAACGTAATATGCAGTGTATCATTGAAAATACCTTATAATATAACGTAATATGCAGTGTATCATTGAAAATACCTTATAATATAACGTAATATGCAGCGTATCATTGAAAATAGCTTATAATATAACGTAATATGCAGTGTATCATTGAAAATACCTTATAATATAACGTAACATGCAGTGTATCATTGAAAATACCTTATAATATATTGTAGTTTACGATTGAAAATACCTTATAATATAACGTAATATGCAGTGTATCATTGAAAGTACCTTATAATATAACGTAATATGCAGTGTATCATTGAAAATACCATATAATATATCGTAATATGCAGTGTATCATTGAAAATACCTTATAATATATCGTAATATGCAGTGTATCATTGAAAATACCTTATTATATATAGTAGTTTACCATTGAAAATACCTTATAATATAACGTAATATGCAGTGTATCATTGAAGATACCATATAATATAACGTAATATGCAGTGTATCATTGAAAATAGCTTATAATATAACGTAATATGCAGTGTATCATTGAAAATTCCTTATAATATAACGTAATATGCAGTGTATCATTGAAAATACCTTATGAAATAACGTAATAATTGAAAATACCTTATAATATAACGTAATATGCAGTTTATCATTGAAAATAGCTTATAATATAACGTAATATGCAGTGTATCATTGAAAATACCTTATAATATAACGTAATATGCAGTGTATCATTGAAAATACCTTATAATATAACGTAATATGCAATGTACCATTGAAAATACCATATAATATATCGTAATATTCAGTGTATCATTGATAATACCTTATAATATAATGTAATATGCAGTGTATCATTGAAAATATCATATAATATAACGTAATATGCAGTGTATCATTGAAAATACCTTATAATATATAGTAGTTTATCATTGAAAATACCTTATAATATAACGTAATATGCAGTGTATCATTGAAAATACCTTATAATATATAATAGTTTACCATTGACAATACCTTATAATATAACGTAATATGCAGTGTATCATTGAAAACACCTTATAATATATCGTAATATGCAGTGTATCATTGAAAATACCTTATGATATAACGTAATATGCAGTGTATCACGGAAAATACCTTATAATAAATAGTAGTTTACCATTGAAAATACCTTATAATATAACGTAATATGCTGTGTATCAATGAAAATACTTTATAATATATAGTAGTTTATCATTGAAAATACCTTATAATATATAGTAGTTTACCATTGAAAATACCTTATAATATAACGTAATATGCAGTGTATCATTGAAAATACCTTATAATATAACGTAATATGCAGTGTATCATTGAAAATACCATATAATATATCGTAATATGCAGTGTATCATTGATAATACCTTATAATATAACGTAATATGCAGTGTATCGTTGAAAATACCTTATAATATAACGTAATTTTCAGTGTAT
The DNA here is from genome assembly GCA_916610255.1 of Lasioglossum lativentre. Lineage (NCBI taxonomy): Eukaryota > Metazoa > Arthropoda > Insecta > Hymenoptera > Halictidae > Lasioglossum > Lasioglossum lativentre. The sequence continues at coordinate 69,322 of CAKAJI010000434.1, forward strand.
CATTGAAAATACCTTATAATATATAGTAGTTTACCATTGAAAATACCATATAATATATCATGATATGCAGTGTATCATTGAAAATACCTTATAATATAACGTAATATGCAGTGTATCATTGAAAATACCTTATAATATATTGTAGTTGACGATTGTAAATACCTTATAATATAACGTAATATGCAGTGTATCATTGAAAATACCTTATAATATAACATAATATGCAGTGTATCATTGTAATCACCTTATAATATAACGTAATATGCAGTGTATCATTGATAATACCTTATAATATAACGTAATATGCAGTGTATCATTGAAAATACCTTATAATATAACGTAATATGCAGTGTATCATTGAAAATTCCTTATAATATATGGTAATATGCAGTATATCATTGAAAATACCTTATAATATATCGTAATATGCAGTGTATCATTGAAAATACCTTATTATATATAGTAGTTTACCATTGAAAATACCTTATAATATAACGTAATATGCAGTGTATCATTGAAGATACCATATAATATAACGTAATATGCAGTGTATCATTGAAAATAGCTTATAATATAACGTAATATGCAGTGTATCATTGAAAATTCCTTATAATATAACGTAATATGCAGTGTATCATTGAAAATACCTTATGAAATAACGTAATAATTGAAAATACCTTATAATATAACGTAATATGCAGTTTATCATTGAAAATAGCTTATAATATAACGTAATATGCAGTGTATCATTGAAAATACCTTATAATATAACGTAATATGCAGTGTATCATTGAAAATACCTTATAATATAACGTAATATGCAATGTACCATTGCAAATACCATATAATATATCGTAATATTCAGTGTATCATTGATAATACCTTATAATATAACGTAATATGCAGTGTATCATTGAAAATACCTTATAATATATCGTAATATGCAGTGTATCATTGAAAATACCTTATAATATATAGTAGTTTACCATTGAAAATACCTTATAATATAACGTAATATGCTGTGTATCATTGAAAATACATTATAATATATAGTAGTTTATCATTGACAATACCTTATAATATAACGTAATATCCAGTGTATCATTGAAAACACCTTATAATATATCGTAATATGCAGTGTATCATTGAAAATACCTTATGATATAACGTAATATGCAGTGTATCACGGAAAATACCTTATAATAAATAGTAGTTTACCATTGAAAATACCTTATAATATAACGTAATATGCTGTGTATCATTGAAAATACTTTATAATATATAGTAGTTTATCATTGAAAATACCTTATAATATATAGTAGTTTACCATTGAAAATACCTTATAATATAACGTAATATGCAGTGTATCATTGAAAATACCTTATAATATAACGTAATATGCAGTGTATCATTGAAAATACCATATAATATATCATAATATGCAGTGTATCATTGATAATACCTTATAATATAACGTAATATGCAGTGTATCACTGAAAATACCTTATAATAAATAGTAGTTTACCATTGAAAATACCTTATAATATAACGTAATATGCTGTGTATCATTGAAGATACCTTATAATATAACGTAATATGCAGTGTATCATTGAAAATAGCTTATAATATAACGTAATATGCAGTGTATCATTGAAAATACCTTATAATATAACGTAACATGCAGTGTATCATTGAAAATACCTTATAATATATTGTAGTTGACGATTGAAAATACCTTATAATATAACGTAATATGCAGTGTATCATTGAAAGTACCTTATAATATAACGTAATATGCAGTGTATCATTGAAAACACCTTATAATATATCGTAATATGCAGTGTATCATTGAAAATACCTTATGATATAACGTAATATGCAGTGTATCACTGAAAATACCTTATAATAAATAGTAGTTTACTATTTAAAATACCTTATAATATATAGTAGTTTATCATTGAAAATACCTTATAATATATAGTAGTTTACCATTGAAAATACCTTATAATATAACGTAATATGCAGTATGTGACCGTTAATTGTATTTCTCCTTCTTGAGATTTTATGCATTAAGAGAGAGGAAGTCCGAGCCTCCATGCAATGGACAGCGGAAAAGTCTGGATGAAGAATTAAATATTGCTAGTGAGAACTGGTAAAAGGGTGATATATTCTGTATATCAAAAACATAATTACAACGTGTTTACGAATTCGGCGTGAATATCCAAGCGAAACGGTTATCAGTCAATACAATCAGTCTGTCCGGAGCACCGGCTCTTACAATAGAGTAACGATTTAATACGGTATTCAATGACGGCGTCAGCCAATATGTTGACCCTACGTCTGGACGTAATAATCTTCTTGAATCTCCCAAAACCAGGGGACGAGTATTAAGTTATATATAAATATATATATATTGGTAAATACCGCGCTAGTGATCTTTGATATATTCATGGACATCCACTGGACGATCTCACCATTCAGGTTATCGACCGATTGCTCAGTCGATCACCTGAATAGAGACACCTACCAGACTCAGGCTTCTCCCCGCACTCAAGAATTACTCTTCAGCACAATACGTGGACTCAGAGTACCTTCCAGTGATTAGGAGTAGCCCAGTCATGTATCATCCGGTTACTCGCACTTGCTGTAGCATGGTTCAAATATTATATTCGAAATATTTCAGATATAAGCGATTGTCATCCGCTGATTAAATTGTGACTCAAATGAACTATCGCGGTTAAATTGCCAATTGGCGTTATTCAAGGACCAGTAGGACCGCTTCACTACCCATGCGATCGACCGACATGCAGATGATACGCATGGATCAAAACAACCACTAAACCTCGACCTCTCCGCCACACCCAAGAATTACTCGTCAGCACGATTGTGGACTCGGAGTAGATTCCGGTGTCGATAGAGAAATCTTAGTCGTGTAAAATCCTCTCGTCAAATGACAACGATCAATTGATTTGTGCATAGAACCATTGAACCAGCTTACTATTCATGTGACCGGCTGAATTCTCAGATGATTCACATGCAATAGAAGCTGTCACTAGCCGCAGATCCTCCTTAACACTTAGGAGTCACTCCTCAGCACAAATTGTGGACTCAGAGCAACCTCCAGTATTTACGGAATTTCATTAGCCGTGTAAATTCAAATGTCCTATCCAAATACAAGGTGACTAGAACAGCTAACCACGGACGGATAACACAACAACGAACTTCAACGACGATAGTGAAGTCGTGTGATTCTTCAATAATAACAACGAATTGACGATATCTCATTCCGAATCTACCGAGTTTATTTAATATCAAAGGTCACTAGTGGTGTCCGCACGACGCGTATCGCGCAGTTACGAATTATACTCGCTGTCTATTAAAATTTATTAACTCTTTAATTACGCGATTGCTCGTATAGCAATTTACAACTTTCGGATTCGCGTGGACAAATATGTGCTTTAAATAATCACGGAAATATTGACAACTACGCTGTTACGATTGTAATACGCATCGGTGACTACGTTAAACTGTGCCGCGACGCGGTTTGCGATTGCGACTCCTCGGTTTGAGGCGCGTACGTATCGAGGTTGAAGAGACGATTTGTCTAATACAACAGGACGGTTTGGCCTCCCGAACACGCACCGGTTATCGTCGAACGGACACCTCGCGAATAGTGTGTTTACTGGATCGCTTCCAGACGTAGAGTAATCTCTCGACGATCCGCATCGACCTCCTTCGATCGCTATCGAAAGTGGGGATCGATGCGTGCGCAATCTTAGTTAGTGGGGGGATCTTGCAATCTCCCACTATCACGCGTAATGTGTAAGACATTCCGGTTTGCCGTGGTAAGAACGATCCCTACGTTCGATACTCGCGAAGTGTCGATATGTAACCGACACGGTTACAAGTATATCATTGAAAATACCTTATAATATAACGTAATATGCAGTTTATCATTGAAAATAGCTTATAATATAACGTAATATGCAGTGTATCATTGAAAATACCTTATAATATAACGTAATATGCAGTGTATCATTGAAAATACCTTATAATATAACGTAATATGCAGTGTATCATTGAAAATACCTTATAATATAACGTAATATGCAGTGTATCATTGAAAATACCTTATAGTATAACGTAATATGCAATGTACCATTGAAAATACCATATAATATATCGTAATATTCAGTGTATCATTGATAATACCTTATAATATAACGTAATATGCAGTGTATCATTGAAAATACCTTATAATATATCGTAATATGCAGTGTATCATTGAAAATACCTTATTATATATAGTAGTTTACCATTGAAAATACCTTATAATATAACGTAATATGCAGTGTATCATTGAAGATACCTTATAATATAACGTAATATGCAGTGTATCATTGAAAATACCTTATGAAATAACGTAATAATTGAAAATACCTTATAATATAACGTAATATGCAGTTTATCATTGAAAATAGCTTATAATATAACGTAATATGCAGTGTATCATTGAAAATACCTTATAATATAACGTAATATGCAGTGTATCATTGAAAATTCCTTATAATATAACGTAATATGCAGTGTATCATTGAAAATACCTTATGAAATAACGTAATAATTGAAAATACCTTATAATATAACGTAATATGCAGTTTATCATTGAAAATAGCTTATAATATAACGTAATCTGCAGTGTATCATTGAAAATACCTTATAATATAACGTAATATGCATTGTATCATTGAAAATACCTTATGATATAACGTAATATGCAGTGTATCATTGAAAGTACCTTATAATATAACGTAATATGCAGTGTATCATTGAAAATAGCTTATAATATAACGTAATATGCAGTGTATCATTGAAAATAGCTTATAATATAACGTAATATGCAGTGTATCATTGAAAATTCCTTATAATATATGGTAATTTGTAGTGTATCACTGAAAATACCTTATAATAAATAGTAGTTTACCATTGAAAATACCTTATAATATAACGTAATATGCTGTGTATCATTGAAAATACATTATAATATATAGTAGTTTATCATTGACAATACCTTATAATATAACGTAATATGCAGTGTATCATTGAAAACACCTTATAATATATCGTAATATGCAGTGTATCATTGAAAATACCTTATGATATAACGTAATATGCAGTGTATCACTGAAAATACCTTATAATAAATAATAGTTTACCATTGAAAATACCTTATAATATAACGTAATATGCTGTGTATCATTGAAGATACCTTATAATATAACGTAATATGCAGTGTATCATTGAAAATAGCTTATAATATAACGTAATATGCAGTGTATCATTGAAAATACCTTATAATATAACGTAACATGCAGTGTATCATTGAAAATACCTTATAATATATTGTAGTTGACGATTGAAAATACCTTATAATATAACGTAATATGCAGTGTATCATTGAAAGTACCTTATAATATAACGTAATATGCAGTGTATCATTGAAAATACCATATAATATATCGTAATATGCAGTGTATCATTGAAAATGCCTCATAATATAACGTAATATGCAGTTTATCATTGAAAATACCTTATAATATAACGTAATATGCAGTGTATCATTCAAAATACCTTATAGTATAACGTAATATGCAATGTACCATTGAAAATACCATATAATATATCGTAATATTCAGTGTATCATTGATAATACCTTATAATATAACGTAATATGCAGTGTATCATTGAAAATACCTTATAATATATCGTAATATGCAGTGTATCATTGAAAATACCTTATAATATATAGTAGTTTACCATTGAAAATACCTTATAATATAACGTAATATGCAGTGTATCATTGAAAATAGCTTATAATATAACGTAATATGCAGTGTATCATTGAAAATTCCTTATAATATATGGTAATTTGTAGTGTATCAATGAAAATACCTTATAATATAACGTAATATGCAGTGTATCATTGAAAATACCTTATAATATAACGTAATATGCAGTGTATCATTGAAAATACCTTATAATAAATAGTAGTTTACCATTGAAAATACCATATAATATAACGTAATATGCTGTGTATCATTGAAAATACCTTATAATATAACGTAATATGCAGTGTATCATTGAAAACACCTTATAATATATCGTAATATGCAGTGTATCATTGAAAATACCTTATGATATAACGTAATATGCTGTGTATCACTGAAAATACCTTATAATAAATAGTAGTTTACTATTTAAAATACCTTATAATATATAGTAGTTTACCATTGAAAATACCTTATAATATAACGTAATATGCAGTATATCATTGAAAATACCTTATAATATAACGTAATATGCAGTGTATCACTGAAAATACCTTATAATAAATAGTAGTTTACTATTTAAAATACCTTATAATATATAGTAGTTTATCATTGAAAATACCTTATAATATATAGTAGTTTACCATTGAAAATACCTTATAATATAACGTAATATGCAGTGTATCATTGAAAATAGCTTATAATATAACGTAATATGCAGTGTATCATTGAAAATTCCTTATAATATATGGTAATTTGTAGTGTATCAATGAAAATACCTTATAATATAACGTAATATGCAGTGTATCATTGAAAATACCTTATAATATAACGTAATATGCAGTGTATCATTGAAAATACCTTATAATAAATAGTAGTTTACCATTGAAAATACCATATAATATAACGTAATATGCTGTGTATCATTGAAAATACCTTATAATATAACGTAATATGCAGTGTATCATTGAAAACACCTTATAATATATCGTAATATGCAGTGTATCATTGAAAATACCTTATGATATAACGTAATATGCAGTGTATCACTGAAAATACCTTATAATAAATAGTAGTTTACTATTTAAAATACCTTATAATATATAGTAGTTTATCATTGAAAATACCTTATAATATATAGTAGTTTACCATTGAAAATACCTTATAATATAACGTAATATGCAGTATATCATTGAAAATACCGTATAATATAACGTAATATGCAGTTTATCATTGAAAATAGCTTATAATATAACGTAATATGCAGTGTATCATTGAAAATACCTTATAATATAACGTAATATGCAGTTTATCATTGAAAATACCTTATAATATAACGTAATATGCAGTGTATCATTGAAAATACCTTATAATATAACGTAATATGCAGTGTATCATTGAAAATAGCTTATAATATAACGTAATATGCAGTGTATCATTGAAAATACCTTATAATGTAACGTAACATGCAGTGTATCATTGAAAATACCTTATAATATATTGTAGTTGACGATTGAAAATACCTTATAATATAACGTAATATGCAGTGTATCATTGAAAATACCTTATGATATAACGTAATATGCAGTGTATCACTGAAAATACCTTATAATAAATAGTAGTTTACCATTGAAAATACCTTATAATATAACGTAATATGCTGTGTATCATTGAAAATACATTATAATATATAGTAGTTTATCATTGACAATACCTTATAATAAATAGTAGTTTACCATTGAAAATACCTTATAATATAACGTAATATGCTGTGTATCATTGAAAATACATTATAATATATAGTAGTTTATCATTGACAATACCTTATAATATAACGTAATATGCAGTGTATCATTGAAAACACCTTATAATATATCATAATATGCAGTGTATCATTGAAAATACCTTATGATATAACGTAATATGCAGTGTATCACTGAAAATACCTTATAATAAATAGTAGTTTACCATTGAAAATACCTTATAATATAACGTAATATGCTGTGTATCATTGAAAATACATTATAATATATAGTAGTTTATCATTGACAATACCTTATAATATAACGTAATATGCAGTGTATCATTGAAAACACCTTATAATATATCGTAATATGCAGTGTATCATTGAAAATACCTTATGATATAACGTAATATGCAGTGTATCACTGAAAATACCTTATAATAAATAGTAGTTTACCATTGAAAATACCTTATAATATAACGTAATATGCTGTGTATCATTGAAAATACCTTATAATATAACGTAATATGCAGTGTATCATTGAAAATACCTTATAATATAACGTAATATGCAGTGTATCATTGAAAATACCTTATAATATAACGTAACATGCAGTGTATCATTGAAAATACCTTATAATATATTGTAGTTGACGATTGAAAATACCTTATAATATAACGTAATATGCAGTGTATCATTGAAAGTACCTTATAATATAACGTAATATGCAGTGTATCATTGAAAATACCATATAATATATCGTAATATGCAGTGTATCATTGAAAATGCCTCATAATATAACGTAATATGCAGTTTATCATTGAAAATACCTTATAATATAACGTAATATGCAGTGTATCATTGAAAATACCTTATAGTATAACGTAATATGCAATGTACCATTGAAAATACCATATAATATATCGTAATATTCAGTGTATCATTGATAATACCTTATAATATAACGTAATATGCAGTGTATCATTGAAAATACCTTATAATATATCGTAATATGCAGTGTATCATTGAAAATACCTTATAATATATAGTAGTTTACCATTGAAAATACCTTATAATATAACGTAATATGCAGTGTATCATTGAAAATAGCTTATAATATAACGTAATATGCAGTGTATCATTGAAAATTCCTTATAATATATGGTAATTTGTTGTGTATCAATGAAAATACCTTATAATATAACGTAATATGCAGTGTATCATTGAAAATACCTTATAATATAACGTAATATGCAGTGTATCATTGAAAATACCTTATAATAAATAGTAGTTTACCATTGAAAATACCATATAATATAACGTAATATGCTGTGTATCATTGAAAATACCTTATAATATAACGTAATATGCAGTGTATCATTGAAAACACCTTATAATATATCGTAATATGCAGTGTATCATTGAAAATACCTTATGATATAACGTAATATGCAGTGTATCACTGAAAATACCTTATAATAAATAGTAGTTTACTATTTAAAATACCTTATAATATATAGTAGTTTATCATTGAAAATACCTTATAATATATAGTAGTTTACCATTGAAAATACCTTATAATATAACGTAATATGCAGTATATCATTGAAAATACCTTATAATATAACGTAATATGCAGTTTATCATTGAAAATAGCTTATAATATAACGTAATATGCAGTGTATCATTGAAAATACCTTATAATATAACGTAATATGCAGTGTATCATTGAAAATACCTTATAATATAACGTAATATGCAGTGTATCATTGAAAATACCTTATAATATAACGTAATATGCAGTTTATCATTGAAAATACCTTATAATATAACGTAATATGCAGTGTATCATTGAAAATACCTTATAATATAACGTAATATGCAGTGTATCATTGAAAATAGCTTATAATATAACGTAATATGCAGTGTATCATTGAAAATACCTTATAATGTAACGTAACATGCAGTGTATCATTGAAAATACCTTATAATATATTGTAGTTGACGATTGAAAATACCTTATAATATAACGTAATATATAGTGTATCATTGAAAATACCTTATGATATAACGTAATATGCAGTGTATCACTGAAAATACCTTATAATAAATAGTAGTTTACCATTGAAAATACCTTATAATATAACGTAATATGCTGTGTATCATTGAAAATACATTATAATATATAGTAGTTTATCATTGACAATACCTTATAATAAATAGTAGTTTACCATTGAAAATACCTTATAATATAACGTAATATGCTGTGTATCATTGAAAATACATTATAATATATAGTAGTTTATCATTGACAATACCTTATAATATAACGTAATATGCAGTGTATCATTGAAAACACCTTATAATATATCATAATATGCAGTGTATCATTGAAAATACCTTATGATATAACGTAATATGCAGTGTATCACTGAAAATACCTTATAATAAATAGTAGTTTACCATTGAAAATACCTTATAATATAACGTAATATGCTGTGTATCATTGAAAATACATTATAATATATAGTAGTTTATCATTGACAATACCTTATAATATAACGTAATATGCAGTGTATCATTGAAAACACCTTATAATATATCGTAATATGCAGTGTATCATTGAAAATACCTTATGATATAACGTAATATGCAGTGTATCACTGAAAATACCTTATAATAAATAGTAGTTTACCATTGAAAATACCTTATAATATAACGTAATATGCTGTGTATCATTGAAGATACCTTGTAATATAACGTAATATGCAGTGTATCATTGAAAATAGCTTATAATATAACGTAATATGCAGTGTATCATTGAAAATACCTTATAATATAACGTAACATGCAGTGTATCATTGAAAATACCTTATAATATAACGTAATATGCAGTGTATCATTGAAAATACCTTATAGTATAACGTAATATGCAATGTACCATTGAAAATACCATATAATATATCGTAATATTCAGTGTATCATTGATAATACCTTATAATATAACGTAATATGCAGTGTATCATTGAAAATACCTTATAATATATCGTAATATGCAGTGTATCATTGAAAATACCTTATTATATATAGTAGTTTACCATTGAAAATACCTTATAATATAACGTAATATGCAGTGTATCATTGAAGATACCTTATAATATAACGTAATATGCAGTGTATCATTGAAAATAGCTTATAATATGACGTAATATGCAGTGTATCATTGAAAATTCCTTATAATATAACGTAATATGCAGTGTATCATTGAAAATACCTTATGAAATAACGTAATAATTGAAAATACCTTATAATATAACGTAATATGCAGTTTATCATTGAAAATAGCTTATAATATAACGTAATATGCAGTGTATCATTGAAAATACCTTATAATATAACGTAATATGCAGTGTATCATTGAAAATACCTTATAATATAACGTAATATGCAGTGTATCATTGAAAATACCTTATGAAATAACGTAATAATTGAAAATACCTTATAATATAACGTAATATGCAGTTTATCATTGAAAATAGCTTATAATATAACGTAATATGCAGTGTATCATTGAAAATACCTTATAGTATAACGTAATATGCAATGTACCATTGAAAATACCATATAATATATCGTAATATTCAGTGTATCATTGATAATACCTTATAATATAACGTAATATGCAGTGTATCATTGAAAATACCTTATAATATATCGTAATATGCAGTGTATCATTGAAAATACCTTATTATATATAGTAGTTTACCATTGAAAATACCTTATAATATAACGTAATATGCAGTGTATCATTGAAAATACCTTATGAAATAACGTAATAATTGAAAATACCTTATAATATAACGTAATATGCAGTTTATCATTGAAAATAGCTTATAATATAACGTAATATGCAGTGTATCATTGAAAATACCTTATAATATAACGTAATATGCAGTGTATCATTGAAAATACCTTATAATATAACGTAATATGCAGTGTATCATTGAAAATACCTTATGAAATAACGTAATAATTGAAAATACCTTATAATATAACGTAATATGCAGTGTATCATTGAAAATAGCTTATAATATAACGTAATATGCAGTGTATCATTGAAAATACCTTATAGTATAACGTAATATGCAATGTACCATTGAAAATACCATATAATATATCGTAATATTCAGTGTATCATTGATAATACCTTATAATATAACGTAATATGCAGTGTATCATTGAAAATACCTTATAATATAACGTAATATGCAGTGTATCATTGAAAATACCTTATGAAATAACGTAATAATTGAAAATACCTTATAATATAACGTAATATGCAGTTTATCATTGAAAATACCATATAATATATCGTAATATGCAGTGTATCATTGAAAATAGCTTATAATATGACGTAATATGCAGTGTATCATTGAAAATTCCTTATAATATAACGTAATATGCAGTGTATCATTGAAAATACCTTATGAAATAACGTAATAATTGAAAATACCTTATAATATAACGTAATATGCAGTTTATCATTGAAAATAGCTTATAATATAACGTAATATGCAGTGTATCATTGAAAATACCTTATAATATAACGTAATATGCAGTGTATCATTGAAAATACCTTATAGTATAACGTAATATGCAATGTACCATTGAAAATACCGTATAATATATCGTAATATTCAGTGTATCATTGATAATACCTTATAATATAACGTAATATGCAGTGTATCATTGAAAATACCTTATAATATATCGTAATATGCAGTGTATCATTGAAAATACCTTATTATATATAGTAGTTTACCATTGAAAATACCTTATAATATAACGTAATATGCAGTGTATCATTGAAGATACCTTATAATATAACGTAATATGCAGTGTATCATTGAAAATAGCTTATAATATGACGTAATATGCAGTGTATCATTGAAAATTCCTTATAATATAACGTAATATGCAGTGTATCATTGAAAATACCTTATGAAATAACGTAATAATTGAAAATACCTTATAATATAACGTAATATGCAGTTTATCATTGAAAATAGCTTATACTATAACGTAATATGCAGTGTATCATTGAAAATACCTTATAATATAACGTAATATGCAGTGTATCATTGAAAATACCTTATAATATAACGTAATATGCAGTGTATCATTGAAAATACCTTATGAAATAACGTAATAATTGAAAATACCTTATAATATAACGTAATATGCAGTTTATCATTGAAAATAGCTTATAATATAACGTAATATGCAGTGTATCATTGAAAATACCTTATAGTATAACGTAATATGCAATGTACCATTGAAAATACCATATAATATATCGTAATATTCAGTGTATCATTGATAATACCTTATAATATAACGTAATATGCAGTGTATCATTGAAAATACCTTATAATATATCGTAATATGCAGTGTATCATTGAAAATACCTTATTATATATAGTAGTTTACCATTGAAAATACCTTATAATATAACGTAATATGCAGTGTATCATTGAAGATACCTTATAATATAACGTAATATGCAGTGTATCATTGAAAATAGCTTATAATATGACGTAATATGCAGTGTATCATTGAAAATTCCTTATAATATAACGTAATATGCAGTGTATCATTGAAAATACCTTATGAAATAACGTAATAATTGAAAATACCTTATAATATAACGTAATATGCAGTTTATCATTGAAAATAGCTTATAATATAACGTAATATGCAGTGTATCATTGAAAATACCTTATAATATAACGTAATATGCAGTGTATCATTGAAAATACCTTATGAAATAACGTAATAATTGAAAATACCTTATAATATAACGTAATATGCAGTTTATCATTGAAAATAGCTTATAATATAACGTAATCTGCAGTGTATCATTGAAAATACCTTATAGTATAACGTAATATGCAATGTACCATTGAAAATACCATATAATATATCGTAATATTCAGTGTATCATTGATAATACCTTATAATATAACGTAATATGCAGTGTATCATTGAAAATACCTTATAATATATCGTAATATGCAGTGTATCATTGAAAATACCTTATTATATATAGTAGTTTACCATTGAAAATACCTTATAATATAACGTAATATGCAGTGTATCATTGAAAATACCTTATGAAATAACGTAATAATTGAAAATACCTTATAATATAACGTAATATGCAGTTTATCATTGAAAATAGCTTATAATATAACGTAATATGCAGTGTATCATTGAAAATACCTTATAATATAACGTAATATGCAGTGTATCATTGAAAATACCTTATAATATAACGTAATATGCAGTGTATCATTGAAAATACCTTATGAAATAACGTAATAATTGAAAATACCTTATAATATAACGTAATATGCAGTGTATCATTGAAAATAGCTTATAATATAACGTAATCTGCAGTGTATCATTGAAAATACCTTATAGTATAACGTAATATGCAATGTACCATTGAAAATACCATATAATATATCGTAATATTCAGTGTATCATTGATAATACCTTATAATATAACGTAATATGCAGTGTATCATTGAAAATACCTTATAATATAACGTAATATGCAGTGTATCATTGAAAATACCTTATGAAATAACGTAATAATTGAAAATACCTTATAATATAACGTAATATGCAGTTTATCATTGAAAATACCATATAATATATCGTAATATGCAGTGTATCATTGAAAATAGCTTATAATATGACGTAATATGCAGTGTATCATTGAAAATTCCTTATAATATAACGTAATATGCAGTGTATCATTGAAAATACCTTATGAAATAACGTAATAATTGAAAATACCTTATAATATAACGTAATATGCAGTTTATCATTGAAAATAGCTTATAATATAACGTAATATGCAGTGTATCATTGAAAATACCTTATAATATAACGTAATATGCAGTGTATCATTGAAAATACCTTATAGTATAACGTAATATGCAATGTACCATTGAAAATACCGTATAATATATCGTAATATTCAGTGTATCATTGATAATACCTTATAATATAACGTAATATGCAGTGTATCATTGAAAATACCTTATAATATATCGTAATATGCAGTGTATCATTGAAAATACCTTATTATATATAGTAGTTTACCATTGAAAATACCTTATAATATAACGTAATATGCAGTGTATCATTGAAGATACCTTATAATATAACGTAATATGCAGTGTATCATTGAAAATAGCTTATAATATGACGTAATATGCAGTGTATCATTGAAAATTCCTTATAATATAACGTAATATGCAGTGTATCATTGAAAATACCTTATGAAATAACGTAATAATTGAAAATACCTTATAATATAACGTAATATGCAGTTTATCATTGAAAATAGCTTATACTATAACGTAATATGCAGTGTATCATTGAAAATACCTTATAATATAACGTAATATGCAGTGTATCATTGAAAATACCTTATAATATAACGTAATATGCAGTGTATCATTGAAAATACCTTATGAAATAACGTAATAATTGAAAATACCTTATAATATAACGTAATATGCAGTTTATCATTGAAAATAGCTTATAATATAACGTAATCTGCAGTGTATCATTGAAAATACCTTATAGTATAACGTAATATGCAATGTACCATTGAAAATACCATATAATATATCGTAATATTCAGTGTATCATTGATAATACCTTATAATATAACGTAATATGCAGTGTATCATTGAAAATACCTTATAATATATCGTAATATGCAGTGTATCATTGAAAATACCTTATAATATATAGTAGTTTACCATTGAAAATACCTTATAATATAACGTAATATGCAGTGTATCATTGAAGATACCTTATAATATAACGTAATATGCAGTGTATCATTGAAAATAGCTTATAATATGACGTAATATGCAGTGTATCATTGAAAATTCCTTATAATATAACGTAATATGCAGTGTATCATTGAAAATACCTTATGAAATAACGTAATAATTGAAAATACCTTATAATATAACGTAATATGCAGTTTATCATTGAAAATAGCTTATAATATAACGTAATATGCAGTGTATCATTGAAAATACCTTATAATATAACGTAATATGCAGTGTATCATTGAAAATACCTTATGAAATAACGTAATAATTGAAAATACCTTATAATATAACGTAATATGCAGTTTATCATTGAAAATAGCTTATAATATAACGTAATCTGCAGTGTATCATTGAAAATACCTTATAGTATAACGTAATATGCAATGTACCATTGAAAATACCATATAATATATCGTAATATTCAGTGTATCATTGATAATACCTTATAATATAACGTAATATGCAGTGTATCATTGAAAATACCTTATAATATAACGTAATATGCAGTGTATCATTGAAAATACCTTATGAAATAACGTAATAATTGAAAATACCTTATAATATAACGGAATATGCAGTTTATCATTGAAAATACCATATAATATATCGTAATATGCAGTGTATCATTGAAAATAGCTTATAATATGACGTAATATGCAGTGTATCATTGAAAATTCCTTATAATATAACGTAATATGCAGTGTATCATTGAAAATACCTTATGAAATAACGTAATAATTGAAAATACCTTATAATATAACGTAATATGCAGTTTATCATTGAAAATAGCTTATAATATAACGTAATATGCAGTGTATCATTGAAAATACCTTATAATATAACGTAATATGCAGTGTATCATTGAAAATACCTTATAGTATAACGTAATATGCAATGTACCATTGAAAATACCATATAATATATCGTAATATTCAGTGTATCATTGATAATACCTTATAATATAACGTAATATGCAGTGTATCATTGAAAATACCTTATAATATATCGTAATATGCAGTGTATCATTGAAAATACCTTATTATATATAGTAGTTTACCATTGAAAATACCTTATAATATAACGTAATATGCAGTGTATCATTGAAGATACCTTATAATATAACGTAATATGCAGTGTATCATTGAAAATAGCTTATAATATAACGTAATATGCAGTGTATCATTGAAAATTCCTTATAATATAACGTAATATGCAGTGTATCATTGAAAATACCTTATGAAATAACGTAATAATTGAAAATACCTTATAATATAACGTAATATGCAGTTTATCATTGAAAATAGCTTATAATATAACGTAATATGCAGTGTATCATTGAAAATACCTTATAATATAACGTAATATGCAGTGTATCATTGAAAATACCTTATAATATAACGTAATATGCAGTGTATCATTGAAAATACCTTATGAAATAACGTAATAATTGAAAATACCTTATAATATAACGTAATATGCAGTTTATCATTGAAAATAGCTTATAATATAACGTAATATGCAGTGTATCATTGAAAATACCTTATAATATAACGTAATATGCAGTGTATCATTGAAAATACCTTATAATATAACGTAATATGCAGTGTATCATTGAAAATACCTTATGAAATAACGTAATAATTGAAAATACCTTATAATATAACGTAATATGCAGTTTATCATTGAAAATAGCTTATAATATAACGTAATCTGCAGTGTATCATTGAAAATACCTTATAGTATAACGTAATATGCAATGTACCATTGAAAATACCATATAATATATCGTAATATTCAGTGTATCATTGATAATACCTTATAATATAACGTAATATGCAGTGTATCATTGAAAATACCTTATAATATAACGTAATATGCAGTGTATCATTGAAAATACCTTATAATATAACGTAATATGCAGTGTATCATTGAAAATACCTTATAGTATAACGTAATATGCAATGTACCATTGAAAATACCACATAATATATCGTAATATTCAGTGTATCATTGATAATACCTTATAATATAACGTAATATGCAGTGTATCATTGAAAATACCTTATAATATATCGTAATATGCAGTGTATCATTGAAAATACCTTATTATATATAGTAGTTTACCATTGAAAATACCTTATAATATAACGTAATATGCAGTGTATCATTGAAGATACCTTATAATATAACGTAATATGCAGTGTATCATTGAAAATAGATTATAATATGACGTAATATGCAGTGTATCATTGAAAATTCCTTATAATATAACGTAATATGCAGTGTATCATTGAAAATACCTTATGAAATAACGTAATAATTGAAAATACCTTATAATATAACGTAATATGCAGTTTATCATTGAAAATAGCTTATAATATAACGTAATATGCAGTGTATCATTGAAAATACCTTATAATATAACGTAATATGCAGTGTATCATTGAAGATACCTTATAATATAACGTAATATGCAGTGTATCATTGAAAATAGCTTATAATATAACGTAATATGCAGTGTATCATTGAAAATACCTTATAATATAACGTAATATGCAGTGTATCATTGAAGATACCTTATAATATAACGTAATATGCAGTGTATCATTGAAAATACCTTATAATATAACGTAATATGCAGTGTATCATTGAAAATACCTTATAATAAATAGTAGTTTACCATTGAAAATTCCATATAATATAACGTAATATGCTGTGTATCATTGAAAATACATTATAATATATAGTAGTTTATCATTGACAATACCTTATAATATAACGTAATATGCAGTGTATCATTGAAAACACCTTATAATATATCGTAATATGCAGTGTATCATTGAAAATACCTTATGATATAACGTAATATGCAGTGTATCACTGAAAATACCTTATAATAAATAGTAGTTTACTATTTAAAATACCTTATAATATATAGTAGTTTATCATTGAAAATACCTTATAATATATAGTAGTTTACCATTGAAAATACCTTATAATATAACGTAATATGCAGTATATCATTGAAAATACCTTATAATATAACGTAATATGCAGTTTATCATTGAAAATAGCTTATAATATAACGTAATATGCAGTGTATCATTGAAAATACCTTATAATATAACGTAATATGCAGTGTATCATTGAAAATACCTTATAATATAACGTAATATGCAGTGTATCATTGAAAATACCTTATAATATAACGTAATATGCAGTGTATCATTGAAAATACCTTATAGTATAACGTAATATGCAATGTACCATTGAAAATACCATATAATATATCGTAATATTCAGTGTATCATTGATAATACCTTATAATATAACGTAACATGCAGTGTATCATTGAAAATACCTTATAATATATTGTAGTTGACGATTGAAAATACCTTATAATATAACGTAATATGCAGTGTATCATTGAAAGTACCTTATAATATAACGTAATATGCAGTGTATCATTGAAAATACCATATAATATATCGTAATATGCAGTGTATCATTGAAAATGCCTCATAATATAACGTAATATGCTGTTTATCATTGAAAATACCTTATAATATAACGTAATATGCAGTGTATCATTCAAAATACCTTATAGTATAACGTAATATGCAATGTACCATTGAAAATACCATATAATATATCGTAATATTCAGTGTATCATTGATAATACCTTATAATATAACGTAATATGTAGTGTATCATTGAAAATACCTTATAATATATCGTAATATGCAGTGTATCATTGAAAATACCTTATAATATATAGTAGTTTACCATTGAAAATACCTTATAATATAACGTAATATGCAGTGTATCATTGAAGATACCTTATAATATAACGTAATATGCAGTGTATCATTGAAAATAGCTTATAATATAACGTAATATGCAGTGTATCATTGAAAATTCCTTATAATATATGGTAATATGCAGTGTATCATTGAAAATACCTTATAATATAACGTAATATGCAGTTTATCATTGAAAATAGCTTATAATATAACGTAATATGCAGTGTATCATTGAAAATACCTTATAATATAACGTAATATGCAGTGTATCATTGAAAATACCTTATAATATAACGTAATATGCAGTGTATCATTGAAAATACCTTATAATATAACGTAATATGCAGTGTATCATTGAAAATACCTTATAGTATAACGTAATATGCAATGTACCATTGAAAATACCATATAATATATCGTAATATTCAGTGTATCATTGATAATACCTTATAATATAACGTAATATGCAGTGTATCATTGAAAATACCTTATAATATATCGTAATATGCAGTGTATCATTGAAAATACCTTATTATATATAGTAGTTTACCATTGAAAATACCTTATAATATAACGTAATCTGCAGTGTATCATTGAAGATACCTTATAATATAACGTAATATGCATTGTATCATTGAAAATACCTTATGATATAACGTAATATGCAGTGTATCATTGAAAATACCTTATAATATAACGTAATATGCAGTGTATCATTGAAAATAGCTTATAATATAACGTAATATGCAGTGTATCATTGAAAATACCTTATAATATAACGTAACATGCAGTGTATCATTGAAAATACCTTATAATATATTGTAGATGACGATTGAAAATACCTTATAATATAACGTAATATGCAGTGTATCATTGAAAGTACCTTATAATATAACGTAATATGCAGTGTATCATTGAAAATACCATATAATATATCGTAATATGCAGTGTATCATTGAAAATGCCTCATAATATAACGTAATATGCAGTTTATCATTGAAAATACCTTATAATATAACGTAATATGCAGTGTATCATTCAAAATACCTTATAGTATAACGTAATATGCAATGTACCATTGAAAATACCATATAATATATCGTAATATTCAGTGTATCATTGATAATACCTTATAATATAACGTAATATGTAGTGTATCATTGAAAATACCTTATAATATATCGTAATATGCAGTGTATCATTGAAAATACCTTATAATATATAGTAGTTTACCATTGAAAATACCTTATAATATAACGTAATATGCAGTGTATCATTGAAGATACCTTATAATATAACGTAATATGCAGTGTATCATTGAAAATAGCTTATAATATAACGTAATATGCAGTGTATCATTGAAAATTCCTTATAATATATGGTAATATGCAGTATATCATTGAAAATACCTTATAATATAACGTAATATGCAGTTTATCATTGAAAATAGCTTATAATATAACGTAATATGCAGTGTATCATTGAAAATACCTTATAATATAACGTAATATGCAGTGTATCATTGAAAATACCTTATAATATAACGTAATATGCAGTGTATCATTGAAAATACCTTATAATATAACGTAATATGCAGTGTATCATTGAAAATACCTTATAGTATAACGTAATATGCAATGTACCATTGAAAATACCATATAATATATCGTAATATTCAGTGTATCATTGATAATACCTTATAATATAACGTAATATGCAGTGTATCATTGAAAATACCTTATAATATATCGTAATATGCAGTGTATCATTGAAAATACCTTATTATATATAGTAGTTTACCATTGAAAATACCTTATAATATAACGTAATATGCAGTGTATCATTGAAGATACCTTATAATATAACGTAATATGCAGTGTATCATTGAAAATAGCTTATAATATGACGTATTATGCAGTGTATCATTGAAAATTCCTTATAATATAACGTAATATGCAGTGTATCATTGAAAATACCTTATGAAATAACGTAATAATTGAAAATACCTTATAATATAACGTAATATGCAGTTTATCATTGAAAATAGCTTATAATATAACGTAATATGCAGTGTATCATTGAAAATACCTTATAATATAACGTAATATGCAGTGTATCATTGAAAATACCTTATAATATAACGTAATATGCAGTGTATCATTGAAAATACCTTATGAAATAACGTAATAATTGAAAATACCTTATAATATAACGTAATATGCAGTTTATCATTGAAAATAGCTTATAATATAACGTAATCTGCAGTGTATCATTGAAAATACCTTATAATATAACGTAATATGCAGTGTATCATTGAAAATACCTTATGATATAACGTAATATGCAGTGTATCATTGAAAATACCTTATAATATAACGTAATTTGTAGTGTATCATTGAAAATACCTTATAATATAACGTAATATGCAGTGTATCAATGAAAACACCTTATAATATAACGTAATATGCAGTTTATCATTGAAAATACCATATAATATAGCGTAATATTCAGTGTATCATTGATAATACCTTATAATATAACGTAATATGCAGTGTATCATTGAAAATACCATATAATATATCGTAATATTCAGTGTATCATTGATAATACCTTATAATATAACGTAATATGCTGTGTATCATTGAAAATACTTTATAATATATAGAAGTTTATCATTGAAAATACCTTATAATATAACGTAATATGCAGTGTATCATTGAAAATACCATATAATATATCGTAATATGCAGTGTATCATTGATAACACCTTATAATATAACGTAATATGCAGTGTATCATTGAAAATACCTTATGATATAACGTAATATGCAGTGTATCACTGAAAATACCTTATAATAAATAGTAGCTTACCATTGAAAATACCTTATAATATAACGTAATATGCTGTGTATCATTGAAAATACCTTATAATATATAGTAGTTTATCATTGACAATACCTTATAATATAACGTAATATGCAGTGTATCATTGAAAATACCATATAATATATCGTAATATGCAGTGTATCATTGAAAATGCCTCATAATATAACGTAATATGCAGTTTATCATTGAAAATACCTTATAATATAACGTAATATGCAGTGTATCATTCAAAATACCTTATAGTATAACGTAATATGCAATGTACCATTGAAAATACCATATAATATATCGTAATATTCAGTATATCATTGATAATACCTTATAATATAACGTAATATGTAGTGTATCATTGAAAATACCTTATAATATAACGTAATATGCAGTGTATCATTGAAAATACCTTATAATAAATAGTAGTTTACCATTGAAAATACCATATAATATAACGTAATATGCTGTGTATCATTGAAAATACATTATAATATATAGTAGTTTATCATTGACAATACCTTATAATATAACGTAATATGCAGTGTATCATTGAAAACACCTTATAATATATCGTAATATGCAGTGTATCATTGAAAATACCTTATGATATAACGTAATATGCAGTGTATCACTGAAAATACCTTATAATAAATAGTAGTTTACTATTTAAAATACCTTATAATATATAGTAGTTTATCATTGAAAATACCTTATAATATATAGTAGTTTACCATTGAAAATACCTTATAATATAACGTAATATGCAGTATATCATTGAAAATACCTTATAATATATCGTAATATGCAGTTTATCATTGAAAATAGCTTATAATATAACGTAATATGCAGTGTATCATTGAAAATACCATATAATATAACGTAATATGCAGTGTATCATT
The DNA here is from genome assembly GCA_916610255.1 of Lasioglossum lativentre. NCBI lineage: Eukaryota > Metazoa > Arthropoda > Insecta > Hymenoptera > Halictidae > Lasioglossum > Lasioglossum lativentre. The sequence continues at coordinate 92,395 of CAKAJI010000434.1, forward strand.
GAAAATACCTTATAATATAACGTAATATGCAGTGTATCATTGAAAATACCATATAATATATCGTAATATGCAGTGTATCATTGAAAATGCCTCATAATATAACGTAATATGCAGTTTATCATTGAAAATAGCATATAATATAACGTAATATGCAGTGTATCATTGAAAATTCCTTATAATATATGGTAATATGCAGTATATCATTGAAAATACCTTATAATATAACGTAATATGCAGTTTATCATTGAAAATAGCTTATAATATAACGTAATATGCAGTGTATCATTGAAAATACCTTATAATATAACGTAATATGCAGTGTATCATTGAAAATACCTTATAATATAACGTAATATGCAGTGTATCATTGAAAATACCTTATAATATAACGTAATATGCAGTGTATCATTGAAAATACCTTATAGTATAACGTAATATGCAATGTACCATTGAAAATACCATATAATATATCGTAATATTCAGTGTATCATTGATAATACCTTATAATATAACGTAATATGCAGTGTATCATTGAAAATACCTTATAATATATCGTAATATGCAGTGTATCATTGAAAATACCTTATTATATATAGTAGTTTACCATTGAAAATACCTTATAATATAACGTAATCTGCAGTGTATCATTGAAGATACCTTATAATATAACGTAATATGCATTGTATCATTGAAAATACCTTATGATATAACGTAATATGCAGTGTATCATTGAAAATACCTTATAATATAACGTAATATGCAGTGTATCATTGAAAATAGCTTATAATATAACGTAATATGCAGTGTATCATTGAAAATACCTTATAATATAACGTAACATGCAGTGTATCATTGAAAATACCTTATAATATATTGTAGTTGACGATTGAAAATACCTTATAATATAACGTAATATGCAGTGTATCATTGAAAGTACCTTATAATATAACGTAATATGCAGTGTATCATTGAAAATACCATATAATATATCGTAATATGCAGTGTATCATTGAAAATGCCTTATAATATAACGTAATATGCAGTGTATCATTGAAGATACCTTATAATATAACGTAATATGCAGTGTATCATTGAAAATAGCATATAATATAACGTAATATGCAGTGTATCATTGAAAATTCCTTATAATATATGGTAATATGCAGTATATCATTGAAAATACCTTATAATATAACGTAATATGCAGTTTATCATTGAAAATAGCTTATAATATAACGTAATATGCAGTGTATCATTGAAAATACCTTATAATATAACGTAATATGCAGTTTACCATTGAAAATACCTTATAATATAACGTAATCTGCAGTGTATCATTGAAGATACCTTATAATATAACGTAATATGCATTGTATCATTGAAAATACCTTATGATATAACGTAATATGCAGTGTATCATTGAAAATACCTTATAATATAACGTAATATGCAGTGTATCATTGAAAATAGCTTATAATATAACGTAATATGCAGTGTATCATTGAAAATACCTTATAATATAACGTAACATGCAGTGTATCATTGAAAATACCTTATAATATATTGTAGTTGACGATTGAAAATACCTTATAATATAACGTAATATGCAGTGTATCATTGAAAGTACCTTATAATATAACGTAATATGCAGTGTATCATTGAAAATACCATATAATATATCGTAATATGCAGTGTATCATTGAAAATGCCTTATAATATAACGTAATATGCAGTGTATCATTGAAGATACCTTATAATATAACGTAATATGCAGTGTATCATTGAAAATAGCATATAATATAACGTAATATGCAGTGTATCATTGAAAATTCCTTATAATATATGGTAATATGCAGTATATCATTGAAAATACCTTATAATATAACGTAATATGCAGTTTATCATTGAAAATAGCTTATAATATAACGTAATATGCAGTGTATCATTGAAAATACCTTATAATATAACGTAATATGCAGTGTATCATTGAAAATACCTTATAATATAACGTAATATGCAGTGTATCATTGAAAATACCTTATAATATAACGTAATATGCAGTGTATCATTGAAAATACCTTATAGTATAACGTAATATGCAATGTACCATTGAAAATACCATATAATATATCGTAATATTCAGTGTATCATTGATAATACCTTATAATATAACGTAATATGCAGTGTATCATTGAAAATACCTTATAATATATCGTAATATGCAGTGTATCATTGAAAATACCTTATAATATAACGTAATATGCAGTGTATCATTGAAAATACCTTATGAAATAACGTAATAATTGAAAATACCTTATAATATAACGTAATATGCAGTTTATCATTGAAAATAGCTTATAATATAACGTAATCTGCAGTGTATCATTGAAAATACCTTATAATATAACGTAATATGCATTGTATCATTGAAAATACCTTATGATATAACGTAATATGCAGTGTATCATTGAAAATACCTTATAATATAACGTAATTTGTAGTGTATCATTGAAAATACCTTATAATATAACGTAATATGCAGTGTATCAATGAAAACACCTTATAATATAACGTAATATGCAGTTTATCATTGAAAATACCATATAATATAGCGTAATATTCAGTGTATCATTGATAATACCTTATAATATAACGTAATATGCAGTGTATCATTGAAAATACCATATAATATATCGTAATATTCAGTGTATCATTGATAATACCTTATAATATAACGTAATATGCTGTGTATCATTGAAAATACTTTATAATATATAGAAGTTTATCATTGAAAATACCTTATAATATAACGTAATATGCAGTGTATCATTGAAAATACCATATAATATATCGTAATATGCAGTGTATCATTGATAACACCTTATAATATAACGTAATATGCAGTGTATCATTGAAAATACCTTATGATATAACGTAATATGCAGTGTATCACTGAAAATACCTTATAATAAATAGTAGCTTACCATTGAAAATACCTTATAATATAACGTAATATGCTGTGTATCATTGAAAATACCTTATAATATATAGTAGTTTATCATTGACAATACCTTATAATATAACGTAATATGCAGTGTATCATTGAAAATACCATATAATATATCGTAATATGCAGTGTATCATTGAAAATGCCTCATAATATAACGTAATATGCAGTTTATCATTGAAAATACCTTATAATATAACGTAATATGCAGTGTATCATTCAAAATACCTTATAGTATAACGTAATATGCAATGTACCATTGAAAATACCATATAATATATCGTAATATTCAGTGTATCATTGATAATACCTTATAATATAACGTCATATGTAGTGTATCATTGAAAATACCTTATAATATAACGTAATATGCAGTGTATCATTGAAAATACCTTATAATAAATAGTAGTTTACCATTGAAAATACCATATAATATAACGTAATATGCTGTGTATCATTGAAAATACATTATAATATATAGTAGTTTATCATTGACAATACCTTATAATATAACGTAATATGCAGTGTATCATTGAAAACACCTTATAATATATCGTAATATGCAGTGTATCATTGAAAATACCTTATGATATAACGTAATATGCAGTGTATCACTGAAAATACCTTATAATAAATAGTAGTTTACTATTTAAAATACCTTATAATATATAGTAGTTTATCATTGAAAATACCTTATAATATATAGTAGTTTACCATTGAAAATACCTTATAATATAACGTAATATGCAGTATATCATTGAAAATACCATATAATATATCGTAATATGCAGTGTATCATTGAAAATGCCTCATAATATAACGTAATATGCAGTTTATCATTGAAAATACCTTATAATATAACGTAATATGCAGTGTATCATTCAAAATACCTTATAGTATAACGTAATATGCAATGTACCATTGAAAATACCATATAATATATCGTAATATTCAGTGTATCATTGATAATACCTTATAATATAACGTAATATGTAGTGTATCATTGAAAATACCTTATAATATATCGTAATATGCAGTGTATCATTGAAAATACCTTATAATATATAGTAGTTTACCATTGAAAATACCTTATAATATAACGTAATATGCAGTGTATCATTGAAGATACCTTATAATATAACGTAATATGCAGTGTATCATTGAAAATAGCATATAATATAACGTAATATGCAGTGTATCATTGAAAATTCCTTATAATATATGGTAATATGCAGTGTATCATTGAAAATACCTTATAATATAACGTAATATGCAGTTTATCATTGAAAATAGCTTATAATATAACGTAATATGCAGTGTATCATTGAAAATACCTTATAATATAACGTAATATGCAGTGTATCATTGAAAATACCTTATAATATAACGTAATATGCAGTGTATCATTGAAAATACCTTATAATATAACGTAATATGCAGTGTATCATTGAAAATACCTTATAGTATAACGTAATATGCAATGTACCATTGAAAATACCATATAATATATCGTAATATTCAGTGTATCATTGATAATACCTTATAATATAACGTAATATGCAGTGTATCATTGAAAATACCTTATAATATATCGTAATATGCAGTGTATCATTGAAAATACCTTATAATATAACGTAATATGCAGTGTATCATTGAAAATACCTTATGAAATAACGTAATAATTGAAAATACCTTATAATATAACGTAATATGCAGTTTATCATTGAAAATAGCTTATAATATAACGTAATCTGCAGTGTATCATTGAAAATACCTTATAATATAACGTAATATGCATTGTATCATTGAAAATACCTTATGATATAACGTAATATGCAGTGTATCATTGAAAATACCTTATAATATAACGTAATTTGTAGTGTATCATTGAAAATACCTTATAATATAACGTAATATGCAGTGTATCAATGAAAACACCTTATAATATAACGTAATATGCAGTTTATCATTGAAAATACCATATAATATAGCGTAATATTCAGTGTATCATTGATAATACCTTATAATATAACGTAATATGCAGTGTATCATTGAAAATACCATATAATATATCGTAATATTCAGTGTATCATTGATAATACCTTATAATATAACGTAATATGCTGTGTATCATTGAAAATACTTTATAATATATAGAAGTTTATCATTGAAAATACCTTATAATATAACGTAATATGCAGTGTATCATTGAAAATACCATATAATATATCGTAATATGCAGTGTATCATTGAAAACACCTTATAATATAACGTAATATGCAGTGTATCATTGAAAATACCTTATGATAAACGTAATATGCAGTGTATCATTGAAAATACCTTATAATATATAGTAGTTTACCATCGAAAATACCTTATGATATAACGTAATATGCTGTGTATCATTGAAAATACCTTATAATATATAGTAGTTTATCATTGACAATACCTTATAATATAACGTAATATGCAGTGTATCATTGAAAATACCATATAATATATCGTAATATGCAGTGTATCATTGAAAATGCCTCATAATATAACGTAAATATGCAGTTTATCATTGAAAATACCTTATAATATAACGTAATTATGCAGTGTATCATTCAAAATACCTTATAGTATAACGTAATATGCAATGTACCATTGAAAATACCATATAATATATCGTAATATTCAGTGTATCATTGATAATACCTTATAATATAACGTCATATGTAGTGTATCATTGAAAATACCTTATAATAAAACGTAATATGCAGTGTATCATTGAAAATACCTTATAATAAATAGTAGTTTACCATTGAAAATACCATATAATATAACGTAATATGCTGTGTATCATTGAAAATACATTATAATATATAGTAGTTTATCATTGACAATACCTTATAATATAACGTAATATGCAGTGTATCATTGAAAACACCTTATAATATATCGTAATATGCAGTGTATCATTGAAAATACCTTATGATATAACGTAATATGCAGTGTATCACTGAAAATACCTTATAATAAATAGTAGTTTACTATTTAAAATACCTTATAATATATAGTAGTTTATCATTGAAAATACCTTATAATATATAGTAGTTTACCATTGAAAATACCTTATAATATAACGTAATATGCAGTATATCATTGAAAATACCTTATAATATATCGTAATATGCAGTTTATCATTGAAAATAGCTTATAATATAACGTAATATGCAGTGTATCATTGAAAATACCATATAATATAACGTAATATGCAGTGTATCATTGAAAATACCTTATAATATAACGTAATATGCAGTGTATCATTGAAAATACCATATAATATATCGTAATATGCAGTGTATCATTGAAAATGCCTCATAATATAACGTAATATGCAGTTTATCATTGAAAATACCTTATAATATAACGTAATATGCAGTGTATCATTGAAAATACCTTATAGTATAACGTAATATGCAATGTACCATTGAAAATACCATATAATATATCGTAATATTCAGTGTATCATTGATAATACCTTATAATATAACGTAATATGCTGTGTATCATTGAAAATACTTTATAATATATCGAAGTTTATCATTGAAAATACCTTATAATATAACGTAATATGCAGTGTATCATTGAAAATACCATATAATATATCGTAATATGCAGTGTATCATTGAAAATACCTTATGATATAACGTAATATGCAGTGTATCACTGAAAATACCTTATAATAAATAGTAGTTTACCATTGAAAATACCTTATAATATAACGTAATATGCTGTGTATCATTGAAAATACTTTATAATATATAGTAGTTTATCATTGAAAATACCTTATAATATAACGTAATATGCAGTTTATCATTGAAAATAGCTTATAATATAACGTAATATGCAGTGTATCATTGAAAATACCTTATAATATAACGTAATATGCAGTGTATCATTGAAAATACCATATAATATAGCGTAATATTCAGTGTATCATTGATAATACCTTATAATATAACGTAATATGCAGTGTATCATTGAAAATACCATATAATATATCGTAATATTCAGTGTATCATTGATAATACCTTATAATATAAACGTAATATGCTGTGTATCATTGAAAATACTTTATAATATATAGAAGTTTATCATTGAAAATACCTTATAATATAACGTAATATGCAGTGTATCATTGAAAATACCATATAATATATCGTAATATGCAGTGTATCATTGATAACACCTTATAATATAACGTAATATGCACTGTATCATTGAAAATACCTTATGATATAACGTAATATGCAGTGTATCACTGAAAATACCTTATAATAAATAGTAGCTTACCATTGAAAATACCTTATAATATAACGTAATATGCTGTGTATCATTGAAAATACCTTATAATATATAGTAGTTTATCATTGACAATACCTTATAATATAACGTAATATGCAGTGTATCATTGAAAATACCATATAATATATCGTAATATGCAGTGTATCATTGAAAATGCCTCATAATATAACGTAATATGCAGTTTATCATTGAAAATACCTTATAATATGTCGTAATTTGTAGTGTATCACTGAAGATACCTTATAATATACCGTAATATGCAGTATATCATTGAAACCACCTTATAATATAACGTAATCTGCAGTGTATCATTGAAAACACCTTATAATATAACGAAATATGCTGTGTATCATTGAAAATACCTTATAATATATAGTAGTTTACCATTGAAAATACCTCATAATATAACGTAATATGCAGTGTATCATTGAAAATACCATATAATATATCGTAATATGCAGTGTATCATTGAAAATGCCTCAAAATATAACGTAATATGCAATTTATCATTGGAAATACCTTATAATATAACGTAATATGCAGTGTATCATTGAAAATACCTTATAATATATAGTAGTTTACCATTGAAAATACCTTATAATATAACGTTATATGCAGTGTATCACTGAAAATACCTTATAATAAATAGTAGTTTACCATTGAAAATACCTTATAATATAACGTAATATGCAGTGTATCATTGAAAATACCTTATGATATAACGTAGTATGCAGTGTATCACTGAAAATACCTTATAATAAATAGTAGTTTACCATTGAAAATACCTTATAATATAACGTAATATGCTGTGTATCATTGAAAATACCTTATAATATATAGTAGTTTACCATTGAAAATACCTTATAATCTAACGTTATATGCAGTGTATCACTGAAAATATCTTATAATAAATAGTAGTTTATCATTGAAAATACCTTATAATATATCGTAATTTGTAGTGTATCATTGGAAATACCTTATAATATAACGTAATATGCAGTGTATCATTGAAAACACCTTATAATATAACGTAATATGCAGTATATCATTGAAAACACCTTATAATATAACGTAATATGCAGTGTATCATTGAAAATACCTCATGATATAACGTAGTATGCAGTGTATCACTGAAAATACCTTATAATAAATAGTAGTTTACCATTGAAAATACCTTATAATATAACGTAATATGCTGTGTATCATTGAAAATACCTTATAATATATAGTAGTTTACCATTGAAAATACCTTATAATATAACGTAATATGCAGTGTATCACTGAAAATACCTTATAATAAATAGTAGTTTACCATTGATAATACCTTATAATATAACGTAATATGCAGTGTATCATTGAAAATGCCTTATAATATAACGTAATATGCGGTGTATCATTGAAAATACCTTACAATATATAGTAGTTTATCATTGAAAATACCTTATAATATGTCGTAATTTGTAGTGTATCACTGAAGATACCTTATAATATACCGTAATATGCAGTGTATCATTGAAACCACCTTATAATATAACGTAATCTGCAGTGTATCATTGAAAACACCTTATAATATAACGAAATATGCTGTGTATCATTGAAAATACCTTATAATATATAGTAGTTTACCATTGAAAATACCTCATAATATAACGTAATATGCAGTGTATCATTGAAAATACCATATAATATATCGTAATATGCAGTGTATCATTGAAAATGCCTCAAAATATAACGTAATATGCAATTTATCATTGGAAATACCTTATAATATAACGTAATATGCAGTGTATCATTGAAAATACCTTATAATATATAGTAGTTTACCATTGAAAATACCTTATAATATAACGTTATATGCAGTGTATCACTGAAAATACCTTATAATAAATAGTAGTTTACCATTGAAAACACCTTATAATATAACGTAATATGCAGTGTATCATTGAAAATACCTCATGATATAACGTAGTATGCAGTGTATCACTGAAAATACCTTATAATAAATAGTAGTTTACCATTGAAAATACCTTATAATATAACGTAATATGCTGTGTATCATTGAAAATACCTTATAATATATAGTAGTTTACCATTGAAAATACCTTATAATCTAACGTTATATGCAGTGTATCACTGAAAATATCTTATAATAAATAGTAGTTTATCATTGAAAATACCTTATAATATATCGTAATTTGTAGTGTATCATTGGAAATACCTTATAATATAACGTAATATGCAGTGTATCATTGAAAACACCTTATAATATAACGTAATATGCAGTATATCATTGAAAACACCTTATAATATAACGTAATATGCAGTGTATCATTGAAAATACCTCATGATATAACGTAGTATGCAGTGTATCACTGAAAATACCTTATAATAAATAGTAGTTTACCATTGAAAATACCTTATAATATAACGTAATATGCAGTGTATCATTGAAAATACCTTATAATATATAGTAGTTTACCATTGAAAATACCTTATAATATAACGTTATATGCAGTGTATCACTGAAAATACCTTATAATAAATAGTAGTTTACCATTGAAAATACCTTATAATATAACGTAATATGCAGTGTATCATTGAAAATACCTTATAATATAACGTAATATGCGGTGTATCATTGAAAATACCTTACAATATATAGTAGTTTATCATTGAAAATACCTTATAATATGTCGTAATTTGTAGTGTATCACTGAAGATACCTTATAATATACCGTAATATGCAGTGTATCATTGAAACCACCTTATAATATAACGTAATCTGCAGTGTATCATTGAAAACACCTTATAATATAACGAAATATGCTGTGTATCATTGAAAATACCTTATAATATATAGTAGTTTACCATTGAAAATACCTCATAATATAACGTAATATGCAGTGTATCATTGAAAATACCATATAATATATCGTAATATGCAGTGTATCATTGAAAATGCCTCAAAATATAACGTAATATGCAATTTATCATTGGAAATACCTTATAATATAACGTAATATGCAGTGTATCATTGAAAATACCTTATAATATATCGTAATATGCAGTGTATCATTGAAAATACCTTATAATATATAGTAGTTTACCATTGAAAATACCTTATAATATAACGTAATATGCAGTGTATCATTGAAGATATCTTATAATATAACGTAATATGCAGTGTATCATTCAACATAGCTTATAATATAACGTAATATGCAGTGTATCATTGAAAATTCCTTATAATATATGGTAATTTGTAGTGTATCAATGAAAATACCATATAATATAACGTAATATGCAGTGTAACATTGAAAATACCTTATAATATAACGTAATATGCAGTGTATCATTGAAAATAACATATAATATATCATAATATGCACTTTATAATTGACCATACCTTATAATATAACGTAATATGCAGTGTATCATTGAAAACACCTTATAATATAACGTAATATGCAGTGTATCATTGAAAATACCTTATGATATAACGTAATATGCAGTGTATCACTGAAAATACCTTATAATAAATAGTAGCTTACCATTGAAAATACCTTATAATATATCGTAATATGCAGTGTATCATTGAAAATGCCTCATAATATAACGTAATATGCAGTTTATCATTGAAAATACCTGATAATATAACGTAATATGCAGTGTATCATTGAAAATACCTTATAGTATAACGTAATATGCAATGTACCATTGAAAATACCATATAATATATCGTAATAATCAGTGTATCATTGATAATACCTTATAATATAACGTAATATGCAGTGTATCATTGAAAATACCTTATAATATATCGTAATATGCAGTGTATCATTGAAAATACCTTATAATATATAGTAGTTTACCATTGAAAATACCTTATAATGTAACGTAATATGCAGTGTATCATTGTAATCATCTTATAATATAACGTAATATGCAGTGTATCATTGATAATACCTTATAATATAACGTAATATGCAGTGTATCATTGAAAACACCTTATAATATAACGTAATATGCAGTGTATCATTGAAAATACCTTATGATATAACGTAGTATGCAGTGTATCACTGAAAATACCTTATAATAAATAGTAGTTTACCATTGAAAATACCTTATAATTTAACGTAATATGCTGTGTATCATTGAAAATACCTTATAATATATAGTAGTTTATCATTGACAATACCTTATAATATAACGTAATATGCAGTGTATCATTGAAAACACCTTATAATATAACGTAATATGCAGTGTATCATTGAAAATACCTTATAATATAACGTAATATGAACTGTATCATTGAAAATACCTTATAATATATAGTAGTTTACCATTGAAAATACCTTATAATCTAACGTTATATGCAGTGTATCACTGAAAATATCTTATAATAAATAGTAGTTTATCATTGAAAATACCTTATAATATATCGTAATTTGTAGTGTATCATTGGAAATACCTTATAATATAACGTAATATGCAGTGTATCATTGAAAACACCTTATAATATAACGTAATATGCAGTATATCATTGAAAACACCTTATAATATAACGTAATATGCAGTGTATCATTGAAAATACCTCATGATATAACGTAGTATGCAGTGTATCACTGAAAATACCTTATAATAAATAGTAGTTTACCATTGAAAATACCTTATAATATAACGTAATATGCAGTGTATCATTGAAAATACCTTATAATATATAGTAGTTTACCATTGAAAATACCTTATAATATAACGTTATATGCAGTGTATCACTGAAAATACCTTATAATAAATAGTAGTTTACCATTGATAATACCTTATAATATAACGTAATATGTAGTGTATCATTGAAAATGCCTTATAATATAACGTAATATGCGGTGTATCATTGAAAATACCTTACAATATATAGTAGTTTATCATTGAAAATACCTTATAATATGTCGTAATTTGTAGTGTATCACTGAAGATACCTTATAATATACCGTAATATGCAGTGTATCATTGAAACCACCTTATAATATAACGTAATCTGCAGTGTATCATTGAAAACACCTTATAATATAACGAAATATGCAGTGTATCATTGAAAATACCTTATAATATATAGTAGTTTACCATTGAAAATACCTCATAATATAACGTAATATGCAGTGTATCATTGAAAATACCATATAATATATCGTAATATGCAGTGTATCATTGAAAATGCCTCAAAATATAACGTAATATGCAATTTATCATTGGAAATACCTTATAATATAACGTAATATGCAGTGTATCATTGAAAATACCTTATAGTATAACGTAATGTGCAATGTACCATTGAAAATACCATATAATATATCGTAATATTCAGTGTATCATTGATAATACCTTATAATATAACGTAATATGCAGTGTATCATTGAAAATACCTTATAATATATCGTAATATGCAGTGTATTATTGAAAATACCTTATAATATAAAGTAGTTTACCATTGAAAATACCTTAGAATATAACGTAATATGCAGTGTATCATTGATAATACCTTATAATATAACGTAATATGCAGTGTATCATTGAAAATACCTTATAATATATCGTAATATGCAGTGTATTATTGAAAATACCTTATAATATAAAGTAGTTTACCATTGAAAATACCTTAGAATATAACGTAATATGCAGTGTATCATTGTAATCACCTTATAATATAACGTAATATGCAGTGTATCATTGATAATACCTTATAATATAACGTAATATGCAGTTTATCATTGAAAATACCTTATAATATAACGTAATATGCAGTGTATCATTGAAAATACCTTATAATATATAGTAGTTTACCATTGAAAATACCTTATAATATAACGTTATATGCAGTGTATCACTGAAAATACCTTATAATAAATAGTAGTTTATCATTGAAAATACCTTATAATATATCGTAATTTGTAGTGTGTCATTGAAAACACCTTATAATATAACGTAATATGCAGTGTATCATTGATAATACCTTATAATATAACGTAATATGAACTGTATCATTGAAAATACCTTATAATATATCGTAATTTGTAGTGTATCATTGAAAATACCTTATAATATAACGTAATATGCAGTGTATCATTGAAAAGACCTTATAATATATAGTAGTTTATCATTGAAAATACCTTATAATATATCGTAATTTGTAGTGTATCAATGAAAATGCCTTATAATATAACGTAATATGCAGTGTATCATTGAAAACACCTTATAATATATAGTAGTTTACCATTGAAAATACCTCATAATATAACGTAATATGCAGTGTATCATTGAAAATACCATATAATATATCGTAATATGCAGTGTATCATTGAAAATGCCTCAAAATATAACGTAATATGCAATTTATCATTGGAAATACCTTATAATATAACGTAATATGCAGTGTATCATTGAAAATACCTTATAGTATAACGTAATGTGCAATGTACCATTGAAAATACCATATAATATATCGTAATATGCAGTGTATCATTGATAATACCTTATAATATAACGTAATATGCAGTGTATCATTGAAAATACCTTATAATATATCGTAATATGCAGTGTATTATTGAAAATACCTTATAATATAAAGTAGTTTACCATTGAAAATACCTTAGAATATAACGTAATATTCAGTGTATCATTGATAATACCTTATAATATAACGTAATATGCAGTGTATCATTGAAAATACCTTATAATATATCGTAATATGCAGTGTATTATTGAAAATACCTTATAATATAAAGTAGTTTACCATTGAAAATACCTTAGAATATAACGTAATATGCAGTGTATCATTGTAATCACCTTATAATATAACGTAATATGCAGTGTATCATTGATAATACCTTATAATATAACGTAATATGCAGTTTATCATTGAAAATACCTTATAATATAACGTAATATGCAGTGTATCATTGAAAATACCTTATAATATATAGTAGTTTACCATTGAAAATACCTTATAATATAACGTTATATGCAGTGTATCACTGAAAATACCTTATAATAAATAGTAGTTTATCATTGAAAATACCTTATAATATATCGTAATTTGTAGTGTGTCATTGAAAACACCTTATAATATAACGTAATATGCAGTGTATCATTGATAATACCTTATAATATAACGTAATATGAACTGTATCATTGAAAATACCTTATAATATATCGTAATTTGTAGTGTATCATTGAAAATACCTTATAATATAACGTAATATGCAGTGTATCATTGAAAAGACCTTATAATATATAGTAGTTTATCATTGAAAATACCTTATAATATATCGTAATTTGTAGTGTATCAATGAAAATGCCTTATAATATAACGTAATATGCAGTGTATCATTGAAAATACCTTATAATATAACGTAATATGCAGTGTATCATTGAAAATACCATATAATATATCATAATATGCAGTTTATCATTGAACATACCTTACTATATAACGTAATATGCAGTGTATCATTGAAAATACCTTATAATATATGGTAATTTGTAGTGTATCAATGAAAATACCTTATAATATAACGTAATATGCGGTGTATCATTGAAAACACCTTATAATATAACGTAATCTGCAGTGTATCATTGAAAACACCTTATAATATAACGAAATATGCAGTGTATCATTGAAAATACCTTATAATATAACATAATATGCAGTGTATCATTGAAAACACCTTATAATATAACGTAATATGCAGTGTATCATTGAAAATACCTTATGATATAACGTAATATGCAGTGTATCATTGAAAATACCTTATAATATATGGTAATTTGTAGTGTATCAATGAAAATACCTTATAATATAACGTAATATGCAGTGTATCATTTAAAATTCCTTATAATATATGGTAATTTGTAGTGTATCAATGAATATACCTTATAATATAACGTAATATGAACTGTATCATTGAAAATACCTTATAATATATCGTAATATGCAGTGTATCATTGAAAACACCTTATAATATAACGTAATATGCAGTGTATCATTGAAAACACCTTATGATATAACGTAATATGCAGTGTATCATTGAAAATACCATATAATATATCGTAATATGCAGTGTATCATTGAAAATGCCTCAAAATATAACGTAATATGCAATTTATCATTGGAAATACCTTATAATATAACGTAATATGCAGTGTATCATTGAAAATACCTTATAGTATAACGTAATGTGCAATGTACCATTGAAAATACCATATAATATATCGTAATATTCAGTGTATCATTGATAATACCTTATAATATAACGTAATATGCAGTGTATCATTGAAAATACCTTATAATATATCGTAATATGCAGTGTATTATTGAAAATACCTTATAATATAAAGTAGTTTACCATTGAAAATACCTTAGAATATAACGTAATATTCAGTGTATCATTGATAATACCTTATAATATAACGTAATATGCAGTGTATCATTGAAAATACCTTATAATATATCGTAATATGCAGTGTATTATTGAAAATACCTTATAATATAAAGTAGTTTACCATTGAAAATACCTTAGAATATAACGTAATATGCAGTGTATCATTGTAATCACCTTATAATATAACGTAATATGCAGTGTATCATTGATAATACCTTATAATATAACGTAATATGCAGTTTATCATTGAAAATACCTTATAATATAACGTAATATGCAGTGTATCATTGAAAATACCTTATAATATATAGTAGTTTACCATTGAAAATACCTTATAATATAACGTTATATGCAGTGTATCACTGAAAATACCTTATAATAAATAGTAGTTTATCATTGAAAATACCTTATAATATATCGTAATTTGTAGTGTATCATTGAAAACACCTTATAATATAACGTAATATGCAGTGTATCATTGATAATACCTTATAATATAACGTAATATGAACTGTATCATTGAAAATACCTTATAATATATCGTAATTTGTAGTGTATCATTGAAAATACCTTATAATATAACGTAATATGCAGTGTATCATTGAAAAGACCTTATAATATATAGTAGTTTATCATTGAAAATACCTTATAATATATCGTAATTTGTAGTGTATCAATGAAAATGCCTTATAATATAACGTAATATGCAGTGTATCATTGAAAATACCTTATAATATAACGTAATATGCAGTGTATCATTGAAAATACCATATAATATATCATAATATGCAGTTTATCATTGAACATACCTTACTATATAACGTAATATGCAGTGTATCATTGAAAATACCTTATAATATATGGTAATTTGTAGTGTATCAATGAAAATACCTTATAATATAACGTAATATGCGGTGTATCATTGAAAACACCTTATAATATAACGTAATCTGCAGTGTATCATTGAAAACACCTTATAATATAACGAAATATGCAGTGTATCATTGAAAATACCTTATAATATAACATAATATGCAGTGTATCATTGAAAACACCTTATAATATAACGTAATATGCAGTGTATCATTGAAAATACCTTATGATATAACGTAATATGCAGTGTATCATTGAAAATACCTTATAATATATGGTAATTTGTAGTGTATCAATGAAAATACCTTATAATATAACGTAATATGCAGTGTATCATTTAAAATTCCTTATAATATATGGTAATTTGTAGTGTATCAATGAATATACCTTATAATATAACGTAATATGAACTGTATCATTGAAAATACCTTATAATATATCGTAATATGCAGTGTATCATTGAAAACACCTTATAATATAACGTAATATGCAGTGTATCATTGAAAACACCTTATGATATAACGTAATATGCAGTGTATCACTGAAAATACCTTATAATAAATAGTAGTTTACCATTGAAAATACCTTATAATATAACGTAATATGCTGTGTATCATTGAAAATACCTTATAATATATAGTAGTTTACCATTGAAAATACCTTATAATCTAACGTTATATGCAGTGTATCACTGAAAATATCTTATAATAAATAGTAGTTTATCATTGAAAATACCTTATAATATATCGTAATTTGTAGTGTATCATTGGAAATACCTTATAATATAACGTAATATGCAGTGTATCATTGAAAACACCTTATAATATAACGTAATATGCAGTATATCATTGAAAACACCTTATAATATAACGTAATATGCAGTGTATCATTGAAAATACCTCATGATATAACGTAGTATGCAGTGTATCACTGAAAATACCTTATAATAAATAGTAGTTTACCATTGAAAATACCTTATAATATAACGTAATATGCAGTGTATCATTGAAAATACCTTATAATATATAGTAGTTTACCATTGAAAATACCTTATAATATAACGTTATATGCAGTGTATCACTGAAAATACCTTATAATAAATAGTAGTTTACCATTGATAATACCTTATAATATAACGTAATATGCAGTGTATCATTGAAAATGCCTTATAATATAACGTAATATGCGGTGTATCATTGAAAATACCTTACAATATATAGTAGTTTATCATTGAA
The DNA here is from genome assembly GCA_916610255.1 of Lasioglossum lativentre. NCBI lineage: Eukaryota > Metazoa > Arthropoda > Insecta > Hymenoptera > Halictidae > Lasioglossum > Lasioglossum lativentre. Next base: position 110,295 of record CAKAJI010000434.1, read on the forward strand.
AATACCTTATAATATGTCGTAATTTGTAGTGTATCACTGAAGATACCTTATAATATACCGTAATATGCAGTGTATCATTGAAACCACCTTATAATATAACGTAATCTGCAGTGTATCATTGAAAACACCTTATAATATAACGAAATATGCTGTGTATCATTGAAAATACCTTATAATATATAGTAGTTTACCATTGAAAATACCTCATAATATAACGTAATATGCAGTGTATCATTGAAAATACCATATAATATATCGTAATATGCAGTGTATCATTGAAAATGCCTCAAAATATAACGTAATATGCAATTTATCATTGGAAATACCTTATAATATAACGTAATATGCAGTGTATCATTGAAAATACCTTATAATATATAGTAGTTTACCATTGAAAATACCTTATAATATAACGTTATATGCAGTGTATCACTGAAAATACCTTATAATAAATAGTAGTTTACCATTGAAAACACCTTATAATATAACGTAATATGCAGTGTATCATTGAAAATACCTTATGATATAACGTAGTATGCAGTGTATCACTGAAAATACCTTATAATAAATAGTAGTTTACCATTGAAAATACCTTATAATATAACGTAATATGCTGTGTATCATTGAAAATACCTTATAATATATAGTAGTTTACCATTGAAAATACCTTATAATCTAACGTTATATGCAGTGTATCACTGAAAATATCTTATAATAAATAGTAGTTTATCATTGAAAATACCTTATAATATATCGTAATTTGTAGTGTATCATTGAAAATACCTTATAATATAACGTAATATGCAGTGTATCATTGAAAACACCTTATAATATAACGTAATATGCAGTATATCATTGAAAACACCTTATAATATAACGTAATATGCAGTGTATCATTGAAAATACCTCATGATATAACGTAGTATGCAGTGTATCACTGAAAATACCTTATAATAAATAGTAGTTTACCATTGAAAATACCTTATAATATAACGTAATATGCAGTGTATCATTGAAAATACCTTATAATATATAGTAGTTTACCATTGAAAATACCTTATAATATAACGTTATATGCAGTGTATCACTGAAAATACCTTATAATAAATAGTAGTTTACCATTGAAAATACCTTATAATATAACGTAATATGCAGTGTATCATTGAAAATACCTTATAATATAACGTAATATGCGGTGTATCATTGAAAATACCTTACAATATATAGTAGTTTATCATTGAAAATACCTTATAATATGTCGTAATTTGTAGTGTATCACTGAAGATACCTTATAATATACCGTAATATGCAGTGTATCATTGAAACCACCTTATAATATAACGTAATCTGCAGTGTATCATTGAAAACACCTTATAATATAACGAAATATGCTGTGTATCATTGAAAATACCTTATAATATATAGTAGTTTACCATTGAAAATACCTCATAATATAACGTAATATGCAGTGTATCATTGAAAATACCATATAATATATCGTAATATGCAGTGTATCATTGAAAATGCCTCAAAATATAACGTAATATGCAATTTATCATTGGAAATACCTTATAATATAACGTAATATGCAGTGTATCATTGAAAATACCTTATAATATATCGTAATATGCAGTGTATCATTGAAAATACCTTATAATATATAGTAGTTTACCATTGAAAATACCTTATAATATAACGTAATATGCAGTGTATCATTGAAGATATCTTATAATATAACGTAATATGCAGTGTATCATTCAACATAGCTTATAATATAACGTAATATGCAGTGTATCATTGAAAATTCCTTATAATATATGGTAATTTGTAGTGTATCAATGAAAATACCATATAATATAACGTAATATGCAGTGTAACATTGAAAATACCTTATAATATAACGTAATATGCAGTGTATCATTGAAAATAACATATAATATATCATAATATGCACTTTATAATTGACCATACCTTATAATATAACGTAATATGCAGTGTATCATTGAAAACACCTTATAATATAACGTAATATGCAGTGTATCATTGAAAATACCTTATGATATAACGTAATATGCAGTGTATCACTGAAAATACCTTATAATAAATAGTAGCTTACCATTGAAAATACCTTATAATATATCGTAATATGCAGTGTATCATTGAAAATGCCTCATAATATAACGTAATATGCAGTTTATCATTGAAAATACCTGATAATATAACGTAATATGCAGTGTATCATTGAAAATACCTTATAGTATAACGTAATATGCAATGTACCATTGAAAATACCATATAATATATCGTAATAATCAGTGTATCATTGATAATACCTTATAATATAACGTAATATGCAGTGTATCATTGAAAATACCTTATAATATATCGTAATATGCAGTGTATCATTGAAAATACCTTATAATATATAGTAGTTTACCATTGAAAATACCTTATAATGTAACGTAATATGCAGTGTATCATTGTAATCATCTTATAATATAACGTAATATGCAGTGTATCATTGATAATACCTTATAATATAACGTAATATGCAGTGTATCATTGAAAACACCTTATAATATAACGTAATATGCAGTGTATCATTGAAAATACCTTATGATATAACGTAGTATGCAGTGTATCACTGAAAATACCTTATAATAAATAGTAGTTTACCATTGAAAATACCTTATAATTTAACGTAATATGCTGTGTATCATTGAAAATACCTTATAATATATAGTAGTTTATCATTGACAATACCTTATAATATAACGTAATATGCAGTGTATCATTGAAAACACCTTATAATATAACGTAATATGCAGTGTATCATTGAAAATACCTTATAATATAACGTAATATGAACTGTATCATTGAAAATACCTTATAATATATAGTAGTTTACCATTGAAAATACCTTATAATCTAACGTTATATGCAGTGTATCACTGAAAATATCTTATAATAAATAGTAGTTTATCATTGAAAATACCTTATAATATATCGTAATTTGTAGTGTATCATTGGAAATACCTTATAATATAACGTAATATGCAGTGTATCATTGAAAACACCTTATAATATAACGTAATATGCAGTATATCATTGAAAACACCTTATAATATAACGTAATATGCAGTGTATCATTGAAAATACCTCATGATATAACGTAGTATGCAGTGTATCACTGAAAATACCTTATAATAAATAGTAGTTTACCATTGAAAATACCTTATAATATAACGTAATATGCTGTGTATCATTGAAAATACCTTATAATATATAGTAGTTTACCATTGAAAATACCTTATAATATAACGTTATATGCAGTGTATCACTGAAAATACCTTATAATAAATAGTAGTTTATCATTGAAAATACCTTATAATATAACGTAATATGCAGTGTATCATTGAAAATACCTTATAATATAACGTAATATGCGGTGTATCATTGAAAATACCTTACAATATATAGTAGTTTATCATTGAAAATACCTTATAATATGTCGTAATTTGTAGTGTATCACTGAAGATACCTTATAATATACCGTAATATGCAGTGTATCATTGAAACCACCTTATAATATAACGTAATCTGCAGTGTATCATTGAAAACACCTTATAATATAACGAAATATGCAGTGTATCATTGAAAATACCTTATAATATATAGTAGTTTACCATTGAAAATACCTCATAATATAACGTAATATGCAGTGTATCATTGAAAATACCATATAATATATCGTAATATGCAGTGTATCATTGAAAATGCCTCAAAATATAACGTAATATGCAATTTATCATTGGAAATACCTTATAATATAACGTAATATGCAGTGTATCATTGAAAATACCTTATAGTATAACGTAATGTGCAATGTACCATTGAAAATACCATATAATATATCGTAATATTCAGTGTATCATTGATAATACCTTATAATATAACGTAATATGCAGTGTATCATTGAAAATACCTTATAATATATCGTAATATGCAGTGTATTATTGAAAATACCTTATAATATAAAGTAGTTTACCATTGAAAATACCTTAGAATATAACGTAATATTCAGTGTATCATTGATAATACCTTATAATATAACGTAATATGCAGTGTATCATTGAAAATACCTTATAATATATCGTAATATGCAGTGTATTATTGAAAATACCTTATAATATAAAGTAGTTTACCATTGAAAATACCTTAGAATATAACGTAATATGCAGTGTATCATTGTAATCACCTTATAATATAACGTAATATGCAGTGTATCATTGATAATACCTTATAATATAACGTAATATGCAGTTTATCATTGAAAATACCTTATAATATAACGTAATATGCAGTGTATCATTGAAAATACCTTATAATATATAGTAGTTTACCATTGAAAATACCTTATAATATAACGTTATATGCAGTGTATCATTGAAAATACCTTATAATAAATAGTAGTTTATCATTGAAAATACCTTATAATATATCGTAATTTGTAGTGTGTCATTGAAAACACCTTATAATATAACGTAATATGCAGTGTATCATTGATAATACCTTATAATATAACGTAATATGAACTGTATCATTGAAAATACCTTATAATATATCGTAATTTGTAGTGTATCATTGAAAATACCTTATAATATAACGTAATATGCAGTGTATCATTGAAAAGACCTTATAATATATAGTAGTTTATCATTGAAAATACCTTATAATATATCGTAATTTGTAGTGTATCAATGAAAATGCCTTATAATATAACGTAATATGCAGTGTATCATTGAAAACACCTTATAATATATAGTAGTTTACCATTGAAAATACCTCATAATATAACGTAATATGCAGTGTATCATTGAAAATACCATATAATATATCGTAATATGCAGTGTATCATTGAAAATGCCTCAAAATATAACGTAATATGCAATTTATCATTGGAAATACCTTATAATATAACGTAATATGCAGTGTATCATTGAAAATACCTTATAATATAACGTAATCTGCAATGTATCACTGAAAATACCATATAATATATCGTAATATTCAGTGTATCATTGATAATACCTTATAATATAACGTAATATGCAGTGTATCATTGAAAATACCTTATAATATATCGTAATATGCAGTGTATTATTGAAAATACCTTATAATATAAAGTAGTTTACCATTGAAAATACCTTAGAATATAACGTAATATTCAGTGTATCATTGATAATACCTTATAATATAACGTAATATGCAGTGTATCATTGAAAATACCTTATAATATATCGTAATATGCAGTGTATTATTGAAAATACCTTATAATATAAAGTAGTTTACCATTGAAAATACCTTAGAATATAACGTAATATGCAGTGTATCATTGTAATCACCTTATAATATAACGTAATATGCAGTGTATCATTGATAATACCTTATAATATAACGTAATATGCAGTTTATCATTGAAAATACCTTATAATATAACGTAATATGCAGTGTATCATTGAAAATACCTTATAATATATAGTAGTTTACCATTGAAAATACCTTATAATATAACGTTATATGCAGTGTATCACTGAAAATACCTTATAATAAATAGTAGTTTATCATTGAAAATACCTTATAATATATCGTAATTTGTAGTGTGTCATTGAAAACACCTTATAATATAACGTAATATGCAGTGTATCAATGAAAATACCTTATAATATAACGTAATATGAACTGTATCATTGAAAATACCTTATAATATATCGTAATTTGTAGTGTATCATTGAAAATACCTTATAATATAACGTAATATGCAGTGTATCATTGAAAATACCTTATAATATATAGTAGTTTATCATTGAAAATACCTTATAATATATCGTAATTTGTAGTGTATCAATGAAAATGCCTTATAATATAACGTAATATGCAGTGTATCATTGAAAATACCTTATAATATAACGTAATATGCAGTGTATCATTGAAAATACCATATAATATATCATAATATGCAGTTTATCATTGAACATACCTTACTATATAACGTAATATGCAGTGTATCATTGAAAATACCTTATAATATATGGTAATTTGTAGTGTATCAATGAAAATACCTTATAATATAACGTAATATGCGGTGTATCATTGAAAACACCTTATAATATAACGTAATCTGCAGTGTATCATTGAAAACACCTTATAATATAACGAAATATGCAGTGTATCATTGAAAATACCTTATAATATAACATAATATGCAGTGTATCATTGAAAACACCTTATAATATAACGTAATATGCAGTGTATCATTGAAAATACCTTATGATATAACGTAATATGCAGTGTATCATTGAAAATACCTTATAATATATGGTAATTTGTAGTGTATCAATGAAAATACCTTATAATATAACGTAATATGCAGTGTATCATTTAAAATTCCTTATAATATATGGTAATTTGTAGTGTATCAATGAATATACCTTATAATATAACGTAATATGAACTGTATCATTGAAAATACCTTATAATATATCGTAATATGCAGTGTATCATTGAAAACACCTTATAATATAACGTAATATGCAGTGTATCATTGAAAACACCTTATGATATAACGTAATATGCAGTGTATCACTGAAAATACCTTATAATAAATAGTAGTTTACCATTGAAAATACCTTATAATATAACGTAATATGCTGTGTATCATTGAAAATACCTTATAATATATAGTTGTTTATCATTTACAATACCTTATAATATAACGTAATATGCAGTGTATCATTGATAATACCTTATAATATAACGTAATATGCAGTGTATCATTGTAATCATCTTATAATATAACGTAATATGCAGTGTATCATTGATAATACCTTATAATATAACGTAATATGCAGTGTATCATTGATAATACCTTATAATATAACGTAATATGCAGTGTATCATTGAAAATACCTTATAATATATAGTAGTTTACCATTGAAAGTACCTTATAATATAACGTAATATGCTGTGTATCATTGAAAATACCTTATAATATATAGTAGTTTATCATTGACAATACCTTATAATATAACGTAATATGCAGTGTATCATTGAAAACACCTCATAATATAACGTAATATGCAGTGTATCATTGATAATACCTTATGATATAACGTAATATGCAGTGTATCATTGAAAATACCTTATAATATAACGTAATATGCAGTGTATCATTGAAAATACCTTATGATATAACGTAATATGCAGTGTATCACTGAAAATACCTCATAATAAATAGTAGTTTACCATTGAAAATACCTTATAATATAACGTAATTTGCAGTGTATCATTGAAAATACCTTATAATATATGGTAATTTGTAGTGTATCAATGAAAATACCATATAATATAACGTAATATGAACTGTATCATTGAAAATACCTTATAATATATCGTAAATTGTAGTGTATCATTGAAAATACCTTGTAATATAACGTAATATGCAGTGTATCATTGAAAAGACCTTATAATATATAGTAGTTTATCATTGAAAATACCTTATAATATATCGTAATTTGTAGTGTATCAATGAAAATGCCTTATAATATAACGTAATATGCAGTGTATCATTGAAAATACCTTATAATATAACGTAATATGCAGTGTATCATTGAAAATACCATACAATATATCATAATATGCAGTTTATCATTGAACATACCTTACTATATAACGTAATATGCAGTGTATCATTGAAAATACCTTATAATATATGGTAATTTGTAGTGTATCAATGAAAATACTTTATAATATAACGTAATATGCGGTGTATCATTGAAAACACCTTATAATATAACGTAATCTGCAGTGTATCATTGAAAACACCTTATAATATAACGAAATATGCAGTGTATCATTGAAAATACCTTATAATATAACATAATATGCAGTGTATCATTGAAAATACCTTATGATATAACGTAATATGCAGTGTATCATTGAAAATACCTTATAATATATGGTAATTTGTAGTGTATCAATGAAAATACCTTATAATATAACGTAATATGCGGTGTATCATTGAAAATACCTTATAATATAACGTAATATGCAGTGTATCATTGAAAACACCTTATAATATACCGTAATATGCAGTGTATCATTGAAAACACCTTATAATATAACGTAATCTGCAGTGTATCATTGAAAACACCTTATAATAAATAGTAGTTTACCATTGAAAATACCTTATAATATAACGTAATATGCTGTGTATCATTGAAAATACCTTATAATATATAGTAGTTTATCATTGACAATACCTTATAATATAACGTAATATGCAGTGTATCACTGATAATACCATATAATATAACGTAATATGCAGTGTATCATTGTAATCATCTTATAATATAACGTAATATGCAGTGTATCATTGATAATACCTTATAATATAACGTAATATGCAGTGTATCATTGATAATACCTTATAATATAACGTAATATGCAGTGTATCATTGAAAATACCTTAAAATATAACGTAATATGCAGTGTATCATTGTAATCATCTTATAATATAACGTAATATGCAGTGTATCATTGATAATACCTTATAATATAACGTAATATGCAGTGTATCATTGAAAATACCTTATAATATAACGTAATATGCAGTGTATCATTGAAAATACCTTATAATATATAGTAGTTTACCATTGAAAATACCTTATAATATAACGTAATATGCTGTGTATCATTGAAAATACCTTATAATATAACGTAATATGCTGTGTATCATTGAAAATACCTTATAATATATAGTAGTTTATCATTGACAATACCTTATAATATAACGTAATATGCAGTGTATCATTGAAAACACCTTATAATATAACGTAATATGCAGTGTATCATTGAAAATACCTTATGATATAACGTAATATGCAGTGTATCATTGAAAATACCTTATAATATAACGAAATATGCAGTGTATCATTTAAAATACCTTATAATATATAGTAGTTTATCATTGATAATACCTTATAATATAACGTAATATGCAGTGTATCATTGAAAATACCTTATAATATTACGTAATATGCAGTGTATCATTGAAAATACCTTATAATATATGGTAATTTGTAGTGTATCATTGAAAATACCTTATAATATATAGTAGTTTACCATTGAAAATACCTTATAATATAACGTAATATGCTGTGTATCATTGAAAATACCTTATAATATAACGTAATATGCTGTGTATCATTGAAAATACCTTATAATATATAGTAGTTTATCATTGACAATACCTTATAATATAACGTAATATGCAGTGTATCATTGAAAACACCTTATAATAAAACGTAATATGCAGTGTATCATTGAAAATACCTTATGATATAACGTAATATGCAGTGTATCATTGAAAATACCTTATAATATAACGTAATATGCGGTGTATCATTGAAAATACCTTACAATATATAGTACTTTATCATTGAAAATACCTTATAATATGTCGTAATTTGTAGTGTATCACTGAAGATACCTTATAATATACCGTAATATGCAGTGTATCATTGAAAACACCTTATAATATAACGTAATATGCAGTGTATCATTGAAAACACCTTATAATATAACGAAATATGCAGTGTATCATTTAAAATACCTTATAATATATAGTAGTTTATCATTGATAATACCTTATAATATAACGTAATATGCAGTGTATCATTGAAAATTCCTTATAATATATGGTAATTTGTAGTGTATCAATGAAAATGCCTTATAATATAACGTAATATGCAGTGTATCAGTGAAAATACCTTATAATATAACGTAATATGCAGTGTATCTTTGAAAATACCATATAATATATCATAATATGCAGTTTATCATTGAACATACCTTACTATATAACGTAATATGCAGTGTATCATTGAAAATACCTTATAATATATGGTAATTTGTAGTGTATCAATGAAAATACCTTATAATATAACGTAATATGCAGTGTATCATTTAAAATTCCTTATAATATATGGTAATTTGTAGTGTATCAATGAAAATACCTTATAATATAACGTAATATGAACTGTATCATTGAAATTACCTTATAATATATCGTAATTTGTAGTGTATCATTGAAAATACCTTATAATATAACGTAATATGCAGTGTATCATTGAAAAGACCTTATAATATATAGTAGTTTATCATTGAAAATACCTTATAATATATCGTAATTTGTAGTGTATCAATGAAAATGCCTTATAATATAACGTAATATGCAGTGTATCATTGAAAATACCTTATAATATAACGTAATATGCAGTGTATCATTGAAAATACCATATAATATATCATAATATGCAGTTTATCATTGAACATACCTTACTATATAACGTAATATGCAGTGTATCATTGAAAATACCTTATAATATATGGTAATTTGTAGTGTATCAATGAAAATACCTTATAATATAACGTAATATGCAGTGTATCATTTAAAATTCCTTATAATATATGGTAATTTGTAGTGTATCATTGAAAATACCTTATAATATAACGTAATATGCAGTGTATCATTGAAAACACCTTATGATATAACGTAATATGCAGTGTATCATTGAAAATACCTTATGATATAACGTAATATGCAGTGTATCATTGAAAATACCTTATAATATATGGTAATTTGTAGTGTATCAATGAAAATACCTTATAATATAACGTAATATGCGGTGTATCATTGAAAATACCTTACAATATATAGTAGTTTATCATTGAAAATACCTTATAATATGTCGTAATTTGTAGTGTATCACTGAAGATACCTTATAATATATAGTAGTTTACCATTGAAAATACCTTATAATATAACGTAATATGCAGTGTATCATTGAAGATACCTTATAATATAACGTAATATGCAGTGTATCATTGAAAATTCCTTATAATATATGGTAATTTGTAGTGTATCAATGAAAATACCTTATAATATAACGTAATATGCAGTGTATCATTGAAAATACCATATAATATATCGTAATATGCAGTGTATCATTGAAAATACTTTATAATATAACGTAATATGCAGTGTATCATTGAAAATACCTTAAAGTATAACGTAATATGCAGTGTATCATTGAAAATACCATATAACATATCGTAATATGCAGTGTATCATTGATAATACCTTATAATGTAACGTAATATGCAGTGTATCATTGAAAATAGCTTATAATATAACGTAATATGCAGTGTATCATTGAAAATTCCTTATAATATATGGTAATTTGTAGTGTATCAATAAAAATACCTTATAATATAACGTAATATGCAGTGTATCATTGAAAATACCATATAATATATCGTAATATGCAGTGTATCATTGAAAATACTTTATAATATAACGTAATATGCAGTGTATCATTGAAAATACCTTATAGTATAACGTAATATGCAGTGTATCATTGAAAATACCATATAACATATCGTAATATGCAGTGTATCATTGATAATACCTTATAATATAACGTAATATGCAGTGTATCATTGAAAATACCTTATAATATAACGTAATATGCAGTGTATCATTGAAAATACCTTATGATATAACGTAATATGCAGTGTATCATTGAAAATACCTTATAATATGTCGTAATTTGTAGTGTATCACTGAAGATACCTTATAATATACCGTAATATGCAGTGTATCATTGAAAACACCTTATAATATAACGTAATCTGCAGTGTATCATTGAAAACACCTTATAATATAACGAAATATGCAGTGTATCATTTAAAATACCTTATAATATATAGTAGTTTATCATTGATAATACCTTATAATATAACGTAATATGCAGTGTATCATTGAAAATACCTTATAATATAACGTAATATGCAGTGTATCATTGAAAATACCATATAATATATCATAATATGCAGTTTATCATTGAACAAACCTTATTATATAACGTAATATGCAGTGTATCATTGAAAATACCTTATAATATATCGTAATATGCAGTGTATCATTGAAAATACCTTATAATATATAGTAGTTTACCATTGAAAATACCTTATAATATAACGTAATATGCAGTGTATCATTGTAATCACCTTATAATATAACGTAATATGCAGTGTATCATTGATAATACCTTATAATATAACGTAATATGCAGTTTATCATTGAAATTACCATATAATATAACGTAATATGCAGTGTATCATTGAAAATACCTTATAATATATAGTAGTTTACCATTGAAAATACCTTATAATATAACGTTATATGCAGTGTATCACTGAAAATACCTTATAATAAATAGTAGTTTATCATTGAAAATACCTTATAATATATCGTAATTTGTAGTGTATCATTGGAAATACCTTATAATATATAGTAGTTTACCATTGAAAATATCTTAGAATATAACGTAATATGCAGTGTATCATTGTAATCACCTTATAATATAACGTAATATGCTGTGTATCATTGAAAATACCTTATAATATATCGTAATATGCAGTGTATTATTGAAAATACCTTATAATATATGGTAGTTTATCATTGAAAATACCTTATAATATAACGTAATATGCAGTGTATCATTGAAAATACCTTATAATATAACGTAATATGCAGTGTATCATTGAAAACACCTTATAATATAACGTAATATGCGGTGTATCATTGAAAATACCTTATAATATAACGTAATATGCAGTGTATCATTGAAAACACCTTATAATATACCGTAATATGCAGTGTATCATTGAAAACACCTTATAATATAACGTAATCTGCAGTGTATCATTGAAAACGACTTATAATATAACGAAATATGCAGTGCATCATTTAAAATACCTTATAATATATAGTAGTTTATCATTGATAATACCTTATAATATAACGTAATATGCAGTGTATCATTGAAAATACCTTATAATATTACGTAATATGCAGTGTATCATTGAAAATACCTTATAATATATGGTAATTTGTAGTGTATCAATGAAAATACCTTATAATATAACGTAATATGAACTGTATCATTGAAAATACCTTATAATATATCGTAATTTGTAGTGTATCATTGAAAATACCTAACAATATAACGTAATATGCAGTGTATCGTTGAAAATACCATATAATATATCGTAATATGCAGTGTATCATTGAAAATGCCTTATAATATAACGTAATATGCCGTGTATCATTGTAAATACCTTATAGTATATCGTAATCTGCAGTGTATCATTGAAAATACCATATAAAATATCGTAATATGCAGTGTATCATTGAGAATACCTTATAATATAACGTAATATGCAGTGTATCATTGAAAATACCTTATAATATATAGTAGTTTATCATTGATAATACCTTATAATATAACGTAATATGCAGTGTATCATTGAAAATACCTTATAATATAACGTAATATGCAGTGTATCATTGAAAATACCTTATAATATAACGTAATATGCAGTGTATCATTGAAAATACCATACAATATATCATAATATGCAGTTTATCATTGAACATAGCTTACTATATAACGTAATATGCAGTGTATCATTGAAAATACCTTATGATATAACGTAATATGCAGTGTATCATTGAAAATACCTTATAATGTAACGTAATATTTGCATTCTATCATCGAAAATTCCTTATAATATATGGTAATTTGTAGTGTATCAATGAAAATACCTTATAATATATCGTAATTTGTAGTGTATCAATGAAAATGCCTTATAATATAACGTAATATGCAGTGTATCATTGAAAATACCTTATAATATAACGTAATATGCAGTGTATCATTGAAAATACCATATAATATATCATAATATGCAGTTTATCATTGAACATACCTTACTATATAACGTAATATGCAGTGTACCATTGAAAATACCTTATAATATATGGTAATTTGTAGTGTATCACTGAAGATACCTTATAATATACCGTAATATGCAGTGTATCATTGAAAACACCTTATAATATAACGTAATCTGCAGTGTATCATTGAAAACACCTTATAATATAACGAAATATGCAGTGTATCATTTAAAATACCTTATAATATATAGTAGTTTATCATTGATAATACCTTATAATATAACGTAATATGCAGTGTATCATTGAAAATACCTTATAATATAACGTAATATGCAGTGTATCATTGAAAATACCATATAATATATCATAATATGCAGTTTATCATTGAACAAACCTTATTATATAACGTAATATGCAGTGTATCATTGAAAATACCTTATAATATATCGTAATATGCAGTGTATCATTGAAAATACCTTATAATATATAGTAGTTTACCATTGAAAATACCTTATAATATAACGTAATATGCAGTGTATCATTGTAATCACCTTATAATATAACGTAATATGCAGTGTATCATTGATAATACCTTATAATATAACGTAATATGCAGTGTATCATTGAAATTACCATATAATATAACGTAATATGCAGTGTATCATTGAAAATACCTTATAATATATAGTAGTTTACCATTGAAAATACCTTATAATATAACGTTATATGCAGTGTATCACTGAAAATACCTTATAATAAATAGTAGTTTATCATTGAAAATACCTTATAATATATCGTAATTTGTAGTGTATCATTGGAAATACCTTATAATATATAGTAGTTTACCATTGAAAATATCTTAGAATATAACGTAATATGCAGTGTATCATTGTAATCACCTTATAATATAACGTAATATGCTGTGTATCATTGAAAATACCTTATAATATATCGTAATATGCAGTGTATTATTGAAAATACCTTATAATATATAGTAGTTTATCATTGAAAATACCTTATAATATAACGTAATATGCAGTGTATCATTGAAAATACCTTATAATATAACGTAATATGCAGTGTATCATTGAAAACACCTTATAATATAACGTAATATGCGGTGTATCATTGAAAATACCTTATAATATAACGTAATATGCAGTGTATCATTGAAAACACCTTATAATATACCGTAATATGCAGTGTATCATTGAAAACACCTTATAATATAACGTAATCTGCAGTGTATCATTGAAAACGCCTTATAATATAACGAAATATGCAGTGTATCATTTAAAATACCTTATAATATATAGTAGTTTATCATTGATAATACCTTATAATATAACGTAATATGCAGTGTATCATTGAAAATACCTTATAATATTACGTAATATGCAGTGTATCATTGAAAATACCTTATAATATATGGTAATTTGTAGTGTATCAATGAAAATACCTTATAATATAACGTAATATGCAGTGTATCATTTAAAATTCTTTATAACATATGGTAATTTGTAGTGTATCAATGAAAATACCTTATAATATAACGTAATATGAACTGTATCATTGAAAATACCTTATAATATATCGTAATTTGTAGTGTATCATTGAAAATACCTAACAATATAACGTAATATGCAGTGTATCGTTGAAAATACCATATAATATATCGTAATATGCAGTGTATCATTGAAAATGCCTTATAATATAACGTAATATGCCGTGTATCATTGAAAATACCTTATAGTATATCGTAATCTGCAGTGTATCATTGAAAATACCATATAAAATATCGTAATATGCAGTGTATCATTGAGAATACCTTATAATATAACGTAATATGCAGTGTATCATTGAAAATACCTTATAATATATAGTAGTTTATCATTGATAATACCTTATAATATAACGTAATATGCAGTGTATCATTGAAAATACCTTATAATATAACGTAATATGCAGTGTATCATTGAAAATACCTTATAATATAACGTAATATGCAGTGTATCATTGAAAATACCATACAATATATCATAATATGCAGTTTATCATTGAACATAGCTTACTATATAACGTAATATGCAGTGTATCATTGAAAATACCTTATGATATAACGTAATATGCAGTGTATCATTGAAAATACCTTATAATATAACGTAATATGCAGTGTATCATTGAAAATACCTTATGATATAACGTAATATGCAGTGTATCACTGAAAATACCTCATAATAAATAGTAGTTTACCATTGAAAATACCTTATAATATAACGTAATATGCAGTGTATCATTGAAAATACCTTATAATATATGGTAATTTGTAGTGTATCAATGAAAATACCTTATAATATAACGTAATATGAACTGTATCATTGAAAATACCTTATAATATATCGTAATTTGTAGTGTATCATTGAAAATACCTTATAATATAACGTAATATGCAGTGTATCATTGAAAAGACCTTATAATATAACGTAATATGCAGTGTATCTTTGAAAATACCATATAATATATCATAATATGCAGTTTATCATTGAACATACCTTACTATATAACGTAATATGCAGTGTATCATTGAAAATACCTTATAATATATGGTAATTTGTAGTGTATCAATGAAAATACCTTATAATATAACGTAATATGCAGTGTATCATTTAAAATTCCTTATAATATATGGTAATTTGTAGTGTATCAATGAAAATACCTTATAATATAACGTAATATGAACTGTATCATTGAAATTACCTTATAATATATCGTAATTTGTAGTGTATCATTGAAAATACCTTATAATATAACGTAATATGCAGTGTATCATTGAAAAGACCTTATATTATATAGTAGTTTATCATTGAAAATACCTTATAATATATCGTAATTTGTAGTGTATCAATGAAAATGCCTTATAATATAACGTAATATGCAGTGTATCATTGAAAATACCTTATAATATAACGTAATATGCAGTGTATCATTGAAAATACCATATAATATATCATAATATGCAGTTTATCATTGAACATACCTTACTATATAACGTAATATGCAGTGTATCATTGAAAATACCTTATAATATATGGTAATTTGTAGTGTATCAATGAAAATACCTTATAATATAACGTAATATGCAGTGTATCATTTAAAATTCCTTATAATATATGGTAATTTGTAGTGTATCATTGAAAATACCTTATAATATAACGTAATATGCAGTGTATCATTGAAAACACCTTATGATATAACGTAATATGCAGTTTATCATTGAACATACCTTACTATATAACGTAATATGCAGTGTATCATTTAAAATTCCTTATAATATATGGTAATTTGTAGTGTATCATTGAAAATACCTTATAATATAACGTAATATGCAGTGTATCATTGAAAACACCTTATGATATAACGTAATATGCAGTGTATCATTGAAGATACCTTATAATATAACGTAATATGCAGTGTATCATTGAAAATTCCTTATAATATATGGTAATTTGTAGTGTATCAATGAAAATACCTTATAATATAACGTAATATGCAGTGTATCATTGAAAATACCATATAATATATAGTAGTTTACCATTGAAAATACCTTATAATATAACGTAATATGCAGTGTATCATTGAAAATACCATATAATATATCGTAATATGCAGTGTATCATTGAAAATGCCTCAAAATATAACGTAATATGCAATTTATCATTGGAAATACCTTATAATATAACGTAATATGCAGTGTATCATTGAAAATACATTATAGTATAACGTAATATGCAATGTACCATTGAAAATACCATATAATATATCGTAATATTCAGTGTATCATTGATAATACCATATAATATAACGTAATATGCAGTGTATCATTGAAAATACCTTATAATATATCGTAATATGCAGTGTATTATTGAAAATACCTTATAATATATCGTAATTTGTAGTGTATCATTGGAAATACCTTATAATATAACGTAATATGCAGTGTATCATTGAAAACACCTTATAATATAACGTAATATGCAGTGTATCATTGAAAACACCTTATAATATAACGTAATATGCAGTGTATCATTGAAAATACCTTATGATATAACGTAGTATGCAGTGTATCACTGAAAATACCTTATAATAAATAGTAGTTTACCATTGAAAATACCTTATAATATAACGTAATATGCTGTGTATCATTGAAAATACCTTATAATATATCGTAATATGCAGTGTATTATTGAAAATACCTTATAATATATAGTAGTTTACCATTGAAAATATCTTAGAATATAACGTAATATGCAGTGTATCATTGTAATCACCTTATAATATAACGTAATATGCAGTGTATCATTGATAATACCTTATAATATAACGTAATATGCAGTTTATCATTGAAAATACCATATAATATAACGTAATATGCAGTGTATCATTGAAAATACCTTATAATATATAGTAGTTTACCATTGAAAATACCTTATAATATAACGTTATATGCAGTGTATCACTGAAAATACCTTATAATAAATAGTAGTTTATCATTGAAAATACCTTATAATATATCGTAATTTGTAGTGTATCATTGGAAATACCTTATAATATATAGTAGTTTACCATTGAAAATATCTTAGAATATAACGTAATATGCAGTGTATCATTGTAATCACCTTATAATATAACGTAATATGCTGTGTATCATTGAAAATACCTTATAATATATCGTAATATGCAGTGTATTATTGAAAATACCTTATAATATATAGTAGTTTATCATTGAAAATACCTTATAATATAACGTAATATGCAGTGTATCATTGAAAATACCTTATAATATATAGTAGTTTACCATTGAAAATACCTTATAATATATAGTAGTTTACCATTGAAAATACCTTATAATATAACGTTATATGCAGTGTATCACTGAAAATACCTTATAATAAATAGTAGTTTATCATTGAAAATACCTTATAATATATCGTAATTTGTAGTGTATCATTGGAAATACCTTATAATATATAGTAGTTTATCATTGACAATACCTTATAATATAACGTTATATGCAGTGTATCATTGAAAACACCTTATAATATAACGTAATATGCAGTGTGTCATTGAAAACACCTTATAATATAACGTAATATGCAGTGTATCATTGAAAATACCATATAATATATCGTAATATGCAGTGTATCATTGAAAATGCCTCAAAATATAACGTAATATGCAATTTATCATTGGAAATACCTTATAATATAACGTAATATGCAGTGTATCATTGAAAATACATTATAGTATAACGTAATATGCAATGTACCATTGAAAATACCATATAATATATCGTAATATTCAGTGTATCATTGATAATACCATATAATATAACGTAATATGCAGTGTATCATTGAAAATACCTTATAATATATCGTAATATGCAGTGTATTATTGAAAATACCTTATAATATATCGTAATTTGTAGTGTATCATTGGAAATACCTTATAATATAACGTAATATGCAGTGTATCATTGAAAACACCTTATAATATAACGTAATATGCAGTGTATCATTGAAAACACCTTATAATATAACGTAATATGCAGTGTATCATTGAAAATACCTTATGATATAACGTAGTATGCAGTGTATCACTGAAAATACCTTATAATAAATAGTAGTTTACCATTGAAAATACCTTATAATATAACGTAATATGCTGTGTATCATTGAAAATACCTTATAATATATCGTAATATGCAGTGTATTATTGAAAATACCTTATAATATATAGTAGTTTACCATTGAAAATATCTTAGAATATAACGTAATATGCAGTGAATCATTGTAATCACCTTATAATATAACGTAATATGCAGTGTATCATTGATAATACCTTATAATATAACGTAATATGCAGTTTATCATTGAAAATACCATATAATATAACGTAATATGCAGTGTATCATTGAAAATACCTTATAATATATAGTAGTTTACCATTGAAAATACCTTATAATATAACGTTATATGCAGTGTATCACTGAAAATACCTTATAATAAATAGTAGTTTATCATTGAAAATACCTTATAATATATCGTAATTTGTAGTGTATCATTGGAAATACCTTATAATATATAGTAGTTTACCATTGAAAATATCTTAGAATATAACGTAATATGCAGTGTATCATTGTAATCACCTTATAATATAACGTAATATGCTGTGTATCATTGAAAATACCTTATAATATATCGTAATATGCAGTGTATTATTGAAAATACCTTATAATATATAGTAGTTTATCATTGAAAATACCTTATAATATAACGTAATATGCAGTGTATCATTGAAAATACCTTATAATATATAGTAGTTTACCATTGAAAATACCTTATAATATAACGTTATATGCAGTGTATCACTGAAAATACCTTATAATAAATAGTAGTTTATCATTGAAAATACCTTATAATATATCGTAATTTGTAGTGTATCATTGGAAATACCTTATAATATATAGTAGTTTACCATTGAAAATACCTTATAATATAACGTAATATGCAGTGTATCAATGAAAATACCATATAATATATCGTAATATGCAGTGTATCATTGAAAATGCCTCAAAATATAACGTAATATGCAATTTATCATTGGAAATACCTTATAATATAACGTTATATGCAGTGTATCATTGAAAATACATTATAGTATAACGTAATATGCAATGTACCATTGAAAATACCATATAATATATCGTAATATTCAGTGTATCATTGATAATACCATATAATATAACGTAATATGCAGTGTATCATTGAAAATACCTTATATTATATCGTAATATGCAGTGTATTATTGAAAATACCTTATAATATATAGTAGTTTACCATTGAAAATACCTTAGAATATAACGTAATATGCAGTGTATCATTGTAATCACCTTATAATATAACGTAATATGCAGTGTATCATTGATAATACCTTATAATATAACGTAATATGCAGTTTATCATTGAAAATACCTTATAATATAACGTAATATGCAGTGTATCATTGAAAATACCTTATAAGATATAGTAGTTTACCATTGAAAATACCTTATAATATAACGTTATATGCAGTGTATCACTGAAAATACCTTATAATAAATAGTAGTTTATCATTGAAAATACCTTATAATATATCGTAATTTGTAGTGTATCATTGGAAATACCTTATAATATAACGTAATATGCAGTGTATCATTGAAAACACCTTATAATATAACGTAATATGCAGTGTATCATTGAAAACACCTTATAATATAACGTAATATGCAGTGTATCATTGAAAATACCTTATGATATAACGTAGTATGCAGTGTATCACTGAAAATACCTTATAATAAATAGTAGTTTACCATTGAAAATACCTTATAATAAAACGTAATATGCTGTGTATCATTGAAAATACCTTATAATATATTGTAGTTTACGATTGAAAATACCTTATAATATATTGTAGTTTACGATTGAAAATACCTTATAATATAACGTAATATGCAGTGTATCATTGAAAGTACCTTATAATATAACGTAATATGCAGTGTATCATTGAAAATACCTTATAGTATAACGTAATATGCAATGTACCATTGAAAATACCATATAATATATCGTAATATTCAGTGTATCGTTGAAAATACCATATAATATATCGTAATATGCAGTGTATCATTGAAAATACCTTATAATATAACGTAATATGCCGTGTATCATTGAAAATACTTTATAGTATATCGTAATCTGCAGTGTATCATTGAAAATACCATATAATAAATAGTAGTTTACCATTGAAAATACCTTATAATATAACGTAATATGCAGTGTATCATTGAAAATACCTTATAATATATTGTAGTTTACGATTGAAAATACCTTATAATATATTGTAGTTTACGATTGAAAATACCTTATAATATAACGTAATATGCAGTGTATCATTGAAAGTACCTTATAATATAACGTAATATGCAGTGTATCATTGAAAATACCTTATAGTATAACGTAATATGCAATGTACCATTGAAAATACCATATAATATATCGTAATATTCAGTGTATCATTGAAAATACCATATAATATATCGTAATATGCAGTGTATCATTGAAAATACCTTATAATATAACGTAATATGCCGTGTATCATTGAAAATACCTTATAGTATATCGTAATCTGCAGTGTATCATTGAAAATACCATATAAAATATCGTAATATGCAGTGTATCATTGATAATACCTTATAATATAACGTAATATGCAGTGTATCATTGAAAATACCTTATAATATATAGTAGTTTATCATTGAAAATACCTTATGATATAACGTAATATGCAGTGTATCATTGAAAATACCATATAATATATCGTAATATGCAGTGTATCATTGAAAATACCTTATAATATAACGTAATATGCCGTGTATCATTGAAAATACCTTATAGTATATCGTAATCTGCAGTGTATCATTGAAAATACCATATAAAATATCGTAATATGCAGTGTATCATTGATAATACCTTATAATATAACGTAATATGCAGTGTATCATTGAAAATACCTTATAATATATAGTAGTTTATCATTGAAAATACCTTATGATATAACGTAATATGCAGTGTATCATTGAAAATACCTTATAATATAACGTAATATGCAGTGTATCATTGAAAATACCTTATAATATAACGTAATATGCAGTGTATCATTGAAAATGCCTTATAAAATATCGTAATATGCAGTGTATCATTGAAAATACCTAATAATATATCGTAATTTGTAGTGTATCATTGAAAATACCTTATATCATAACGTAATATGCAGTGTATCATTGAAAATACCTTATAATATAACGTAATATGCAGTGTATCATTGAAAATACCTTATAATATAACGTAATATGCAGTGTATCATTGAAAACACCTTATAATATAACGTAATATGCAGTGTATCATTGAAAATACCTTATGATATAACGTAATATGCAGTGTATCATTGAAAATACCTTATAATATATGGTAATTTGTAGTGTATCAATGAAAATACCTTATAATATAACGTAATATGCAGTGTATCATTGAAAATACCTTACAATATATAGTAGTTTATCATTGAAAATATCTTATAATATGTCGTAATTTGTAGTGTATTACTGAAGATACCTTATAATATACCGTAATATGCAGTGTATCATTGAAAACACCTTATAATATAACGTAATCTGCAGTGTATCATTGAAAACACCTTATAATATAACGTAATATGCAGTGTATCATTGAAAATACCTTATAATATAACGTAATATGCAGTTTATCATTGAAAATACCTTATAATATAACGTAATATGCAGTGTATCATTGAAAATACCTTATAGTATAACGTAATATGCAATGTACCATTGAAAATGCCATATAATATATCGTAATATTCAGTGTATCGTTGAAAATACCATATAATATATCGTAATATGCAGTGTATCATTGAAAATACCTTATAATATAACGTAATATGCAGTGTATCATTGAAAATGCCTTATAAAATATCGTAATATGCAGTGTATCATTGAAAATACCTAATAATATATCGTAATTTGTAGTGTATCATTGAAAATACCTTATATCATAACGTAATATGCAGTGTATCATTGAAAATACCTTATAATATAACGTAATATGCAGTGTATCATTGAAAATACCTTATAATATAACGTAATATGCAGTGTATCATTGAAAACACCTTATAATATAACGTAATATGCAGTGTATCATTGAAAATACCTTATGATATAACGTAATATGCAGTGTATCATTGAAAATACCTTATAATATATGGTAATTTGTAGTGTATCAATGAAAATACCTTATAATATAACGTAATATGCGGTGTATCATTGAAAATACCTTACAATATATAGTAGTTTATCATTGAAAATATCTTATAATATGTCGTAATTTGTAGTGTATTACTGAAGATACCTTATAATATACCGTAATATGCAGTGTATCATTGAAAACACCTTATAATATAACGTAATCTGCAGTGTATCATTGAAAACACCTTATAATATAACGTAATATGCAGTGTATCATTGAAAATACCTTATAATATAACGTAATATGCAGTTTATCATTGAAAATACCTTATAATATAACGTAATATGCAGTGTATCATTGAAAATACCTTATAGTATAACGTAATATGCAATGTACCATTGAAAATGCCATATAATATATCGTAATATTCAGTGTATCGTTGAAAATACCATATAATATATCGTAATATGCAGTGTATCATTGAAAATACCTTATAATATAACGTTATATGCAGTGTATCACTGAAAATACCTTATAATAAATAGTAGTTTATCATTGAAAATACCTTATAATATATCGTAATTTGTAGTGTATCATTGGAAATACCTTATAATATATAGTAGTTTACCATTGAAAATATCTTAGAATATAACGTAATATGCAGTGTATCATTGTAATCACCTTATAATATAACGTAATATGCAGTGTATCATTGAAAATACCTTATAATATATCGTAATATGCAGTGTATTATTGAAAATACCTTATAATATATAGTAGTTTATCATTGAAAATACCTTATAATATAACGTAATATGCAGTGTATCATTGAAAATACCTTATAATATATAGTAGTTTACCATTGAAAATACCTTATAATATAACGTTATATGCAGTGTATCACTGAAAATACCTTATAATAAATAGTAGTTTATCATTGAAAATACCTTATAATATATCGTAATTTGTAGTGTATCATTGGAAATACCTTATAATATATAGTAGTTTATCATTGACAATACCTTATAATATAACGTTATATGCAGTGTATCATTGAAAACACCTTATAATATAACGTAATATGCAGTGTATCATTGAAAACACCTTATAATATAACGTAATATGCAGTGTATCATTGAAAATACCTTATGATATAACGTAGTATGCAGTGTATCACTGAAAATACCTTATAATAAATAGTAGTTTACCATTGAAAATACCTTATAATATAACGTAATATGCAGTGTATCATTGAAAATACCTTATAATATATTGTAGTTTACGATTGAAAATACCTTATAATATATTGTAGTTTACGATTGAAAATACCTTATAATATAACGTAATATGCAGTTTATCATTGAAAACACCTTATAATATAACGAAATATGCAGTGTATCATTGAAAATACCTTATAATATATAGTAGTTTACCATTGAAAATACCTTATAATATAACGTAATATGCAGTGTATCAATGAAAATACCATATAATATATCGTAATATGCAGTGTATCATTGAAAATGCCTCAAAATATAACGTAATATGCAATTTATCATTGGAAATACCTTATAATATAACGTTATATGCAGTGTATCATTGAAAATACATTATAGTATAACGTAATATGCAATGTACCATTGAAAATACCATATAATATATCGTAATATTCAGTGTATCATTGATAATACCATATAATATAACGTAATATGCAGTGTATCATTGAAAATACCTTATATTATATCGTAATATGCAGTGTATTATTGAAAATACCTTATAATATATAGTAGTTTACCATTGAAAATACCTTAGAATATAACGTAATATGCAGTGTATCATTGTAATCACCTTATAATATAACGTAATATGCAGTGTATCATTGATAATACCTTATAATATAACGTAATATGCAGTTTATCATTGAAAATACCTTATAATATAACGTAATATGCAGTGTATCATTGAAAATACCTTATAAGATATAGTAGTTTACCATTGAAAATACCTTATAATATAACGTTATATGCAGTGTATCACTGAAAATACCTTATAATAAATAGTAGTTTATCATTGAAAATACCTTATAATATATCGTAATTTGTAGTGTATCATTGGAAATACCTTATAATATAACGTAATATGCAGTGTATCATTGAAAACACCTTATAATATAACGTAATATGCAGTGTATCATTGAAAACACCTTATAATATAACGTAATATGCAGTGTATCATTGAAAATACCTTATGATATAACGTAGTATGCAGTGTATCATTGAAAATACCTTATAATAAATAGTAGTTTACCATTGAAAATACCTTATAATAAAACGTAATATGCTGTGTATCATTGAAAATACCTTATAATATATTGTAGTTTACGATTGAAAATACCTTATAATATATTGTAGTTTACGATTGAAAATACCTTATAATATAACGTAATATGCAGTGTATCATTGAAAGTACCTTATAATATAACGTAATATGCAGTGTATCATTGAAAATACCTTATAGTATAACGTAATATGCAATGTACCATTGAAAATACCATATAATATATCGTAATATTCAGTGTATCGTTGAAAATACCATATAATATATCGTAATATGCAGTGTATCATTGAAAATACCTTATAATATAACGTAATATGCCGTGTATCATTGAAAATACCTTATAGTATATCGTAATCTGCAGTGTATCATTGAAAATACCATATAATAAATAGTAGTTTACCATTGAAAATACCTTATAATATAACGTAATATGCAGTGTATCATTGAAAATACCTTATAATATATTGTAGTTTACGATTGAAAATACCTTATAATATATTGTAGTTTACGATTGAAAATACCTTATAATATAACGTAATATGCAGTGTATCATTGAAAGTACCTTATAATATAACGTAATATGCAGTGTATCATTGAAAATACCTTATAGTATAACGTAATATGCAATGTACCATTGAAAATACCATATAATATATCGTAATATTCAGTGTATCGTTGAAAATACCATATAATATATCGTAATATGCAGTGTATCATTGAAAATACCTTATAATATAACGTAATATGCCGTGTATCATTGAAAATACCTTATAGTATATCGTAATCTGCAGTGTATCATTGAAAATACCATATAAAATATCGTAATATGCAGTGTATCATTGATAATACCTTATAATATAACGTAATATGCAGTGTATCATTGAAAATACCTTATAATATATAGTAGTTTACCATTGAAAATACCTTATAATATAACGTTATATGCAGTGTATCACTGAAAATACCTTATAATAAATAGTAGTTTATCATTGAAAATACCTTATAATATATCGTAATTTGTAGTGTATCATTGGAAATACCTTATAATATATAGTAGTTTATCATTGACAATACCTTATAATATAACGTTATATGCAGTGTATCATTGAAAACACCTTATAATATAACGTAATATGCAGTGTATCATTGAAAACACCTTATAATATAACGTAATATGCAGTGTATCATTGAAAATACCTTATGATATAACGTAGTATGCAGTGTATCACTGAAAATACCTTATAATAAATAGTAGTTTACCATTGAAAATACCTTATAATATAACGTAATATGCAGTGTATCATTGAAAATACCTTATAATATATTGTAGTTTACGATTGAAAATACCTTATAATATAACGTAATATGCAGTGTATCAATGAAAATACCATATAATATATCGTAATATGCAGTGTATCATTGAAAATGCCTCAAAATATAACGTAATATGCAATTTATCATTGGAAATACCTTATAATATAACGTTATATGCAGTGTATCATTGAAAATACATTATAGTATAACGTAATATGCAATGTACCATTGAAAATACCATATAATATATCGTAATATTCAGTGTATCATTGATAATACCATATAATATAACGTAATATGCAGTGTATCATTGAAAATACCATATAATATATCGTAATATTCAGTGTATCATTGATAATACCATATAATATAACGTAATATGCAGTGTATCATTGAAAATACCTTATATTATATCGTAATATGCAGTGTATTATTGAAAATACCTTATAATATATAGTAGTTTACCATTGAAAATACCTTAGAATATAACGTAATATGCAGTGTATCATTGTAATCACCTTATAATATAACGTAATATGCAGTGTATCATTGATAATACCTTATAATATAACGTAATATGCAGTTTATCATTGAAAATACCTTATAATATAACGTAATATGCAGTGTATCATTGAAAATACCTTATAAGATATAGTAGTTTACCATTGAAAATACCTTATAATATAACGTTATATGCAGTGTATCACTGAAAATACCTTATAATAAATAGTAGTTTATCATTGAAAATACCTTATAATATATCGTAATTTGTAGTGTATCATTGGAAATACCTTATAATATAACGTAATATGCAGTGTATCATTGAAAACACCTTATAATATAACGTAATATGCAGTGTATCATTGAAAACACCTTATAATATAACGTAATATGCAGTGTATCATTGAAAATACCTTATGATATAACGTAGTATGCAGTGTATCACTGAAAATACCTTATAATAAATAGTAGTTTACCATTGAAAATACCTTATAATAAAACGTAATATGCTGTGTATCATTGAAAATACCTTATAATATATTGTAGTTTACGATTGAAAATACCTTATAATATATTGTAGTTTACGATTGAAAATACCTTATAATATAACGTAATATGCAGTGTATCATTGAAAATACCTTATAATATAACGTAATATGCAGTGTATCATTGAAAATACCTTATAGTATAACGTAATATGCAATGTACCATTGAAAATACCATATAATATATCGTAATATTCAGTGTATCGTTGAAAATACCATATAATATATCGTAATATGCAGTGTATCATTGAAAATACCTTATAATATAACGTAATATGCCGTGTATCATTGAAAATACCTTATAGTATATCGTAATCTGCAGTGTATCATTGAAAATACCATATAATAAATAGTAGTTTACCATTGAAAATACCTTATAATATAACGTAATATGCAGTGTATCATTGAAAATACCTTATAATATATTGTAGTTTACGATTGAAAATACCTTATAATATATTGTAGTTTACGATTGAAAATACCTTATAATATAACGTAATATGCAGTGTATCATTGAAAGTACCTTATAATATAACGTAATATGCAGTGTATCATTGAAAATACCTTATAGTATAACGTAATATGCAATGTACCATTGAAAATACCATATAATATATCGTAATATGCAGTGTATCATTGAAAATACCATATAATATATCGTAATATGCAGTGTATCATTGAAAATACCTTATAATATATCGTAATATGCAGTGTATCATTGAAAATACCTTATAGTATATCGTAATCTGCAGTGTATCATTGAAAATACCATATAAAATATCGTAATATGCAGTGTATCATTGAAAATACCTTATAATATAACGTAATATGCAGTGTATCATTGAAAATACCTTATAATATATAGTAGTTTATCATTGAAAATACCTTATGATATAACGTAATATGCAGTGTATCATTGAAAATACCTTATAATATAACGTAATATGCAGTGTATCATTGAAAATACCTTATAATATAACGTAATATGCAGTGTATCATTGAAAATGCCTTATAAAATATCGTAATATGCAGTGTATCATTGAAAATACCTAATAATATATCGTAATTTGTAGTGTATCATTGAAAATACCTTATATCATAACGTAATATGCAGTGTATCATTGAAAATACCTTATAATATAACGTAATATGCAGTGTATCATTGAAAATACCTTATAATATAACGTAATATGCAGTGTATCATTGAAAACACCTTATAATATAACGTAATATGCAGTGTATCATTGAAAATACCTTATGATATAACGTAATATGCAGTGTATCATTGAAAATACCTTATAATATATGGTAATTTGTAGTGTATCAATGAAAATACCTTATAATATAACGTAATATGCGGTGTATCATTGAAAATACCTTACAATATATAGTAGTTTATCATTGAAAATATCTTATAATATGTCGTAATTTGTAGTGTATTACTGAAGATACCTTATAATATACCGTAATATGCAGTGTATCATTGAAAACACCTTATAATATAACGTAATCTGCAGTGTATCATTGAAAACACCTTATAATATAACGTAATATGCAGTGTATCATTGAAAATACCTTATAATATAACGTAATATGCAGTTTATCATTGAAAATACCTTATAATATAACGTAATATGCAGTGTATCATTGAAAATACCTTATAGTATAACGTAATATGCAATGTACCATTGAAAATACCATATAATATATCGTAATATTCAATGTATCATTCATAATACCTTATAATATAACGTAATATGCAGTGTATCATTGAAAATACCTTATGATATAACGTAATATGCAGTGTATCATTGAAAATACCTTATAATATAACGTAATATGCAGTGTATCATTGAAAATACCTTATAATATAACGTAATATGCAGTGTATCATTGAAAATGCCTTATAATATAACGTAATATGCAGTGTATCATTGAAAATACCTTATAGTATAACGTAATATGCAGTGTATCATTGAAAACACCTTATAATATAACGTAATATGCAGTGTATCATTGAAAATACCTTCTGATATAACGTAATATGCAGTGTATCATTGAAAATACCTTATAATATAACGTAATATGCGGTGTATCATTGAAAATACCTTACAATATATAGTAGTTTATCATTGAAAATATCTTATAATATGTCGTAATTTGTAGTGTATTACTGAAGATACCTTATAATATACCGTAATATGCAGTGTATCATTGAAAACACCTTATAATATAACGTAATCTGCAGTGTATCATTGAAAATACCTTATAATATAACGTAATATGCAGTGTATCACTGAAAATACCTTATAATAAATAGTAGTTTATCATTGAAAATACCTTATAATATATCGTAATTTGTAGTGTATCATTGGAAATACCTTATAATATAACGTAATATGCAGTGTATCATTGAAAATACCTTATAATATATCGTAATATGCAGTGTATTATTGAAAATACCTTATAATATATAGTAGTTTACCATTGAAAATACCTTAGAATATAACGTAATATGCAGTGTATCATTGTAATCACCTTATAATATAACGTAATATGCAGTGTATCATAGATAATACCTTATAATATAACGTAATATGCAGTTTATCATTGAAAATACCTTATAATGTAACGTAATATACAGTGTATCATTGAAAATACCTTATAATATACCGTAATATGCGGTGTATCATTGAAAATACCTTATAATATAACGTAATATGCAGTGTATCATTGAAAATACATTATAATGTAACGTAATATTTGCATTCTATCATCGAAAATGCCTTATAACATAACGTAATATGCAGTGTATCATTGAAAGTACCATATAATATATCGTAATATTCAGTGTATCATTGATAATACCATATAATATAACGTAATATGCAGTGTATCATTGAAAATACCTTATAATATATAGTAGTTTACCATTGAAAATACCTTATAATATAACGTTATATGCAGTGTATCACTGAAAATACCTTATAATATAACGTAATATGCAGTGTATCATTGAAAATGCCTTATAATATAACGTAATATGCAGTGTATCATTGAAAATACCTTATAGTATAACGTAATATGCAGTGTATCATTGAAAATACCTTATAATATATGGTAATTTGTAGTGTATCAATGAAAATACCTTATAATATAACGTAATATGCGGTGTATCATTGAAAATACCTTACAATATATAGTAGTTTATCATTGAAAATATCTTATAATATGTCGTAATTTGTAGTGTATTACTGAAGATACCTTATAATATACCGTAATATGCAGTGTATCATTGAAAACACCTTATAATATAACGTAATCTGCAGTGTATCATTGAAAACACCTTATAATATAACGTAATATGCAGTGTATCATTGAAAATACCTTATAATATAACGTAATATGCAGTTTATCATTGAAAATACCTTATAATATAACGTAATATGCAGTGTATCATTGAAAATACCTTATAGTATAACGTAATATGCAATGTACCATTGAAAATACCTTCTGATATAACGTAATATGCAGTGTATCATTGAAAATACCTTATAATATAACGTAATATGCGGTGTATCATTGAAAATACCTTACAATATATAGTAGTTTATCATTGAAAATATCTTATAATATGTCGTAATTTGTAGTGTATTACTGAAGATACCTTATAATATACCGTAATATGCAGTGTATCATTGAAAACACCTTATAATATAACGTAATCTGCAGTGTATCATTGAAAACACCTTATAATATAACGTAATATGCAGTGTATCACTGAAAATACCTTATAATAAATAGTAGTTTATCATTGAAAATACCTTATAATATATCGTAATTTGTAGTGTATCATTGGAAATACCTTATAATATAAAGTAATATGCAGTGTATCATTGAAAATACCTTATAATATATCGTAATATGCAGTGTATTATTGAAAATACCTTATAATATATAGTAGTTTACCATTGAAAATACCTTAGAATATAACGTAATATGCAGTGTATCATTGTAATCACCTTATAATATAACGTAATATGCAGTGTATCATTGATAATACCTTATAATATAACGTAATATGCAGTTTATCATTGAAAATACCTTATAATGTAACGTAATATACAGTGTATCATTGAAAATACCTTATAATATACCGTAATATGCGGTGTATCATTGAAAATACCTTATAATATAACGTAATATGCAGTGTATCATTGAAAATACATTATAATGTAACGTAATATTTGCATTCTATCATCGAAAATGCCTTATAACATAACGTAATATGCAGTGTATCATTGAAAGTACCTTATAAAATACCGTAATATGCAGTGTATCATTGAAAATGCCTCAAAATATAACGTAATATGCAATTTATCATTGGAAATACCTTATAATATAACGTAATATGCAGTGTATCATTGAAAATACATTATAGTATAACGTAATATGCAATGTACCATTGAAAATACCATATAATATATCGTAATATTCAGTGTATCATTGATAATACCATATAATATAACGTAATATGCAGTGTATCATTGAAAATACCTTATAATATATAGTAGTTTACCATTGAAAATACCTTATAATATAACGTTATATGCAGTGTATCACTGAAAATACCTTATAATATAACGTAATATGCAGTGTATCATTGAAAATGCCTTATAATATAACGTAATATGCAGTGTATCATTGAAAATACCTTATAGTATAACGTAATATGCAGTGTATCATTGAAAACACCTTATAATATAACGTAATATGCAGTGTATCATTGAAAATACCTTCTGATATAACGTAATATGCAGTGTATCATTGAAAATACCTTATAATATAACGTAATATGCGGTGTATCATTGAAAATACCTTACAATATATAGTAGTTTATCATTGAAAATATCTTATAATATGTCGTAATTTGTAGTGTATTACTGAAGATACCTTATAATATACCGTAATATGCAGTGTATCATTGAAAACACCTTATAATATAACGTAATCTGCAGTGTATCATTGAAAACACCTTATAATATAACGTAATATGCAGTGTATCACTGAAAATACCTTATAATAAATAGTAGTTTATCATTGAAAATACCTTATAATATATCGTAATTTGTAGTGTATCATTGGAAATACCTTATAATATAAAGTAATATGCAGTGTATCATTGAAAATACCTTATAATATAACGTAATATGCAGTGTATTATTGAAAATACCTTATAATATATAGTAGTTTACCATTGAAAATACCTTAGAATATAACGTAATATGCAGTGTATCATTGTAATCACCTTATAATATAACGTAATATGCAGTGTATCATTGATAATACCTTATAATATAACGTAATATGCAGTTTATCATTGAAAATACCTTATAATGTAACGTAATATACAGTGTATCATTGAAAATACCTTATAATATACCGTAATATGCGGTGTATCATTGAAAATACCTTATAATATAACGTAATATGCAGTGTATCATTGAAAATACATTATAATGTAACGTAATATTTGCATTCTATCATCGAAAATGCCTTATAACATAACGTAATATGCAGTGTATCATTGAAAGTACCTTATAAAATACCGTAATATGCAGTGTATCATTGAAAATGCCTCAAAATATAACGTAATATGCAATTTATCATTGGAAATACCTTATAATATAACGTAATATGCAGTGTATCATTGAAAATACATTATAGTATAACGTAATATGCAATGTACCATTGAAAATACCATATAATATATCGTAATATTCAGTGTATCATTGATAATACCATATAATATAACGTAATATGCAGTGTATCATTGAAAATACCTTATAATATATAGTAGTTTACCATTGAAAATACCTTATAATATAACGTTATATGCAGTGTATCACTGAAAATACCTTATAATAAATAGTAGTTTATCATTGAAAATACCTTATAATATATCGTAATTTGTAGTGTATCATTGGAAATACCTTATAATATATTGTAGTTTACGATTGAAAATACCTTATAATATAACGTAATATGCAGTGTATCATTGATAATACCTTATAATATAACGTAATATGCAGTTTATCATTGAAAATACCTTATAATGTAACGTAATATACAGTGTATCATTGAAAATACCTTATAATATACCGTAATATGCGGTGTATCATTGAAAATGCCTCAAAATATAACGTAATATGCAATTTATCATTGGAAATACCTTATAATATAACGTAATATGCAGTGTATCATTGAAAATACATTATAGTATAACGTAATATGCAATGTACCATTGAAAATACCATATAATATATCGTAATATTCAGTGTATCATTGATAATACCATATAATATAACGTAATATGCAGTGTATCATTGAAAATACCTTATAATATATCGTAATATGCAGTGTATTATTGAAAATACCTTATAATATATAGTAGTTTACCATTGAAAATACCTTAGAATATAACGTAATATGCAGTGTATCATTGTAATCACCTTATAATATAACGTAATATGCAGTGTATCATTGATAATACCTTATAATATAACGTAATATGCAGTTTATCATTGAAAATACCTTATAATATAACGTAATATGCAGTGTATCATTGAAAATACCTTATAATATATAGTAGTTTACCATTGAAAATACCTTATAATATAACGTTATATGCAGTGTATCACTGAAAATACCTTATAATAAATAGTAGTTTATCATTGAAAATACCTTATAATATATCGTAATTTGTAGTGTATCATTGGAAATACCTTATAATATATTGTAGTTTACGATTGAAAATACCTTATAATATAACGTAATATGCAGTTTATCATTGAAAACACCTTATAATATAACGAAATATGCAGTGTATCATTGAAAATACCTTATAATATATAGTAGTTTACCATTGAAAATACCTTATAATATAACGTAATATGCAGTGTATCATTGAAAATACCTTATAATATATCGTAATATGCAGTGTATTATTGAAAATACCTTATAATATATAGTAGTTTACCATTGAAAATACCTTAGAATATAACGTAATATGCAGTGTATCATTGTAATCACCTTATAATATAACGTAATATGCAGTGTATCATTGATAATACCTTATAATATAACGTAATATGCAGTTTATCATTGAAAATACCTTATAATATAACGTAATATGCAGTGTATCATTGAAAATACCTTATAATATATAGTAGTTTACCATTGAAAATACCTTATAATATAACGTTATATGCAGTGTATCACTGAAAATACCTTATAATAAATAGTAGTTTATCATTGAAAATACCTTATAATATATCGTAATTTGTAGTGTATCATTGGAAATACCTTATAATATATTGTATTTTACGATTGAAAATACCTTATAATATAACGTAATATGCAGTTTATCATTGAAAACACCTTATAATATAACGAAATATGCAGTGTATCATTGAAAATACCTTATAATATATAGTAGTTTACCATTGAAAATACCTTATAATATAACGTAATATGCAGTGTATCACTGAAAATACCTTATAATAAATAGTAGTTTACCATTGAAAATACCATATAATATATCGTAATATGCAGTGTATCATTGAAAATGCCTCAAAATATAACGTAATATGCAATTTATCATTGGAAATACCTTATAATATAACGTAATATGCAGTGTATCATTGAAAATACATTATAGTATAACGTAATATGCAATGTACCATTGAAAATACCATATAATATATCGTAATATTCAGTGTATCATTGATAATACCATATAATATAACGTAATATGCAGTGTATCATTGAAAATACCTTATAATATATCGTAATATGCAGTGTATTATTGAAAATACCTTATAATATATAGTAGTTTACCATTGAAAATACCTTATAATATAACGTAATATGCAGTGTATCATTGAAAATACCTTATGATATAACGTAGTATGCAGTGAATCACTGAAAATACCTTATAATAAATAGTAGTTTACCATTGAAAATACCTTATAATATAACGTAATATGCTGTGTATCATTGAAAATACCTTATAATATATCGTAATATGCAGTGTATTATTGAAAATACCTTATAATATATAGTAGTTTACCATTGAAAATATCTTAGAATATAACGTAATATGCAGTGTATCATTGTAATCACCTTATAATATAACGTAATATGCAGTGTATCATTGATAATACCTTATAATATAACGTAATATGCAGTTTATCATTGAAAATACCTTATAATATAACGTAATATGCAGTGTATCATTGATAATACCTTATAATATAACGTAATATGCAGTTTATCATTGAAAATACCTTATAATATAACGTAATATGCAGTGTATCATTGAAAATACCTTATAATATATAGTAGTTTACCATTGAAAATACCTTATAATATAACGTTATATGCAGTGTATCACTGAAAATACCTTATAATAAATAGTAGTTTATCATTGAAAATACCTTATAATATATCGTAATTTGTAGTGTATCATTGGAAATACCTTATAATATAACGTAATATGCAGTGTATCATTGAAAACACCTTATAATATAACGTAATATGCAGTGTATCATTGAAAACACCTTATAATATAACGTAATATGCAGTGTATCATTGAAAATACCTTATGATATAACGTAGTATGCAGTGTATCACTGAAAATACCTTATAATAAATAGTAGTTTACCATTGAAAATACCTTAGAATATAACGTAATATGCAGTGTATCATTGTAATCACCTTATAATATAACGTAATATGCAGTGTATCATTGATAATACCTTATAATATAACGTAATATGCTGTGTATCATTGAAAATACCTTATAATATATCGTAATATGCAGTGTATTATTGAAAATACCTTATAATATGTAGTAGTTTATCATTGACAATACCTTATAATATAACGTTATATGCAGTGTATCATTGAAAACACCTTATAATATAACGTAATATGCAGTGTATCATTGAAAACACCTTATAATATAACGTAATATGCAGTGTATCATTGAAAATACCTTATGATATAACGTAGTATGCAGTGTATCACTGAAAATACCTTATAAGAAATAGTAGTTTACCATTGAAAATACCTTATAATATAACGTAATATGCAGTGTATCATTGAAAATACCTTATAATAAATAGTAGTTTACCATTGAAAATACCATATAATATATCGTAATATGCAGTGTATCATTGAAAATGCCTCAAAATATAACGTAATATGCAATTTATCATTGGAAATACCTTATAATATAACGTAATATGCAGTGTATCATTGAAAATACATTATAGTATAACGTAATATGCAATGTACCATTGAAAATACCATATAATATATCATAATATTCAGTGTATCATTGATAATACCTTATAATATAACGTAACATGCAGTGTATCATTGAAAATACCTTATAATATATCGTAATATGCAGTGTATTATTGAAAATACCTTATAATATATAGTAGTTTACCATTGAAAATACCTTAGAATATAACGTAATATGCAGTGTATCATTGTAATCACCTTATAATATAACGTAATATGCAGTGTATCATTGAAAATACCTTATAATATAACGGAATATGCAGTGTCTCATTGAAAATCCCTTATAATATAACGTAACATACAGCCTATCATTGAAAATACCTTATAATATAACGTAATATGCAGTGTCTCATTGAAAATCCCTTATAATATAACGTAACATACAGTCTATCATTGAAAATACCTTATAATATAACGTAATATGCAGTGTATTATTGAAAATACCTTATAATGTAACGTAATATACAGTGTATCATTGAAAATACCTTATAATATAACGTAATATGCAGTGTATCATTGAAAATACATTATAGTATAACGTAATATGCAATGTACCATTGAAAATACCATATAATATATCATAATATTCAGTGTATCATTGATAATACCTTATAATATAACGTAACATGCAGTGTATCATTGAAAATACCTTATAATATATCGTAATATGCAGTGTATTATTGAAAATACCTTATAATATATAGTAGTTTACCATTGAAAATACCTTAGAATATAACGTAATATGCAGTGTATCATTGTAATCACCTTATAATATAACGTAATATGCAGTGTATCATTGAAAATACCTTATAATATAACGGAATATGCAGTGTCTCATTGAAAATCCCTTATAATATAACGTAACATACAGCCTATCATTGAAAATACCTTATAATATAACGTAATATGCAGTGTATTATTGAAAATACCTTATAATGTAACGTAATATACAGTGCATCATTGAAAATACCTTATAATATACCGTAATATGCGGTGTATCATTGAAAATACCTTATAATATAACGTAATATGCAGTGTATCATT
The DNA here is from genome assembly GCA_916610255.1 of Lasioglossum lativentre. Classification (NCBI taxonomy): domain Eukaryota; kingdom Metazoa; phylum Arthropoda; class Insecta; order Hymenoptera; family Halictidae; genus Lasioglossum; species Lasioglossum lativentre. The sequence continues at coordinate 149,132 of CAKAJI010000434.1, forward strand.
GAAAATACCTTATAATGTAATGTAATATGCAGTCTATCATTGAAAATATCTTATAATATAATCTAATATGCGGCGTATCATTCAAAATACCTTATAATATAACGAAATATTTGCATTCTATCATCGAAAATGCCTTATAACATAACGTAATATGCAGTGTATCATTGAAAATACCTTATAATATAACGGAATATGCAGTGTATTATTGAAAATACCTTATAATGTAACGTAATATACAGTGTATCATTGAAAATACCTTATAATATACCGTAATATGCGGTGTATCATTGAAAATACCTTATAATATAACGTAATATGCAGTGTATCATTGAAAATACATTATAATGTAACGTAATATTTGCATTCTATCATCGAAAATGCCTTATAACATAACGTAATATGCAGTGTATCATTGAAAGTACCTTATAAAATACCGTAATATGCAGTGTATCATTGAAAATACCTTATAATATAACGTAACATGCAGTCTATCATTGAAAATACCTTATAATATAACGTAATATGCAGTGTATCATTGAAAATACCTTATAAAATACCGTAATATGCAGTGTATCATTGAAAATACCTTATAATATAACGTAACATGCAGTCTATCATTGAAAATACCTTATGATATAACGTAATATGCAGTGTATCATTGACAATACCTTATAATATAACGTAATATGCAGTGTATCATTGAGAATACCTTATAATGTAATGTAATATGCAGTCTATCATTGAAAATATCTTATAATATAATCTAATATGCGGCGTATCATTCAAAATACCTTATAATATAACGAAATATTTGCATTCTATCATCGAAAATGCCTTATAACATAACGTAATATGCAGTGTATCATTGAAAATACCTTATAATATAACGGAATATGCAGTGTCTCATTGAAAATCCCTTATAATATAACGTAACATACAGTCTATCATTGAAAATACCTTATAATATAACGTAATATGCAGTGTATTATTGAAAATACCTTATAATGTAACGTAATATACAGTGTATCATTGAAAATACCTTATAATATACCGTAATATGCGGTGTATCATTGAAAATACCTTATAATATAACGTAATATGCAGTGTATCATTGAAAATACCTTATAAAATACCGTAATATGCAGTGTATCATTGAAAATACCTTATAATATAACGTAACATGCAGTCTATCATTGAAAATACCTTATGATATAACGTAATATGCAGTGTATCATTGACAATACCTTATAATATAACGTAATATGCAGTGTATCATTGAGAATACCTTATAATGTAATGTAATATGCAGTCTATCATTGAAAATATCTTATAATATAATCTAATATGCGGCGTATCATTCAAAATACCTTATAATATAACGAAATATTTGCATTCTATCATCGAAAATGCCTTATAACATAACGTAATATGCAGTGTATCATTGAAAATACCTTATAATATAACGGAATATGCAGTGTCTCATTGAAAATCCCTTATAATATAACGTAACATACAGTCTATCATTGAAAATACCTTATAATATAACGTAATATGCAGTGTATTATTGAAAATACCTTATAATGTAACGTAATATACAGTGTATCATTGAAAATACCTTATAATATACCGTAATATGCGGTGTATCATTGAAAATACCTTATAATATAACGTAATATGCAGTGTATCATTGAAAATACATTATAATGTAACGTAATATTTGCATTCAATCATCGAAAATGCCTTATAACATAACGTAATATGCAGTGTATCATTGAAAGTACCTTATAAACTACCGTAATATGCAGTGTATCATTGAAAATACCTTATAATATAACGTAACATGCAGTCTATCATTGAAAATACCTTATGATATAACGTAATATGCAGTGTATCATTGAAAATACCTTATAATATACCGTAATATGCGGGTGTATCATTGGAAAATACCTTATATATAACGTAATATGCAGTGTATCATTGAAAATACCTTATAAAATACCGTAATATGCAGTGTATCATTGAAAATACCTTATAATATAACGTAACATGCAGTCTATCATTGAAAATACCTTATGATATAACGTAATATGCAGTGTATCATTGACAATACCTTATAATATAACGTAATATGCAGTGTATCATTGAAAATACATTATAATGTAACGTAATATTTGCATTCAATCATCGAAAATGCCTTATAACATAACGTAATATGCAGTGTATCATTGAAAATACCTTATAATATAACGTAACATGCAGTCTATCATTGAAAATACCTTATGATATAACGTAATATGCAGTGTATCATTGAAAATACCTTATAATATACGTAATATGCGGTTGTATCATTGAAAATACCTTATAATATAACGTAATATGCAGTGTATCATTGAAAATACCTTATAAAATACCGTTATGCAGTGTATCATTGAAAATACCTTATAATATAACGTAACATGCAGTCTATCATTGAAAATACCTTATGATATAACGTAATATGCAGTGTATCATTGACAATACCTTATAATATAACGTAATATGCAGTGTATCATTGAAAATACCTTAAAATGTAACGTAATATACAGTGTATCATTGAAAATACCTTATAATATACCGTAATATGCGGTGTATCATTGAAAATACCTTATAATATAACGTAATATGCAGTGTATCATTGAAAATACATTATAATGTAACGTAATATTTGCATTCTATCATCGAAAATGCCTTATAACATAACGTAATATGCAGTGTATCATTGAAAGTACCTTATAAAATACCGTAATATGCAGTGTATCATTGAAAATGCCTCAAAATATAACGTAATATGCAATTTATCATTGGAAATACCTTATAATATAA